>VDFB02281492.1:291831886-292033222 GCA_007258455.2 Sequoia sempervirens
GAGGGAGAATTTGAATTCAAATTTTGCAATAAATTTAGAGAGGGGGACAAGAAAATAAGCAATAAATGCTATGTTGGAGGGACAAATCAACTTGTCATGTTGAGTGAAAATGAGGGTTTTAATAAATCAATAAATTGTTTTATTTGTGCAAGTGGCTAAATCTAGAGAATGCAAGTGGGTGGGTTAGGTTAGGCTAATTAGGATTAGGTTAGCTTAATGGTGATTAGGTGAGTTTGACTTTAAGGACTTTTTAAATGGATGCTTGATTTATTAAAAGGTTGATGATGATGTTTATTTGATTTTAAATAAATGACCTTAGGAAATGAGATTATTTAATGAATGGATGAAAGTGATGAATGGACCTAATGTGAAATCTTGTTTAGTTAATGAAGTAACCTAATCAAATGTAGAATGTTAATTTTGCATGTCTACACATATAAGTTCAACAAATTAACAACGACAATCATTGTCAATTACAGTATGAGTAAACACAACAAAATATAAAAACATAAATTCAAAACATATCATATATGATAGATAAACAATTTGATCCGATGTATAACCTTGACGATTAATTCTTTTATATTCCAACTTCGATAGATGAGGTGTCATTTTTCATGGTTTTGATGTAGTCTCTTCTTTCCCATTGAAAATATGTTTTTCAATAGTTCGATACTTATGATTTCTATGGAGGAAGTGCCTATACTCATGAAACACCTACTTTCCTAAACTTGTTGAATGACAAGATTTCATCTTTGGACCACAAATTGGACATGCAAATTTTTCCTTTGTTTTAAGACCTGCAAGATCATATATAATTGGATTAAATATGTCAATTTTTATAATTATATATAATGAATAGATTATTTTAAAAACATGCATGATATCTACTTCATAAAATTAAATATTGTTAAAGTGCAGTTGAATGTTATAACATACCACAAAAATGTATTAGCCCTAGGGCATCATGAATTTTCCATACAAGCATTTCATGGAATTGAAATTTTCTGTCCTATTGGTCTAGAGACGTCATACATAGTGATGCCATTCCATAACTTTAGTAACTCGTTGATAAGAGGCTGGATATATACATTCACGTCTTTAACTTGGTACTTAGCTAGTTGAATGAAAATAAACATTACATAATTATTATAACCATTTTACTACACTATATATAAATTAATGTACATGACTATTGAATGAAAAAAATATAAGTCATTATGCAACAAATAAGACAAATTAGACGCTACTACATTAAAGAAAATTGATGTAAAAAATACCTGGAACAATCAGTGACAACATTATGTGCTCCCTCTTTATTGACATCCATGGAGGAATGCTATTGTTGATAATAAAAATAGGCCACACTGAGTAAATAGATCTTAGCTCTCCAAATGGATTGACACCATCTGCTCCCAATGAAAGCCTGAGATTACGAGGTTCTTCTTTAACGTGTGGCCATTTTTCCTCCATGTCCCTAAATGAAGAACCATCCATAGGCATTCGAAGAATGTCATCTCCACTTCTATTCCATGCATGGTAATCCATAAATTGTGCTAAGTTTCTTCTCCTAAATAATCATTGCATATGTGGAATAATGAGAATATAATGAACCTTGCAAGGCACCTTTTCTATTAGTTGATTTGTTTGATATCTATTGATATGAAATTCTGGGCATTCTGTTGCAAATTCATGTTGTTTATGATATATAATATGATCATTAAGAAATGCATCTATTGCTTGATACTCCATTCTAATATCTTTCATAATGCTAGATAAATCTCAGTATGAGCAAGGTAAAATATTTGATGGTGGTAACAAAATTTCACCAATCAATCTACAACAAAAAAAAAATGTTAATATAAATAATATTAATGGTACATATTTCATCTTTTATTTACTAGTGATGAACTAACAACAATTAAAATAGATGAAAAAAGATGACATATATGACATACCTTAACATCCGTGAGATTGCTATGTTTAATAAACCATTCATAACCTTCAAGTTCAACAACAAAAATACAACAGAGATAAGAATTGTTTGGGAGCCTTCATAAAGGGGCTCATATGCCTTCTCAAGTACAAGTAAATCATGAACATCGTCAAAGTCATCTTGATCATCATGATTAGATCTACCACTAAATGTGTCATGGATCAATGTATTTGTACCATCATCTTCAACCGTGTTTTCTGGGACATGATCATCTTCTTCCATAGGATCATTAACTTCATCTTCAATATTCATAGCTCCATGTTTGCCCACTTGCAAAATCACATTCTCCAGGCCATGATAATCCATATCATGTTCCTTGGGGTGCCCCACCTTTATAATAATTATAGACACAAATAAACCATGATCATGATCAAGTGATTTAATATATATATATATATTGATCCGGTGGACATTTTTCAGTGAAAATTGAAGTGTCTCATTTTTCTCCAAAATTTGCACCATCAGAAAGAGCTCAGCGTCCTGATTCCAACGAAACTCGAATGGAGCGAAAAGGAGTCCGTTTGCACAAGTTATGGCCGGTCAAACCTTTGGTCAAACTAGGATCAGGGGCGTCCAGGAAGCAGAAAAGATGGCATCGTCACAAATCTTCGAAGTCAGCGTCATTGCGAAGAGCTCGTCAAGATGATTCTGGCAACGTTCATTTCGTCGAAATCCGACATCGGAGGCTCAAGATACAGTTGGTCAAAGTTTCAGGTTTGACTTGTGGACTAAAGGTATAGTGATGACGTCATCATCCGTATAGATGACGTCAGCATGTGGTACAGAATATGATGTGGACAAATCAGAGTGTGACATGTGGCATTTATACAGACCAATCAGGATTGGACACGTGGCATCCGTACGCCACGTCATCAACACAGTCAGCGTACGGGTCTGCACAGTCAGCATCCGAGTCAGCATCCCACATCATCATCTGCATCAGCACAGTCATCGGCCACGTCGGTGTCCAGTCAGCGTACAGTCAGCGATGATGTGTCTCCAGCAGCGAATCATTTTGTGCCACGTGGCAGTCTCTCTGTGCGACACCTGTCTTCTTATCCGCCGTCGACATCCACGTCATTGTTTTGTCAGCGTCCACATGATTGAGTTGGGCTAATCATTCTTCGCCATGTGGCCCTCTTATCTTTTCCTCCTCCGGTGGTCGCGAGTTAGTTCTAACAAAAAAAATGTGTTTGTCGGGTTGGAACCCGAGACCTGCGCGCGGACAGCGCAAAGTTTTCACCATTAGAGCACCGGCAGTGGCGCTTACTATATATAGATGTCGGTTTTGTTTTGACTAAGATTTTGTTTGAAAGTTTGTTTTAAAAACAAGCGGATGGGAGTGGAACCTAGAACCGCCGGGTTCCCAAAATCTTTGATCACCGATGAGCCATCGAACAGTTCAAACATATAAATGGCATCGGTATTATTTAACAAAGAATCAGAACCGAATGCCTTATTAAAATTAAAACAAACTCCTAAATTTGAATTGCAAACAAACAAATAATCTTTCTAAGGATTAACCCCAAAACAATAAAAGCCCGATTGGAATAAAATGAAGGGCTTAAATTTATTTTATAAAGTGGGGGTTATTTTTAAAAGATTATTATGTAAAATAGGGAGATTTAGTGATTTGAGATTTTTATTTGTAAATAAAGGGAGATTTGAAGATTTTTATGTATTTAGAGAGATAAGGTGAATATTTTGTAAATCAATTGGTTAAAGGCCAAATTGAGAAAATTTTATGTATAAAAGGAGGGTGTGAGGTGAGAGTGGAAATCAAGTTTTTTTTTCAGGTGATGAAGTCCTGATGCTGAGGTGATGAAAGAGGGGTCTTGTTGAAGAGTTTCCAAGTCATTCTAGCATGTCAGAGCACTGTTATGCTGTCGAAGTGCTTGGAGAATGGTTGTGGTGCTGTTGTAATTGATTTTTGGAGTTAATCAGATCGGTCTCTCTATTGGAGTGGACCCGGAGACGTAGTCATGTTTGTGACGAACTCCGTTATCAAACGTTGTTTGCACTTCTCTTCTTCTCTCTCGCTTTTCTCTCAGTTTGTTAATTCCTTCATTTTGTTATTTCTTTAAGTTAATTTTGATTTAATTAACTTGGAATAATCATTGTAAAAGCATTGTAAAAGTTAAGCATTTAAATACTGCAATCTAGTCTAGATCCTATATAGATCATATATAATGTTAAAACAATATAAACATTTACAAATTCAATCAAATATATACACATATAATGAACAACTTACCAATGGACGATAACCATGCCCCCCTTCAATGTGACCATGTTTCCTACAATGTTTCTTAGCTATTGTGATTAAAAATCATCTTATCTTTAAGCCCTTGCAATTATTGCAAGGACAATAACATTTCCCATCACCCTTTCTTTTCAATCTAGCCCACAATCTATCATGTGTCTCTTCATTTTGTTCTGGACTAATATTATTTGACATGATTTTTATTTACCAAGCTTGAATATTTAGATCTTCAAAAAATATCAAACTCACACTCCAATAATTTGTATTCATAGACAGGGAACAAAATCTAATAATTTTGATATTTTACACCAAAAAAATTTGGCATGTAACCACCCCTGCAAAAGAGAAGATAGTCTGAAGTTAATGACCCCCAAAAACACTTTAAAATGATAATTCCAAAACTTATTAAATTCTGATTTTACTACGATTTCCAATCGTTAGTATCCTAAAATAAAAATATTGAACCTGATCACAAACTTCCTATAATGATAGAGGTAGCGAGCTAGTAAGATCAAGTGAACCATTCCTAAGGAGCAACAAATCAGAATAATTATTGCTAATGTCAATACGGATTTATTAGTTTAGGTAAAGATGCAATGTGTCACTTCTTATGATGAGCTTATCCCAAGGGCCATCAACATTGAGAGAGCCCTAATCACACAAGGAAACACACACTAGTAGAATTTGGAAAATAAATGACTAGGTGACTAAAAATTTTAGTCACAACAACTAAAAATGACTAAATCGTGCTCATTTTTTGCAACTTAGCTATAAATGAGTAAATAAATTACTAGTTTGGTCATTGATTAAAAATTATTTAGTCACACAAATAAAAATGACTAAATAGTTAGTCATTTATTTAGTTACAATCCATTTGAATAAATCATTTAAAGAATCAAGAATATAGCTTGCTAAAATACTCTAAAACTTTAATAAACATACCCTAAAACTTTTATCAAAATCTTATTTTCAGGTGTAGCCCACCAGAATATAGTTTTCATTTTAATAAACATACTCTAAAACCTTCACCAAAACATTATTTTCAAGCATAGACCGTCAAAATGGAGAAGTGTTTTAGTAAAGAATGACAGAAAATAGTGAGGAGATGTGCATGGAAGGAGGCATAGGATTCATTGCTGGTTATAGCATTCCTGCTCTACTCAACAAATCTTACATTGTCCTCACTACTATTTGTAATCTAGGTATTTACTTGACATATATTTGTATAATATCAAATTCCTTTAGAGGCTTTTGAAGTATCAATGTATCCTATATAGGGTTTAAAATGATTTCTTTTAATTCAAAAAATAAATAAATGATGTATTTCCCTATAATTAGATAGTGTGGAGATCTCCTAAATCTTCCCCAACACATTATCCTCTTTGGCACTGTATTCATTACTCTAGCTATCAGGGTTTTGCATGTGACATCTTTAATATCTCCATGACCATGGGTTTTAAATAGATCTCAGTCTTTGCTTTAATCCTTTTCATGGTAACCCTTGAGTTCCATAATCCACCTTCAATCTCTTCTAAGAACATTGTTTTAAGCTAGACTATATAGTATGCATATAAAGAAAGTCCTTCATACCTGCCATTGTTCCAAACCACCACTCACTTCCTTGCTTAAAATGTTGCCTCCATAAACACAATAGCATGTTTTAAAGTCATGGTTGCTAGTGATTGACCATTAAGGTCACCACTTTCATCAAGATACAATGATATTTTTGTCTTCAAACTCAAGGAATTATGCAAGATAACATTGTGAATTTTTTTTGTGTATGATTTTATTTTCTTGCACATTCACTATTTTGCTAACTTCCTTTTAAGACTGGGTATTGCACCCTCAGTTGCAATCTCAAACATCTCACTCACTATCACTTGAAGATTCCTTTCATGAGCATCCTTCTATAAAATCAAACTATGCCCTATAGACTGCCTACTTACTATAGGGGACTCATTGTTTCATGGTATTGTAGATCTTAAGATACATCAACCTTATTGAAACTACTTCATAGTCCACAAGGTATTATTCACTATTCTCCCATCTTTGATGAATCTCAAAATAGTGCTCAAACATGCAATCCACTACCTCCATTATACAATGGCTAAGAAGAAACATTGAACCTATGATTACCATTGTTACTTTATTTGGATAGTCATTCCCTGATTGCATTTTCTTTGTCTAACACTACCAAAAGCATTTGAAAAACCCTTAAGGTCAGCAAGGGGGTAAGAAAACTCACTGTTAAAATCTTCACTTTACTATGCAAGGTTTGAGCTTTATTATCTTGTCACTGCTCAGCCTATTTTTGACTGTCACATCTCAAGTGACTGCCATTCTTCTTACCATAGATTGCATTTACAAATTTCACTAAGCTACATAGTGTGCTTGTTATTGGCTACAATCTTTAGATTGCAAGATTTTGTTATTAGCTACAATTTCTCAATCTTTCTGGTATTGCAACCTCACTAATCCGCTAGAGTTATTGTTTATGTTTCTATGAAGGCCTAGGGTTTGTACTCTAATCATGCTCTTACTAATGCTTCTATTGGTATTGAAAAACAACTTTAAATCTTGGGTTAGAAAATTAGTTGTCTTAATAGGGTTGTGGTATGATCTTGGATTGTATCCTAGAGTGTGTGGGAAGCTTGTGTTTGATCATTAAGGTATGTAAACCTGATCAGGGAAATGTAGCCTATATAGCATGGGTCTTGCTTTAATACTTTCCATAATGGTTATTAGCATATCACATTATTATAGTTTGCGGTAACCCAAGATTGCATTCAAGTATGCAACAAACTTGGTTTGTAGTTTAAGCTATACAATTTTAAGTAACATTCATAAGGTTTAGAAAATATTGATCACTCTCTAGAATAGCCCATTAAACATGGGTTGTGCTTGAACGCACTACATGATTGATATAACACAACCACTCTGCATATCAATCAGAGTTATAGGCTCTTTATTGCAGCAAGAGGTAATCACTCTTGGATCATGCTATAATTACATCATAACTTGTTAAACTTGAGACAACCTGAATGCACCTAATGATGATTGACACCTACATTATACAACCTGAATTAACTACATTAAATGAGTGCCTCCATTTGTATCACAATATAGCCACATTAAACTTGGGTCACACATGAATGCATCCTATAAATTTGTTATAGCACAACTATGACACATGAACAATAGAGTTATGGATCACATAATTACAATCACAAGAATTTGTTCCTTGGTTGTGATCTTATGGTGATTCCACACAACAAAATTTGGGCATGAAATTCTCAAAACCCTAAACCTCCAAAAATGAAATCTGATGAGATGTTGCTTTAAAACATGATTTTCAAACTTGGAACTACAAATATGACTTCATAACTAAATTCTACAAAAAGATAATGACTACCCTCAACCTGGTGATATCTTCTTGAATTTTTTTTATTTTTCCCAAGAAAATTGTCCTTAGTTCTCCACAAACTATCTCAAGTAGAGAAAATTCGCAAGTATAGAAAAACATTGTCGCAATAAATAAAAAAACTCTGTTTTCTTTATGTCAGCCACAATTTTATTTTTTTCTTATTTTTCATGTTTGTTGAAATTTCATCAAAACCTAGGTTCATCAAAATTTTGACGAACGTCGGGGATAAAATTTTAAAAAATTGAAAATGACACATCAAATTTTACAAGAACCCAACAATACATCAAATTATACATATTTTGTCAAAAGTTTTCATTGAATTTTGTAGTCAAATGAGTTAGTGAACCGTATCTACTCCAAGTATTGTTGTAGAAGTATATTTTCTCTTTTTCTCTACTACCTTTTTTAGCCATACTAGAGAGGATTCTACCAAAAAAAAATCCTTATTTCCTAGAGCAATTTCTTTAGACTCACCAGGAGTGATGGGTATATTTTCCACTGGGGAAGGGGGAACTTTAGACAAAGAAGGAAAGGTATTGTCTTCAACAATTTGCTTAAAAATGGAATTAGGATCTTTAAGCATAGGTGTAATTTGATTGGTTTTCTCTTTAGGAAAAGGGGTAGATAAGTTGTCATGTTCGTACATTGACTTCAATTTAACCATCTCTTTAGGCTTCTCATCATCACCCCCAGACTGTGAATTTAAACTAGAAGACCTAATAGCTATACTCCTTAATGATGTACCCACTGCAATTGCTTGAGTGGACCCCCATTCATTTCTCTAAGATGATTTTGGTTCTTGAGTAGAACTTGCAACTTGTCGCCATTTTCCTTCTAACCAATCCCATGTTATTTTCAATATTGGATCAACTTGTACATTCATATTCAAAACTTCATTTTTACTCTAGTCAACCTTGGGATGAGATTTATCACATAGTTTTTCATATTTGAGGTTAATGACCACCAAATATTCAGTTGAATCTTCAAGAATCTAGAAAGAAATACCAAAAACTTGTATTTTCTCAAGGGTTAACCTCATAATCACTTTTCAAGTCTTCATTTTCATCAACAAAATCTTCCCAAAAGTCCGCAATAGAAGGTTGGTGCTGATATGAACTTCCTCCATATAAATCTTTCCTTAGGAAACCCTTGCTATCAATGTTATCCCTCATGAATAAATGTTGGAGGTTATATTCTTTAAGAATTCCTTCCGCACATTTGGCCATCTGATTATTTTAGATGTGAAAGAAGGATTTGTCAACAAGAATGGATATCCCTACTTCCCCATATTCATGTACTTTACATTCACCACAACCATTTTCCTACAAACCTCTAGGAACACTAGGATATGGGGCTTTCTCAAATCCTCCTATCCTTAAGTAGGAAAATCTATCAAATTGAATATAAAAACTTCCACTATCTGATACAAGATACATTGACACAAGGGAAAATTGCATTTCAAGGTTTCCATCGAATTTCCTCAGAACTTCCATCAAGAATGCATCAGTGACAAGGAAAAATTCTCCCATTCCAACTTGCTTGGTAAACTACAAATAACACTTATATACAAGCATGCCAGAAGTTGGAGATACCTATGGCTTTAATCCTAGCCAAAAGGATCATTGACTGGCTATAATGTATATTAAGCAAGAACATAGATGGAAGGTAGCAGTTTTCTAGAAATTGATTAATTGTTCATTCAAATGAAAGAAAATTATCTTAACCCAATCAATGAACACATTCTCATCACAAATAACCAAAATAAACTGACACATCTAATCTTCAAAAGACTCAATTTGCACATTTCCAACAATGCAATGTAATAGAGCAATGGTATCTGTGATTTCCCCTTTGAAATGTATCCTCTTAATTTTGGTAGGTAATTCTGACTTAGCTCTTTTTTTTGACTTCAACCACCCTTTGGCCATAGAATTCTTGCACCAACTCTCATGGGCTTTGAAAAAATCACTAGCTACTGCAATAGACATGTCCTTTATGAGTGCTCTCTCAGGAATCTTTAGTATGTGGGAAACAACTCCAAGAGTAATTTTAGAAACAACAGTCCTATCCATGGCTTTTATTTCCTTCATTTCTGGAATATATCTTCTCACACATGTTCCTATTAGCTCCATGCTCAACACAGCTTCTAGAAAACCCCTAGCATGAGCTAATCCGCTTTCTAACAATTTTGCGTCGATAAGAGATCTTCTATCACTTTCCAAATGTGCCTAGAATTCCTCCAACTTAAAGGATCCCAACTCCATGTCCCTTACACCGAGCCAAACTATTTTCAATTCCAAAATATATGAGCTTGCAATACACAAAGGGAACACTCATATTCCTAAAGAAATAATTGCAGAAGGTGGAAGTACAATTGAAGACTTAACCAAATAAATCTCCACCACCTTAAGTCATGTAAAATGACAGGATGTACCTTTGGTATGAATTAATATGGAGCTTTATTTTAATCCTCGGTAAATAAAACCCTAAGATTTTTGTGCTTTGCAAAAATCCTTGATAAGACATCTCCAAGTTGTACTATACACCTCCTTAAATACATAGGCGGTACCTTAAAACATGCAGGATGAATAACATATCACCTTGTCATGGAAATTTGAAACTATTTAACCCAAAGTCAGGAGTTATGAAGTTATGCAAACCTCCAACTCTCCACTACACAATAGATCAACACACTTGAAGCTACAAGAGGAGAACAAGTCTAACCATTGAGAGGTTAGGAAAAACATGAACCCAACAACAAAATTTAAAGACACTGGGTGCAAACAACATAGGCTTCAAAACTTAAAGAACACATGACAAGAGGTCAGAAACTTAGAGGATCCTGCATCAAAGGCTAAAATCAAGGCAAAGAATTTAGACTTGGGAAAAAAGTAAGAAATTAAAGACCAAGAAAGAAAAAATTTAAAGGACATGATACATAGTATACCTACAAGTAACACTTCACAAGGGAAAAAATTATCTCATACACCTTTATCCAAGAAAGAGCATGTTTTTCCAAGGCCTCTCAAAGCTCAATTGATTAATCTTCCTCTAACATCAATGAAATTTTATAGGAATAATTCTTTTTTTGCATATCATCGAGTACATGGTCATTCCACAAATGAACATTAGGCCTTGAATAATAAAATACAAAAAATTAATTATTGTGATGCCCTTCCATGTTTCGATACACCTAAACACTCTAAATAATAGTAATCTTCATGCAATGTTGTTTCTCCTCACTATGTGGCATTTGTAGTTTCATATGTTTACTCATTATCAATCATGGAGGTACAATCTTAGATGCAATCATATTTTCCATGGTAGCAACATGATAGTCTCTCGTATGGTTGTCTTTGCCATTATACTTAGGAGGAAGGATAACTAGTTTTAGGAGGTGTGTATTATTTGTGAGGATCCCCTCTTCCCCTTTCTTTTCCTTAAAATACAAACATAGAAAGTATGTTGACATTTTAAAGAGGAGCATATCACCTTGTCCATTTCATAGACATCTTGTGAGATTTGACTTATTGCTAATACCCCTTTAGTGGCGATTTTTTTTATAGCACCCCCTAAGATGTGGTTATAAATTCGTCCCTTGTGATATCAAACTTTTATGTGCTCCCTAAAGTGTGATTGGAAAAATATTCCATGGATTTGGAATAACAAAGGTTGTTAATTCATGAAATTGAGCATTTTTAAATGGCTACCTAACATAACACACCTTACTTTCCAATGAAGCTATGTGTTTCATGAGTCATTTTACCCCTTATGAGAACACCATTTTGTCCAACTCATTCAATGGATGATGTTTGGTATTTGAAAAAAAAAAAGATCTAGGTTTCTTTACCTTACTGACTCAAATCCTTTTAGTGCTAACACATGTTGTAGACACTGAAATTTGGTCTAAGCCCGTGACTTCAATTTCTTCATAATTCGTATTGTCATGGTCATGATTAAATAATGTTAATTATTTAATTCCTTTCTAAAGTACTTTCTCATCTATTAATTAAATAACTTTTAATTATTTAATTAATTCACTTTAACATTTATTCATCTATTAACTAAATAACTTTAATTATTTAATTAATTCACATTATCTTTATTCTATCCTGATTAATTAAACAAATGTTCTTTATTTAATTATGTCACTAATTAAATTTATCCACTCTCTTAAATTAAATAAATTCTTATTTAATTTATCCTTATCATATTTTCAACTATAATTAAATAAATACTTTAATTATTCATTAATCTTTTCTTCACTCAATTAAATAAATCTTATTTATTTAATTTAATCCTTAAATGTCGAATGTTGAATTAAATAATCATTTAATTCATAAAAGCCTATTTTGAATGTACTCTTCTATATTTAGATAATTGTTTAAGTTATCTAAGTATTCATTTCCACTTGACTTGAAATCTATTTAAATCAGTTAGTTATCTCCAGATTTAATGACTGGCTGTCTTTCATGAATAAACTCTCTATCATAACCAGTCAGTTATCTAGATTTAACTCTTATGAATGTACAAATTTATTAATTAAATATCTTTATTTAATTAATTAATTTATGCATGCATTCAAACATATTCTTTAATCTATCTTTATCCTTTTCATGCAAACATTATTCTTCTAATTTTCAAATACTTTCAACTAGAGATTAAGTCATTATTTAATCTTGATCTCTATTCTTAGGTTTTATCACTCACGTTAGTCCTAACACTTATCTCAATGCATGTTGAATCTTTTAATCTGAATTGTCCATTTATCTTTCAATCTCGGCCTCTCATTCAAATGATCAATTTTCTATAAATTAACCTATCTTTCATCATTTCAACTCCTCCTGAAATTGTATGACTTTTGGAGCACTTGTTTAATCTTTGATATTTTGCTATAATCACATAAATCAATGCTATACTTGCACACATACTAAAAATCTGAGGGAAAGAATACGATCACAAAAAAATGGAGAAGGACAATTGAGGTTATTCATGGAAGGATGTAGATATTGGGTGAGATAACTCTTTGTTTATGTTTATGCTTTCTTTGTGCCTTTTTGTTTAGCTTTAGATTACATTAGAGTTTATTAGCCTTTGAGTTTGCTTTAATCTGTCATGTTTTCATGAAGTTACATTTGGTGAACCCAACGTGAAGACACATTCTTCACAAATTCGTAAATGTTTTATTCAATTTTTGTAGGTATTGTATGACCCAACACATCTGATAGACAGAATGACGCAATTGATATTACAAACACATCTTCCGAATACAGTGATTGATCTGAATTTTTTTGATGCATCTATGGCTCTTTGCGATGCAATCGATTGGTGAAAAGATGCAATGCAATCTACTGCTCTGAATGACACATCTGATTAGTGAAATTTCTAGGTTCAATTTCTGATTTACATTTTCTCATTGTGTTTTTATTTTAGCTAATTTTTTAGTTTGTAGTGTGTGTTTTAAGGATTTAACATAGTGTTTGCAGGACATAGTGTAGAAGACAATTTTTCAAAACCCCTCTTGCAAGACAATTGCTAAAGATAAGTTACAAACTACTGATGATTTTTTTTGCAGGACATGTGTCGAAGACTATTTTGAAATAGACTATTTGGTAGATTAGAAAATTTTCATCTGGGTTTAAAATTTACTACTGTCTACTATGTTTGGTGCAAAAGCACATAGAAGTATATAGAAGTATTATTACCCCATGATTTAGTATATAGAAGTATCCTCTCCCCTTCCGCATTTGTGTGATCATGGGTGCAAGAGAACCTGTTACTAACTCTAGAAATTGGGCATGTCTTGGTGAGAAAAAGTACTCACCCCAAGATGACTTAGACTGGTAACACGTTGAACCCAAGCGAATTCCAGTCGGTATATAAAAGTGGGTACTTGAGGAAAACTCAAGTATCATGAGTATTATTCTGACAAGAAGGGAAACAATGGTATTTTTCCACATGGATGATACCCCACAAATGGAATGCCCATACTAAACACCATTGTTTCTAGTAATCCAAAAACCTTCTATCTGCTAGTGTAGCAGGTCGGACCTGTGAAGCCGTCTCATGTTCTTATGGTTCGTAATAGAGATGAGAAGTATGCCATGGCAGTTTCATGGGTACTATAGCTTGGCTGCCCCGAATGAAGTGTTGATCCATGGAGGGGAGCCAGTGGGGTCAAGATACTAGTCATTTGCTTTGAATAAGCATAGCTGGGGGAACCCAAGTGAGAACTCAACAAGTATTGTCTTTCACAACCTTAGGATTATACAATTTTTTTCTAGAAATACACATGTTCATGATCGTCAAACTGAAAATAAATTATCTTCTGATTGTCTTTATTTTTCAAAACTTGATCACAAAATAGATTCAGTTTACATGCAATTCACTAGAAAATCACAACTATTCATTAGGAAACTGCAACTACCAATAGAGTTGCAATTGTTCCCAGAAAAACACATCTATTAGGTATAGTCGTATTTGTTTACCAGTCTGTCACATCTATCAAAACTGAGTCCAATCTATCATTTATTAGAAACTAAGTCACATCTTCTTGTCATTAACTCACATCTGTACTTCAATTCACATCTGTTATAGAGTTTGTCACATATGTTAGAAACCTAGTCCAATTTGCATGTCCTTGAATCTGAGAGGCATCTGTTTAAACTTGAGTCACATCTATTAGAATATCTCATATATATTTAGTATAAAACCGCATCTGATATCCTATTCATGTTTTTCATTACCTCTATTACTCATAAACTTGCAATTGTTACATTATGTAACGCATATGAATAGGTGAGCTACATTTGCAATCTAGAACGACACATATGCCCTTGTCACAAAACAAACCCACTTTTACCAGTACATAGTTAGAGTCTTGGAAACCACATTTGATCAGTACAAAGTCACAATTAATACCCTAAGTCACATCTACTGTAAAGAAAACCGAATGTGTCTGATACCCGAGACTACATTTACTAGTAAACCGCAACTGAGAAGAAAAATTGTAGATATTAAATTTTGCAAAGCATCTGCCTGAGTATCAAAAATCTAGAATTTACTATCACAGACCAAGAACAAATAGTCAAACCAATATCTGACTAATCCTTTTTCACTGATTCTTGGATAGAAACTAGAAAGTTCGCTCAAAATTTGCACATTTACATCCTTTAGAAATCATTCAATCATAGATATAGATACCCTAGTTGTAGATCTTACTTTCATCTTAGGGGTATTTATGTCCTTTATAGAAATCATCATTTGCAGCTTTTTAGATAGGAAACTTTCATGCTTCAGATAAACCCTTGATTCAAAAAATGTTGTCATTGAACCTAGTCATCATATCTTTTGTCCTACACGTGATTCCTTCCAACTCATCAGTCTAGTTTGGGAGTTCACCTTATCTTTTGGTCCTAGTCCTACAAAGGTTCCTTGTCAAAACTAAATTGAAACTTGGGTTAAGATTTAGCTAATATATAACCTCTTTTAGAGTCTTCCAAATTGATCACTTAGATGTTTTCATATTTAGGCATTGTCATCCTAGAATAGTGTCATTTTAGACATACCTTATTTATAGAGAAAATACCAAAAAAAATAGTCGCATACATTCATCATTTATATTTAGAAAATCTGAAAAACATAGATTAGATTCATAATCATCCATAGACTTAGCTTTTGCATCACTTGCACTTTGATCTTACATTACATGGTTGAAACAAGATCGAAAAGGAAAGAAAGAGAAAAAATGGCTGATCCAAATGAATTCATCAATCCATTCTCAAATCCCTTTTCAGGGACATCTTCATCCAGAGATCACAATAATTTGCTAGAGAAATTTGTTACTAGAGACACACAAGGATGTGTTATAGTGGAATACATAGATGCTACTGCACAGGACCCTAAGTTTTCTTCCTTTGTAGATGACTATCCAGTAAATGATCCTCAACGATACTTAGCCAAATTGCTAGAAGAAGGTGCCAAACTACCTCCTAGTTTTGATATTTGTACCGTACAAACTACATCCACCCAGGGATCAAACACCACAACCACTAGTTCTACTATATCTCAAGTGACTACTACTATACCATCTAGAGGACCTACATAGAGTGGTTCAAAAATAAACACATCTCCATTTTGTACACCTACCTCGACACAGGGGCTAAATTTCAAGATAGAGGCATCATCATCCAATCCCTTTGGTCCTCTTGAACTAGGAACAAAAATTCTAGAAGATTAGCTCCTATTCCAAGTGTCAATGTCACTAGCACTATTCCGCAGACAACAACTATACCTAGTGTTAATGTCACTAGTACTATACCATAGATTGGGGTTTCAAAGACAGGAGCCACACCCTCTTTCCAATATGGAAACTGACCCATCACTTTGCAGATTCTGAGTCAAAATCCATTTTCATAGATTCTTAGTCAAAATCCATTTTTATAGATTCTGAGTCAAAATCCATTTTCACAAACTCCGAATCAAAATCCATTTACACAAACCCCAAATCAAAATCCATTTTCACAGATTCTAAATCAAAACCCATTCACTGACATTCTGAATCAAAATCCACTTTACATATCGACATTTAACCAAAACCCATCACAAAACTTGGATTTCAAAACACGGGCATAGACCCAAATAATCCAACCAACAAATCATTAACTCAAGTTGACGTCCTATAGACACAAATGCATGCACTTCAAACACAAATGGATAACGTGGCAGTGTCTAACAAGAAAAACTTTTCAACAAAGGATTTATGCCCATTTCCCTTCAACAAATCATTGTATGTGACACCTTTCCCTCATGGGTATGTTATACCAAACTTGCCCAAATACAATGGAAAACAAAATCCTATCAAACACAAGGGAATTTTCCATGATGTGCATAGATGTTTCCTACAACCCCACCTATCTTATGGAACTCTTTCCAAGAAGTCTTATTGGAATTGTACTAGAGTGGCTTTCAAGTCTTGATTATGACATAAAATCATGGGGAAAACTGGCTGAGAAATTCATTGAAAAATTCTCCTTTAACATGGACCATGAGATTAACATAGAAACCTTGTGTCATACTACACAAGATGAAGGATAAAATTTAATTGCCTTCTTCCAGAGGTGGAGAACTATATCCAGTCAATGTCCTGTCAAGATACCTAAGAAATAGAAGGTCACTATGTTCCAAGAAAACCTCAAACCAAATTAAGAAGTGACTTAAGGGTACATTATTGCACATCCTTTACAGAACTAATGGAAAATGGGATCATACTAGAAATATCTCTCATTGACAAAGGAGAACTTAAGACATAGACACCCAATATAAATCCAAATGTGTAGAACACACCCAATGACAAAAACAAGTTTTGGTCTTGGAATAAAAATATTACCAATGATGTGGTAGTGGATGCAAATATTTTACAAGCATGACCAATTATCACACTTAACATTGTTAACCAAACCCCCAACACTACCCAAAACATGCAATGGCCACAAAAACATAGATTATTTCCAAAACGTGAGTTCACTCCCCTCGGGGAACCCATTGAGTTAGTCTTCAAACAACTGTTGCAACACAATCTTATACAACTTCAAGAGCCAAGACAATACGATCCAGGGAAATTCAAACCATCTTGGTGGGATGATAATTCCTTTTGTGATTTCCATAGGACCAAAGGACATAGCCTACAAAATTTTCATCAACTGAAAAGCATCATATAGGACTTTGTCGACAATAGAACTATTGAAGTTAGTGGACAAAAACTTACATCTTTGAAAACTAATCACAAGGTCTTTTCAGATTCATTACATGACCATGTGAAAGGAAATGCCCCTAGTTCAAGTAACAAGACCAATACTTCAGCCAAATATGCTAATGTTAAGTATGATTATAGTGGAAAAATCATAAATCACCTTTGGGCCGCTGATGAGTAGGTCAATACCATTTCCATAAATAAAATTACTGAGTGTGTTGTTAACACTCGTTGGACCAAGATCACCATAGACTTCCAAGCCATAGTATAAGTTACTTGATCAATTGGGGAAGGCCCCATCCCAAATTTCCATCTTGGAACTATTACATATCTCCCCTAAACATCAATCCATTTTAGATAAGGCTTTACAAAGCATGACTATTCCTAATGATCTTGATGTCAATAATTTCAAGGAAATGTTGGGCTACTTGACCAATAATCATCATTCCACCTTCTTTGAACAAGACTATGCAACTAAGAAGACAAATCATAATGACCTGTTACATCTTGAAGTCCTTGTTGAAAAAACCAAAGTTAGATGAGTTCTGGTAGATGGAGGAGCAAGGTTAAATATTTTCACTTTAAAATTGATTAAGGCATTAGGTTTCTCAGAAGCATGTGTGAACACAACCAAAAGAATTTTCATTAAGGCTTATGATGATGAATAACACAAATCAAAGGAGATTATGAAGAACACAAATCAAAGGGGGTTGTCACTTCCTATCAGAATTGGTCTTGCAGTTATGGAGACAAAATTCCAAGTCTTGGATGTCACCCTTCCATACAATCTTCTACTAGGAAGACCATGGATTCATGCCATGAAGGAAGTCCCTTCCACATATCATCAATGTCTAAAATTCCCTTATAATGGCACTGAAATAATAATAGATGGTGCCCTAGATCCATTCCAATATTGCACCAATCTACATGAGATACCTCAGTGCCAAGTGCCTGTAAACCAAGAAGCATCATCCAATTCATCTCATTATGTCGATCCATCTACTCTTACTAGAACATCCAATTTTCCTTCACTACCTTCCACTCCTAAGGTTGAGATCCAAGACAAGGGTTGTAGAGAATATCACATGAAGAGATCTTATTGTGTTAGCCATTTGATTCCTCCTAAATCATACGGTTTACCTACAACAGATAGGAGACAATCTGCAGTCACTATACACATCCCTCCCTCATCAACCTTTATAAAATGGGGAGAATTAAGCAAAGAAGCCATACACATAGATGATGTCACCTCCTAGATATATAGAGAAGACCTGAAGAACCTCCCTCACTTGCTCACATTCCTACAAATCAATATGAAAAAGGTTTCACAATCATGTAGAGCAAGGGATATAATGGAAATAGTGGCTTAGGCTTACATCAAGATGGGAGGACTGAACCAATCATTGTTTCTAACTGGCCAAAAGGCTTAGGGCTAGGGTTTCAACTGATTCAGATGGGCATTACTAGTACCACATCACCTTTACTTGAGGAAGTAAGTGCTTCTAAAGATATTGAGACATCCGAAGAACCATCTAACCAACCCTACTGTGATTCCCCTGACTCAAATGAATATGAGTGGGATTCCCTATCCTCCACCTCTGCCATGGGCCTTGATAAACTATTTGGAGGACTTGACTTAATTCTTAAATCCTCCCCAAATCCATTAAATTCCTGTCCCATTAAGAATTTGACAAAAGAGGAATGGTTTAAACATTACTATTGGGAATCTATTAATCCTACCTCTTGGGAGCCTCACAAATTCATTTTAGATAACCAAACCTTGGCATTAGGCCCACTTCTAAATCCACCTAGGTCCAAGCAAAAGAGCAAAGAGGAACTGGTAATAAACTTTTGTGACTACATGAACAACTTAGTTTTTACCTTGAACCCTTTGAACTTTGAAAACTCTGATGATGACATGCCTTTAGTCTATCCCCAACTCATTGATTGGGACCAACAAGACACACCCGTCTTAGACATTTTTGAGAATGACAAAGAAATTGGTAAGTTCCTGGGATTAGGAGAAGGCATACCTAGTGGAGATAATAAGTCTAGATTTACCATTGACTTGGACAACAAGGCATAATTTGGGGAATCTTTTCAACCCTCTAGTCAGAAAATAAGAAAAATAATGACAAAAATAAAAATGATGAGTCTCTAGGTGAAAACTATAAGGTTCCTTTAGACAATGAAAAATAAAAAAATAAGGATGCATTCGAAGGAGAAAATCTCTTTGCGGCACCTAAGGATGGAGGTTTGAACATTCTCCCTATTTCTTAGGAAAATTCACCCATGCTAGTTGAAGAATCAATGGAAGTCAACATAGGCACATAATAGAATCCTTGACTGGTATATTTTGTAGCATCATTGACAGAAGCAAAGCAGCCAAAATTCTGTGACTTCTTTACACAAAGAAAAAAAAAATTCCTAGTCATATGTTGATATGCTTGGACTAGATCTTGAACTTGTACTACATCACTTGCCCTTACAACCAAGTGTAAATCTAGTCAAACAGAAATTGAGGACAATGCACCCACATATTGCTTTACTAGTCAAGGTTGAACTCAAGAAACTATTAGATGTTGGATTCATTAGATCAATTGAGTATGTCGATTATATTTCTAATCTAGTACAAGTCATGAAACCAACAGGGGGCATCTACATCTACACAAATTTTAGAGATATAAACAAGGATTTCCCTAAAAACGACTTCCCTCTACCCAATATTGACATGATAGTAGACATGACTGCAAGATATGATATTTTATCCCTTATGGATGGATTTTTAGGGTATAATCAAATCAAAATGGCAACTGAAGACCAACCTAAGACAATTTTCACATATCCATGGGGAACGTATTGTTGGAATGTCATTCCCTTCAAACTCATAAATGCTAGAGTAGCCTATCAGCGTGCCATGACCACTATTTTTCATGACCTTATACACACTTTTATGGAGGATTATTTTGATGACCTTATTGCTAAATCATTGACAAGGGTTGATCATTTAAAGGTTTTAGCCAAGATTTTTCAAAGGCTAGAAGAGTATAAAGTGAGACTAAATCCAAAGAAATGTGTGTTTGGCATGAAATCAGGAAAGCTTTTGGGATATATAATTTCTACAAGGGGCACTGAATTGGATTGGGCCAAAGTAAAAGCAATAATAGACATGCCTCCACCAGCTAATCTCAGTCAGCTAACGACACTACAAGGGAGACTGTAATCCATTAGAAGATTTATAGTGTAGTTAGCATATAAGACACATCCCTTTCAACATTTAATTTGAAAAGGAATACCCTTTGTATGGAAAGGTAAATGTCAAGAATATTTTCAACTGATTAAGGATTACCTCCTCACACCACCAATCTTAATGCCACTTGTTGAGGGATGACCATTGATTCTCTATATTTCAACAACCCACTCATCACTGTGAGCATTGCTTGCACAAAATGATAATGAAGGTCATGAAAGGGTAGTTTACTACATCAGTCTCACCTTGGTAGGTTATGAGCTTAACTAAAGTACCATTGAACATGCTTGTCTTGAAAGGGCACATTAACGATGAAGATTACTGAGTTTCAAGACTACATGAGCTAGAATTTCTAGATGAATGAAGACATAAGGCATTAGAACATTTCCAATAATATCAAAATCATCTTCGTCACAGCTACAATAGGAAGGTCTTGAATAGAAATTTTGACATTGGTGACCTGGTCTTAATGGAGAACCCCAAGAATCAAGTTGAAAGAGGCAAACCAAGAAAGTTTGAACCTAACTGGTTAGGACCCTACATTATCACAAGAGCCTTTGGATCAGGAGCATATCAAATCTCTACTCCTAAAGAAGAACCATTATCAGCACCTATCAATAGTCTTCACTTGAAGAATTTCTATGCATAGCTTCTGAGAGCCTTGTCTTAATTATCAAAAATTTAAAAAAACATCAAAATTTTAAAAAAAAATCATTACCTAGGTGAAAACTTGGCAAACAGGTGTCTTGGTAACATAAAAAAAATTAGAAAATCAAGAAAATGGTAAAGAGAAATAATTTGTCCTATAGTGAAAACCACTTCGGTGGCACTTTGGATAAGTACCATGGTGAAAACCTGGAAAATAGGAACCATGTGTCATTGACTCTACTCCTTTGTCTACCATCATTCTAATCTGACTTCTCATGTACATACTATATATCCCTATACATAGCACATATCTTTCCCATCCATACTTTTATATACCATTCATAATAAATGGTTGTCTTTTCCATAACTTGGAATGATTGACATCGAGTGCACTACATATCCCCCATCCTATCCTAGTCATAATCAATTGGTCTTATACCCAACTAGGGGTAAGGAATTGACCTATGTCATATTTGGTTCTTACATTGGCTATCCTAAAGATGTGAAACCATCAAAAAATCCAAAAACATTACAAAATGTCTTGAAAAAATCCCAGAACATTAGAAAACTTTAAGAAGACAAAAAAATCAAAACATGTCAAAAATACAAAAATAGAGTTAGGGCCAGTTGCAATTTTTAGTCTTTGTCATTTGCTGAATTGCATTGCCTCTGCAATTGGACATAGGAAAGTCCATCTACCAATGTGCCCTCGAGGCTTTAGGTCAGTCTTTTTAGGTTTGTCTACATAAAATCATGATTCAAGCCATCTATCTATATGAAAAGGTCATTGGTGATGTTGAACTATGATATCTCTATGTATATAACGTAGGAAATGCCATCAATTGATGAAGTGTTGAGGCCACACTAGTTCAGTCCATTAGGATTCATCACATGCACTACTACACATGTCAGATATCTACATACAAATTAAGCTTTTTATAGTCAGTCTTGTCAGTCAAAGTCTAGTCAAACTACAAGGTCTCTATGTGTATAATGTAGGAAAGGCCATCAATCAATGAGCACCTAAGGCCACACTAGGTTAGTCCTTTAGGGTTTTTCATCACACACAATCAATTGTTAGCACATCATACCAAGTCATGCATCAACAAGATGAATGATTCAACAATGTCATCAAGTCAAATCAAACAAATCACTAAAGCAACAACTAAAATAGATCAACTTATGTCTGCTATAGGATGTGTCCTTCCTGAAAACAGGCATCATCAAAACAATCAACCTATATCTTATTCAAAATGAGTCCTTCTTGAATATAGATATTAGCAAAAAAATCTATGTCTTATATAGGATGAGTCCTTCCTGCATATAGACACTATCAAACATTCAACATGACCTTACACAAGTTACCACATCAATAACATCAAACTCAATGTCTTATACGATATGTGTCTTTATGAAACCAAGCTTTTGTCATGCCTTATACATATTTTCATAAATTCAAAACCAAACTCAACGTCTTAATCGATATGTGTCTCTCCTAAAAATTAGATCATATCAATCAATCATCTTATCAATCAAAACAATCAAACAAACAGATCAAGTTTTGGTAAATATTTTATTGACTTTTGACTTTGTGGCTTGTTTATCTTATCATTTCATTTGGTTTTAGTTTGGAATCCTGATACTAGCTTTCTTAAGGATGTCCCATGAAGGATTTAGAGAAACAACAATGTATCATACTTATATTTTCTTTGATTGCTATAATTTGTCGATTGTCTTTTAACTTTGGATTTTGAGTCATGTTACTAGTTTCCTCAAGGATTTCTGATGAAGGATTTAGAGGAGTGATGACGTCTCATGACCCGTTTTTCATTTTTTTGTTGTTTATGGTTCATCTTGACAAAAATACTGGGGTAATTGTGCCCTTTGTATGGGTTAAGACAATCCTTGTCTGTGACTGTTTGTTGTTGGTAGGTGGATGACCTTGCACACCTTGATCTATTCCATATCATGGTGTTTGTATCCATTTGTATTAGTTACTACCCATTGATGATAAAGGACAAATCCTTTTGTGATTCAGCAAAATATCGAAGATTGCTAATACTAACAACCATGTCTTTTATTATTCATCTTTTTTTCATGCTAACATTTCTTCTTTCTTGCATTATGATGAAGTCCTATGACACAAAAATATAAAGCATCCTACATATGCATTCATGAACATAGAAACATAATGTAAATATCATACATTGTAAATCACACATATATCTTGCATTACAAGAACATAAAAAATATAGGAATCTATCATATCTAGGAAATCACGTGATAATAGGCATTCATATCATAGATTACATAAAAAAAAGCAATAAATGTACACAACAAGTGTAAATATATGCATCCCATTACATCCATCATCATGAAACATATAGAATCACATGTAGATATCATTGTACATATATAAACATCACATTGCATCTCATAATCATAAATTGCATACATAACATCAATCGATGTCATCGAAAGTAAATGCATACATCATCACATAGAATTGACATCACATCCTAAGCTGCATAAACACATCATAATGTAGATATGATCATCCATAACATGTACATATCACATAGACAATAACATATCATATAGAACACATGCATAAATAAAATACTACATAATCATAATAGAATTGCATATCATAGGAATTTCTGCCAAAATCATATATATATATATATATATATATATATCGCTCAAAAAGTGTCACATCACAATGTCATAGTGTATCAATAAATATGAATCCCAATAGGCTATATGATCAAAATACAATGTCGCAAATAGATATCAATAAAAGTCCCTATCCGGAACTCCCACTGCTCCCATGTGGAGAATGTGAAGACGACTGATGGCATGATCTTGATGACTTGTGTGTAGGAGGACTGTCATATGGCCTAGATCTACGAGGTCCCTCGACCCCCTCTATACTCACTATCCTACTCTGAGTCTTGCTCTAGGACCTATTACTATGACCTTGAGAAAAAATGGGAGTCCATCTCTCAGGAGGAACCTCTGTCTCATATAGATCCCTATAGTATGAAGCTCTCTCAACTACTCTAACTAACTCCCATGCAAAAGCATCAGACGACCCACTGCAAAGAGCTCTGATCTCTATGAACCTCTGCTTAGTCTCCTATCTTCAAGCTATGGCACTATACTTGTCCATGTAGGCCTTGTCTCTCTCCATTTGTACTGAGTTTTTCTCTTCCATCAGAGTTCTCATCCTCTCCTCAAGGGATGCTACCTATGCACATAGATATGTTGTATCCTAATCAATGGGGCATGTTTCATCCTGTTGTGGCTGCTCCATCCCATCATCGTCTCACTCCTCTAGGATCCTATCTCAGAGGTCCCACTCTTGGTCATCCATATCCTCCTCCTCCTCATCATCATCCTAGTAGCCAGTGAGCAAACCAAGAGCATTTACCTTTGCCTCCTCCCTAGCCACCTCCCCCTCTGCATGATCCTCTGGAATATCCTCCCCTCCTGCATGTTCCTCACCACCAGCCCCAATATCAACCTCCTCCTATCCTCCACCAACCCCGAGCATGGGAACATTCTCTCCCTCCATCTCCTCCTTGTAGATGGGTGACAAATGTGGACCTCATCCCCTTGTGACCATGTCTCCCCCTACCACCACCCCTTCAACCTCCTGCTCCTCCATCTCCAACATCACCCCTACCACCACCCCTTCAACCTTCTCCTCCTCTATCTCCAACATCACCCCTGCCACCATCCCTTCAACCTCTACCTCTCCCACATCTGCCTCATGATCCTATCCCACGCCTCTCTACAAGAGCATCTTGGTCTAGATCTGTAAATGGCACTAGCCTTTGACTGGCCCACTAGGTGTCATATGCATCAGTCGTACCCGAATCCACTGCTCTACCTCTCCACCCCCACTGTATCAGTGGTAAGGCATCAATATCTACCTTTGTTGTCACCATAGGAATCTCTAGTCCCCACAAAGTCACCTCTCTAGAAGATCTAGCATACTCATCTCATCCTGAACCTATCAAAACTATCTCAATACCTAATCCAAAAAATGCCTCTCAATGAAGTGTACATGTGACACTATTCGCCCAATCAAATACTAAGTCTGACAACAGAATGTCAGGTGTCTGTCCTCATCTGGCCACTATGGGAAATCCATGTATGGTCTCCAAATAGACTAAGCCATTGTGTCGATGGCATGTCTGTAGTAACCAGTATCTCCTGTATGAGTCTAGTTGTTTTCCCCCCACATAATGGAAGGCATAAGGTGATCCCTGCTATAGCTCAGCTATAATAGGGGGATGAAAAATAGCTATGTTCCCATGCCCATACCATCAGGAGCATGGTATGACAATTCATGGACTCTACATCTATATATGCAATATCATGTAAATGGAAGTAAACATGGCTAACAAACATGGGCCCCAAGCATATACCACACGTCTCTCAAGCATGCCTACAAACATCTCCCCCATTCCTTCCAGGAATCCATGACCTCAACGGTTAGGAAGAACTACCCCTCCAATCAATGTACACAATAAAAAATCTATCCTACCATATCTCTCCACTAGAACATGGCATCTAATCTCATAGTGGTCAATCCCCAACTACCTAATGTCATCATGGGATAATATCTGCACATCTCGGAAAAACCCCTCTATGTGTCATACATCACTCTGGATCCTCTAATTGGTAGCCTCAGTATCCTATACACATCCTCTAATGTAACTATCACCTCACTTGTCGGCAAATGAAACAACGATGTCTCCGAGTGCCACCTCTCATACAAAGTAGTCAATAGACCTCGGTTTGCCCAAATAGTGGGCATGAAAGTCACATGGTGCAGACCTAGGTGCCACAATAATAGTTTCTCCCTGCTCCGTAGCAATTCTCGGAAGCCGAAAGTCAATAGTCTCGACTCTCTAGTATATATTAGATCTAATGCAACCTGCAATGGCATAATGCATGCCTCATGTTAGAATCAAACAACCTATCATAGTCCAAAATTCCAAAATTTTCTGTCAATCAAATACGTCATTATATTTGTAAATGCATTACAAAAATCAATTGCATCATTTAAATTTGCAAATGCATAACAAATAACCACATGCACCATTATCCTATGCAAATTTGTTTCCAAATGTAAATGCGTACAACTATCAATCATGCCTAAACAAGAACCATTCAAAACCCAAATGCATATTAAAAAATAAATGCATCTTAAAATCCTACATGCACTAATGTAAACTTCATATGCGATGCCAAAGTACACATGTGGTGGCTCACTACAAATCAAATGTATCTCTTAAAACCTATGCTATCCTATCACATGATTTTAGATATGCGTTGTTTCGCATACACATATGTCAAAAACACATGTATATGTGGTGCTTTCTAAAATGACACGTGATAAAAAAATTAAATAAATGCATCAAAAAGTGTGAAAAACAAAAATTCAAGGGACAGTTTCTAAATACATATTGGGGGGGCCACATCCACAGGTTGTCTGAAGGTTTGAATGTGATAACGATGATGTTGTGAGTGTGGAATGAGAGACATGGTGGTAGAAAGTTGAAAGCAAAATTCTCAAATTTCTAAACTTGGATGGTGAAAATGAATTGCATTTTCACCCAATTTTTATAAATACCTAGGGTTTTGGATGGGATTTCCTCCAACCTTGTCTATTAGCCACATATTTTTCCAACTTCTATCAACCCATACATGTACCGAATACCTTGAAACTCATTTCTGTCAACTCCACTACATTTCTGGCTATCAAATTGACTAATCGAGACTATTTCCAAATTTTTTGAATTTTTTGAAAATTTGTCAATTTTCCTGAGGGGGCATACCTTCACCTATTTTACATTGGGGCATGATTGGAGCATTTTTTTGATCGATTTTATTTGACAAAATGCCGAAATGGCATCTTATCAAAGAGGGGCAAAATGTAGACACTGAAATTTGGTCTAAGCCTGTGACTTCAATTTCTTCATAATTCGTATTGTCATGGTCGTGATTAAATAATGTTAATTATTTATTACTTTCTAAAGTCCTTTCTCATCTATTAATTAAATAACTTTTAATTATTTAATTAATTCACTTTAACATTTATTCATCTATTAATTAAATAACTTTAATTATTTAATTAATTCACATTATCTTTATTCTATCCTGATTAATTAAATAAATGTTCTTTAATTAATTATGTTACTAATTAACTTTATCATCTCTCTTAAATTAAATAAATTCTTATTTAATTTATCCTTACCATATTTTAAACTATAATTAAATAAATACTTTAATTATTTAATTATTCATTAATTATTTATTTAATTTAATCCTTAAATGTCGAATGTTGAATTAAATAATCATTTAATTCATAAAAATCTATTTTAAATGTACTGGTCTATATTTAGATAATTGTTTAAGTTATCTAAGTATTCATTTCCAGTTGACTAGAGATCTATTTAAATCAGTCAGTTATTTACCGATTTAATGACTGATTATCTTTCACAAATAAACTCTTTGTCATAACCAGTCAGTTATCTAGCTTTAACTCTTATGCATCTACACATTTCTTAATTAAATATATTTATTTAATTAATTAATTAATGTATGCATTCGAAGAGATCATTTTGTTTAATCTATCTTTATCCTTTTCATGCAAAGATTATTCTTCTAATTTTTGAATACTTTCAACTAGAGATTCAATCATTATTTAATCTTGATCTCTATTCTTAGGTTTTATCACTCACATCAGTCCTAACACTTATCTCAATGCATGCCAAATCTTTTAATTTGAATCATTTGTTTATCTTTCAATCTCGGCCTCTCATTCTAATGATCAATTTTCTATAAATTGACCTGGCTTTCATCATTTTGACTCGTCCTAAAATTGTATGACTTTTGGAGCACTTGTTTAATCTTCAATATTTTGCTATAATCACATACATTAAGGCTATACTTGCACACATACTAAAAATCTGAAGGAAAGAATACCATCACAATGAAATGGAGAAGGACAATCAAGGTCATTCATGGAAGGATGTAGATACTGGGTGAGATAGCTCTTTGTTTATGTTTATGCTTTATTTGTGCTTTGTTGTTTAGCTTTATATTACATTAGAGTTTATTAGCCTTTGAATTTGCTTTAATCTTTCCTGTTTTCATGATGTTACACATTTGTTTGTGTTTTGATTATGTATCATCTTTTACATTATTTTTACATTGTGTTTGCATCTCAGTTGTATTATGTTTACATCTTCTTTTGTGTTTTCATTTTTTTTTCCATTTTGTGCCATGTCTTCATCATGCATTTTCTTCATACATGTTCCCTTGTCCTCATGTTTCTTTCTATAAGATCTTGAATCTCCAGGGATAGCACATCCCCTAGACTCAACATCATCCTCTCTCATCAGTATTTGGATAAGTGAACCCCTCTTGACATATCCATACTTTAGTGTGATTTTGAGTGTAAGTTCATACTCTCACTAAAGTGGGGGATAAATTTAGCATAAAAAATTGTCACCCTTGATAATTTCACACTAGGTTTTTCTCCCCCTCTATGTGCTTGGAACTAAGGATGCATTACTTTCCATTTTTATAAACATTCTTGGAAAATCAAACATTATAAATACAATTATGCATTTAATATTTTCCCCAACACTTTTGATCCCAAAAAAGTAGGAGTCTAGTCTATGGCACATTGTGCCTTAGACCAACATTTTTGGCTCCAAATTGAAATATATCAGTGTCAATAATTTATTATTTTAATTTCCAATTTCAATCATCAAATATCAGTATTTGATTTTCAACAAATTAGAAGAATTAGCATATAAATACAAGTTATTTTTATCATTTCAATTGGAAGGAGAGCCAAGCACTCCTATTGAGAAAATCAAGTATGCTAAAATCAGTCAAGGGTAGTCAAGAGCAGAATTATCAAGCATTTTAGCAACACTATAACAACACTTTCATTAATCAAGTTCAAGCTTATAGGACATCAAGATGAAGAAATCAATTATGTTCAAGGAGCTATTTTGATCAATCATGCCAAATCATGAAGATGTATTGAGTTATCCTCTACAAGTTAGTTGCAATAATCTATTGTGTATGTGAGTTAACCTTTTGTAGGTCTATCAAGAAATCAAGGCATCCATCAATCAACTTGTGTGTGGCATCTATTCTTCAAGGGTTTTCACATCAAGGTAACATTATCATTTTTCATTTATCACTTTAGTCTTGATTATTATTGTTTTGGCCTCTTCCTAGCCTAGGGCATGCCCTCTTGATAATCATTAAGCGTTATATGTGAAGGTATAAATACCAACATGGTGTTTGACTTAGGAAATCCGTATATAACACAACATTTTCCCCCATTTTCATGTGTGTGGGTTAGATTTAGAAGATTCAATAATTGACAGTCTCGAAAAACATAATACAAACTACAACCTTCAATCCATAATTTGTAAATATATCTAAAAGAACAAATCCTTTTTGGAGTGCATTGCACCCTTGTCCTTGTAAATCAAGCTCAAATTTATAGTATAGGTTCATCTCAGTGTCTTAGTCTTAGATATAAAGTTAGTTTGTTACTTTCTATTTTTGTATGTTTGATAAATTATATTGTCAGATCTAGGGTTATATGTCAAATAGGATTGTCAAACCACACATCAAATTTATTATCCACACAACACATTGCAAACATAAATCGGTAGGGGATTAGCTCTCCATTGTGGTACCAAGCTAATCATCAAAACCCTAGTCAACTTATGTTCAATGTTGAGGCAAGTGAAAAGGAGATAATCCTAGTTAACCTAATTGGATTTAGGATCACTTTTCCTACTCAATATCTTCTTTCCCTTCATTAGCTCCCAGACTTAATTTTTTTAGGGTTTTGGACAACCTCATTGTTAAACATCAAATCAATGGTTTCCTAGTTTTCCATACGTTAGCTCATCAAAAATAGGGAATGGGAAAGTATCACCTCCAAATTAGAATGGTCAAAATATGGACTTTATGTTTTCTTTATGCCTTAAGATTGAGGCATACTGTTTTTTCATTTAAATTATTAAATTTACAAGTATCTCACATGTGAGACACTTTTGTGCTTACATCTAGGAATGGTGATTCATTTCATGTTCTACATATTTTTTTTCTTAAGAGAAGCTACCCATTTCAAATGGAAGTTGATTAGAAAACTGCCAATGCCACTTATTATACCACTCATTTTATTGCAAAAAACTCCATTTATTTAATTTCTAACTTGCCAATTACAAAGCTACCATTACTAACAATTCTATGTCCTACTTCTTTTGGAAGCTATATTTTTTGTATATAGATTAAAAACAAGATGTCATTTATTTTAAAATTATATAGAATTTTGAGATGAGTGCAAATATGTACTAGCATTTAAATTTTAGTGTCATATGAATATAGTTTGAGGCCCTACAAACATATTGAAGTTTCTTTGTACTTAGGGATGAGTTGACTCCTTGATCCAATTTATATTTCCATAGATACACAAGAATTTGCATACTTGGCATGTCTTTTGTCTTTCTTACACATCATTGAATGCATGCACAACACTTGAATACAACCAAGACAAGTTGTATAGTCTACTACTTGGAAGTAGCTCCTATCCATGCTTTTAAAGAGAACATAGTCCAAACATTCATAAGAAAATAGTTTTATGAAGAAGCATGTCATAGGATTCAAGGCCAGAATTTCAAGCTCAAGACTGCTAGTCTGAATTTGACCCTTGGTATAAAACAAACCAGTTTTCATTTTATCAAAATTAGAATAGTATAAATATAATAGTTGACTTCTAAAATAAATTACAAAAGATGAATTATATAACAAAATAATCCTCATCCTATTTATAACTAAAATCAGTCATCCCTCTTTATCTATATAATATTTCAATATCTCTTCTAAATTGAAATAAATTTTCTAACTAAATTACCAAATTATTTGATTAGTTTAAATAATTTATGTTAAAATGTTTTTATTTATGTACAGCCCCTAAGTAAAATGCAGGATCATACTTAAGAAAGAGGCCGAATTGTAAGAAAAGCTACCCTTAATTCAATGCGCCATTTTCTTCACAGATAGGGACGTTCCCTTCAAATCCCCATAATTCCTTCCTCTCCCTTCCCCACAAAATATAAATTAACGTCATCGTCGTGTACTCCGTTGTGACGGTCAACGTTGATTCATTCAAAGACAAAAGACAAAAGACGGATTATACCAAAACTAAGCTGCCATGGCTTGCTTCACAAGAAAAATAAATCACAGGCCAAATGTTGACTAATTCGTCTCTGGGCTCATGGCAATGGTATCTTACCCGGAATCCCATATACTCTATACTTAAGGGAGATAGTCTGTTCACTTCTCATTTGAGTTATTTCTGCATCCTCCGCTAAAGACTAAATGCTTCGTCTCAGTCTTCTTTTAGTTGTTATTGCCTGCGCCATTTTATTTCGTTTCACGCTATGCCTTGACCCGCAGTACTCATATTGTAAAAGAAACCAAACATGTGGAAGCACAAAATTTACTTCTCCTTTCGGCCTGGGAAATCATAGTTGTGGTCAGCCAGGCTTTCAGATCAACTGCGTTGAGGAAATGCGTCCAGTAATTGAACTAGGGAGTCAACACTACACAATAGTAAAGATTTTCTATGTTAATCAGACATTCACGATGACAAATGACAAGAATTTCCAAGATTGTGCATCTAACAATTTGATCGAGCCATCCTGGGACTTGGGAAATGCAGTTTTTAATGGGATCAACACTCAGAACACAAGTCTGTTGGTGTACCAGTGTGATGAGAAATGTGTGCACTATGAATTTTATCCTGCAGAGCATATTAATGTGTCATGTTTTCCAAGAATTGTGACTCTTCAAGTAGAAACAGTGCAATGGACTCTTGGCAATGAACGAGAGCAGAGTTGCAGAACTTGTGAAAAAAGTAGCGGTTTTTGTGGGTTTAAAGTTCCCGATTCAGGGGACTTCTTTTGCTTTTGCCAGGACGGACCTCAGTCAAGTCAATGTCCCCCAGGTATTACCCTTTTTTTAACACACTACGACATAAAGAGATGGTTTAAGACATTAATTTAAGACAAAATATTAATTTTGTCTTAAATATACATTTTGTGTTTAAATTATATTTAAAATTTTATAATTGTCTTAAATTAAGACAACAAAAAAACACTTTTTCTAAAATAATTTTTTTATTTCCCTCCCCTCGTTCATTTTCCCTCCCTCATTTGACATGCATTTTCGTTTTCCCTCCTCGCAGGCTTTATGCATCGCATCTTGGGCTTTCGTGTTTTGATGTCTTCCGGACCGAAGGAGCTTCTTATTTTCGCAATGTTAAGGTGGCTACTAAACTCTAAGAACACCATACTTCCGCATACCGTGAGATGCTTTTGAGTTTCACACATTTCACTTATGGTTGCAGGCTTCTTAAATGTGCAGGTATTTTTTTCATTTGTGCAATCGTGAATTTATTGTTTCTTACGGAATCTTCAATGTCATATCTTTGCAAACACCCACTTTCATTTTATTTGCAATCGCGAAAAGTTCGTCTTGCGGGTCTTTGGTTCCCCTTTGCCAAGATCGAACATCACTAAAGTTTTTGCAACCATTCCTACTCACAAGCCCCTTGCAAGGCAGTGTCTTAGTGTCTTTTTGCATTTGGGCTTACAACATTTTTACAACATTTTTGAAGGTCAACTTATCTTTATAAATTTGTGCCCTAATTATCAAGTTGATCTTTTAAATATAGACCCCTAATGTGTTGTTACTGAATTTTGAGATTGTGACAATTTGACTTTAGAGTACGATTCTGAGTTACATCTATCTTAATGGAAGTTCGGGATGAGTTATAAGATTCGTGAATGCCAATTTCCATATAGATTGCTTCTATAGTGAAACTAATTTGTTGTGTTGTTACTTACCAATGGATGAATGAAACTGCAATGCTTCTTTCCATAGTATTTGACACCATACATAAAAATACCCTTTTTCTATTAAATGTGGGGTATGATTCATGGCAGGTAGCTCATGTTCGTTCCTCTAGCCTAAAAGTTTGTTCTTTTCCTACACAATTGATGTTTGAACCTACACCTACATTCTATAGTGATTGTTTTCCTCTTTGTGGCTTGCCTTGCCATTTAGGTTAAAAACATTATGGCACCTATTGTAGCAGATCTTCATGGGACGTGACACAACTATAAGCTAGATATAAAGAAATGTAGTTCACAACAATTGGAAACAATGCAAGGTATGTCTATTGACACATGCAAATTCTTCATCCGGCCTATTTTTCCTCCTTTTAAAGGGAATTAACTTCATCAATGTAGAACAACACAATTTCTGAAATAAGAATCTCGTTCCAATCTAAAGGGTGTTTCTTCTGAAGTTTTGAATTAAACTTCAATTAAGATTATCATTTTCTAAGTTAGTAAATAACCAATTATGTGGTCAAAGAAGAAAACAAAGAGAAGTTATGATGCAGTCTACTCTATATTACTAATTGGTTTGAAGTGAAAGGATTTATTGTTGAGCAGTTTCATTTTGGTATCTCTATAGGTTTTAGAATGGAAATGCTTAATGCACTAAAAGCATTTGAGAGCTCATCAAGTGGGAGTATGTTTATCAATTCTTGCTATGCCCATTGCCAAATAGGGACCCATGAAACATGGCTCAAAGATGACTCTCCAAGATTGAATAACAAGGTCAGTTCTCTCATCGTTACATCATCCATAAACTTATTCTCTTCTTTTTTGAGACATCACTTCTCCTAGTGTTTTTGCTAACGAAACATGATAGGTTGATGAAATCTGATCAACATTAAAGACCAACAAGATAGAATAAGTAGTAAAATGATAGTAAAATACCAGCAAGCAATTAAAACTTCAAGGGACTGAAAAGAAGAAGAAAAAGAACGTAAAGCCCATGGGATACAAAAATACTAGTCATATCATGATAGTTTGTAACCAAAATATTCCAAAGAGCACTAAATTTTTTCTCTTGAAACCAACCTCCTTTTTTCTTTATCACCAATCTTTTCAAAATCCACTTTATCTTCAAAACTATCCCCATGGGACAAGTTCACGAAAAAGTAAAGCTGCTACCATTTAAGCAGCTTGTGAAAAGGTGAAAGGAAATAAATATGAAAACCCTATGTAGCATGCTTTTGATTTCTTTATGTAAAAATAACAAACTATTTAGTCTTATGCTATCATGGGTTTTTTTTTAAAGTTCTCTAAGGAAATAGAGTGGTCATGCAAGACTTCTGACTACTGTGTCCCCCTATTAAAGGGATATTGATAGGGGAAAGCAGATGACCACATGGAAGAAGAAATTTATTTGAAAGAGAAAACAACTTCAATAGTTGTAATGTTGTAAAAAGAACATCAACCAATTAAAAAAGATCAATTGTATATTCTCCTTAGACAACTTTGTAAAGCCTTTAAACCCAATTAATCCAATAACAACATATTTCACATTTGTAGACTTTAGAAAAGATCAGTATCGCCTTCATATTGAAGTAGTTGTTAAATTCCCTTATAATATATATTACCCCCACCTCATGCAATTTTTCTTTGTTAAGTAGTTCTCCATTTAAGTTTCCAATATATGTTTCCCACACTCTTGTTATTCTCGATTACAATTTGGACTAATCATACTTCATTCCCCTTAAAATCTTGTAACAACTATTTTGCATTAATCAATTCCAATTTAAATTGTAGGTTCAATCAATTGATATGTTTTTTTAAGGTGTTCATTTAATTCTACTAAACATGCTAGTAATGAATTAGTTCTTCCTTGCCTATTCTCCCTTTTCTTTAAAAATTCTGAACATACTTAGCTAAAAGTAGAGATTTGTTTAATCCCATTTTAAATTGCAATATAAAATACACAACTTCATAGAAATTGCAATATCTTCTTGCACATTTTAATACCGACTTCATATAAATCGCATTTCTTTGTGCTCTGTTTTTGGGCTTCTCTGTCCACAAATTGAAATAACCAACTTCATAAAAAGCGTATTTTTTTCTGCTCTATTTTTTTAGTTTCTTTGTTTACACAGTTAAATACCCAATTTCATGTATGTTACAGTCCCATTTTTTTTTGCTTAGTTGTGTTTGAATTTCATCACAACAGTTGCTGCAAGATACTTTGGATTGTTTCTCTGCATATTATTTGGGTTAATGCAGTGCATATGCTACGGTCCACCGAAATTATGCACAAACAGTATGCCTCAGCAGATGGTGTCTCATACGTATCATTATGCTCTAGGTATCATTGCTACATGACCCAACCAATTGACAATATAGTTGTATCTTCTCGGTTAAGTTGTTAGTCTCTTTCCTTGATTCAATGGATCATTGATTGGCCTATTAGATTAGCTGCAACTATCTATATGTCTGGAAAGCATTCTTAGACTTTGCATTCATACTCCCACTGTGTATGATGGAATTTTTCTTGGCTCCTCCAATGCATCTCAGAGCATGGACACTTGAGGATTTTGGTTGCTCATCTAGATGGTTTTCTATTATCATCTTATGGGGTCCTCCCTCTCATCTTATATTACTGTCCTTGCATGGGGGTTTGTTGTTTTTAGAGTAGATGATGTTTATGTTTTCTTTTTTCTAGGGCCTCTTTTTTTGGCCTTAGTACTTTGCTACTATACCTGATGTATGTTCTAGTCTTGTTGATCCATTTTTGGTCATTTGTGGACATTAATTTTCTTTTCTTTCTCTTTCTTTTTGTTGAGATGTTAACACAAAGAAGTCAAGAAATGAGAAAAGTATCTAAGCAATACATAATTTGTTAGATGATACCTTCTTTTTCTCTTGCATGAAACTGAAGATGAGAATCTGCTCTTACATTGTTAACAATGGGTATGCACTAAAGCACTTAATGCATAAGATGATCGTCAAATTAGCTAGCCTTCCTAATGAAGGCATTAAAATAGATCCATCAACAGACCTCCTTCAAAGAATCAATTCTATGGTCAATGCTTGACCTACTTGTTATCATGTTGCACAGGGATGAAGTCTAGAAAAGACAATTTTGAGATGATAAAATCTATATTTGGGGTTGACTATGGAAATTTTGCAAGTTGTGGATGTAAGTCCACTTGCCAACTATAATGAGTTTCTCTTCTATGACATGCCAAATAGCTTATGACCATGGGTCTATCATGCTATGTGATGAATAATTCTATGTATGCTTTTATTTTCTATATCTTAGAGGTATCTACATTTATGCTTATGCACTTGCAAGCAGAAATGTTGCAACACAATTTCACACTTGTCATGAAACAGGTTATTGGTATTTTCTTGCTGAATTGTAAACATGTTGTAAGTTGGAATTAGACTTCTTTTATAAATATTACATTTTGATATTAGTAAATATTACATTTTGGTATTAGTAAATATTACATTTTGGTATTATTTCAGTAAACATCTTTTTTATAGTTAAATTGTGGTATATTTTCTCTAATAACTTTTGTCTTTAAAATCACAGGTATGACTTCTATCATAAATCTTGAGCTTGAATTATTGGATTTGGATTTGTGGGAAACAAGGTTGATTAATCAAAGGTAGCAAAATGTATGGATGGTGAAGGTTCAGCTGACACCTTATCTTCCTTAGAATGATGTTGAGATGTCTGAATTTTGAATTGGTGAGGAGACTTCTTTGTTTGCATTTTCTTGAGATTTCTTTCTTTGACTGAAAATAAAAATGTAATATGTAACTTCTATCCATAATAGACCAAGCTCCTAGACTCTAATATAACATCGAAGTTTTGAGTCATCAAATTGTGTAGCTTATATGTGAGAAACTGATGTTATTTTACTTCTAATTAAAGGTTCTTGATTGTCAAATTCATTAATTGAGAAAACTACTATTCATTTCCATCAAAAACATATTGTTGTGTATAATCTCTCATATTAGGCTGAATGGATTGTAGAGGGAAGAATCATATTTCATATTTTCCTTTCATCGACAATCCAGTGTCTTCATCTCCTCTGTGTTATTTTGTCATGATATTAGTCTAAATTTATCTCTTGTTGTGTGGTAATTTCTCTTCAAGTTATATTAGAATGGGGGAAGGCTGGGTGTCATTTATTATTGTTGGATAGGAAGTTGCCTTGATTTACTAATTAATGTTGTGAAGAAGTTGCTATGTGCTTAGGTTTGGCTATTAATATCTTCTTGGAGATAAGAAGATTGTCGATGGTTGCAAAACACTGCAAGGTAATTCAATGCTTGAATTAGATGTGAGATGACCTAATCTTTTGAGGTTGTCAAAGTTTGACTTTGAACTAGCGTAAGGATTCTTATTCTCATGATAATATGTTTTGATATGTTGTTAATACTAAAAATTTCTTGGTTGGATGTAATGTACAAGGCATTCATTGTAGAAGCTGTATGGTTATTTTGTGAATGTCTTTATGATGATCAGGTTATGAGTAAATTTACCTTTTTGTTTTAGATAGGGTTCTTTATTGACATTCAAAATATTGTTTTCTATAGGAATTCAGTGAAATATATGAAGTTGAAGAAAATTTGGAACTGGCTTTGGAATAGTTTGAGCGACTTGCAGAGCTTTATTGAGGTGAAGAAGTTACTAGTACAGTTAACCAATGTCAACTTAAAATTGCATAGTTTGTAGCCCGACTTGAGAAGTAAGTTAATATGAAAGAAAATATTTGTAAAAGTTTTTTGGGATCACATATTTTCACTTTTGAGCTATCAAATGACCACAATGTAGTGGTTACATATAATTGGATGTTACTTTGGGGTTTGATTTGCAGATTTATTATTTTCAGTTCATGTGTAGAGACTTGTGGATTTGTGATTCTTTAAAATAATAATGCAAATGGATTTACTTGTTAAATCTAATATTGTTTGCCTACATGAAAATTTTGCTTTCACCCTATTGATTATCTTAAAGGAAGAATTCAACTCTCTCCAAAATTGTATCAAAATCTCGAAAGGCTATCCTATGCTCAAAGACAATTTGGAAATCCTATCATTCATCAATAACAAAGTACATGATTTGGTGGATTGTTACAATGAAATGTTATCAGCCTTTGAGAGGACCAAACATAGGCACACAAGAAGAAGAAAGTTCCCACTCTGAAGCAAAATTTTCCAGTTCGGACAATTGAGTCAACTCTTTGTCAAGCTACCTTGCCATGCTCGAAAGAGTTATGCCGGTAGTTGAGTATATTCCACTAGCTTTTAGGAAAATATTAACATTTTTTCTTTCCTAGAAATGAATCATTTTCTCATGACATGTTATGATGTACGTGTTGCTCCTAATTGTATGAACAATCTTATAAACTATAAATAAAAAAAATCTTATTGACATTAACTTTATGAATTCGGATTATGATGCATTATTTTCTTTGTTTTTTATGAACATTATGCTTTGTGTATTTGACAACTATTCATTGCTCCCAGCGTCAAAATCATTGATAGTTTTTGTCAGAATTTTCCATCGTAATTGGAAAAATAAAAATAAAAACTCCAATCAATAGGAGGACGACGATAATTTGAAAACATTGAATGTTGAAAACCACACTAAAAAAATGTTTAAAATAAATTATTTATTTTTTTAATACATTTTTACATATTATCTCTACAAAGACTATGTCTTTGATCCCAATTATTGTCTCTAAAGAGACAAAAGTGAAATTGTCTCTAAAGAGATAAAAATACTTTTATTTCATATTGTCTTTATAGAGACAATTTTTAAGACAATATTTTAAAACACTCACTTAAAGACAATACATGAGACAATACACAATTTTTTTTTGTCTCAGCTTAAAATGATTTACTCAAAAATTCTCTTAAACTGCCCCTCTATGTAGTAGTGACATTTCTACTCAGCATAATCACAGTTCTACTTGTAATGATAGTTTTTCTTTCTCAGATTTTAGTGTATAGCTATAATGTTGAATATGTTTAAATCTGTGGCAAATAACAGGCAAAGTTGGAAAAAAATTTGTAATAGGTAAGAACCATAAGAACCTATTTCACCTAATTTTAGTATTCTTTTTTTTTATTAGCAATTGGCAAAGCTAAATTTTATTAATATATCTAATATCAAAGGATCTTACATCTTATATTACAAGATAATCATTATAAGCTTATACTTCAAACCAAAACAACAATTGTTCTTGATAGGATATAAACATTTGAAAGAGCTCTAGTAGACATAATTAAGTCCCAACCAGTATTGTGGCTAGAGGAACAAACTATCTCTTACAAAAATGGCCCCAATAACAAAGGACCTTGATCATCTAACATAGCTTTACTGCCATCACCCCACCTCACCTCTTTACCTTCCGCTGCAAGCTTCAATAACTCATCTGCTTCCAAATTTACCTCCCTATATACATGATTAATAGTAAAACAATCAAAATAATCAAGAATTGTCAGTATCCTTTTCAGTAGGGCTTTAAGTCTCCAGTTAGGTGTTTCAGATGTTCTCACTACATTGATAGTGATAGCCGAATCTCCTTAAATTTCTAACTCGTCAATTACTTTCTTTTGGCATTCAATCAGCCCGATGTATAAGGCTGTGAATTCAGCTATGTTATTTGTATCCTCTTGAAGGGGAACAACAATATTTCCTTTAATGAAACCACTACTATCCCTAATTATACATCCTGCCCTTGATGGACCAGGATTACCTTTTGAAGCCCCATCAAAGTTCAATTTCAACCATCCAATCTTAGGTGGATTCCATGTTGTCTGCTCTTTCTTCTTATCTCTTTCCTCAAAAAACATGGGGACTTTAAGGCCTGCCTAATTAAACCTCATTTTTCCATCCCACTCAGTAAAGACTCATTTTTTCTTGAGTCTTAATGCTATTTTTCTGTTTATCGTTTCCACAATTGAGCTTTCTATCACATTAATAATTGATTCAACCAATTTTGATTTGTTGTTAAAAAACCTCTTGTTCCTCTCTTTCCATATTTCCCATAATATCGTTGATGGACTGATCTCCCATAAGCTACTATGGGAGATATGTTAAAAAACCTCATGTTCCTCTCTTGCTTCTGATATAGTGTAATAGTTATCTCAAGCACTTTGTTCCTTAAAAAACTAGGTATGGCCATTGGAACGGTGAGCTTGCTGACAATTGTAGCCGTGCTTGGAGTTTTTTATATGAAGTCAAGGCCTACTTCCGACATAGAGAAATTCATTCATGATCATTATGTTGAAGAAATGCCCAAAAGATATTCTTACTCTCAACTGAAGACGATAACCAATAGTTTTACAGATAAACTGGGGGAAGGGGCTTTCGCTGTGGTTTATAAGGGAAAGCTACCAGGTGGTAATTTGGAGGGGCTGTTAAAATTCTTGATCATTCAAGACACAACGAGAGACAGTTCATGAGCGAAATTGCAATAATCGGGAGGATCCATCACATTCATTTGGTTCGACTGATGGGGTACTGCTTTGAAACACCCAGAAGTGCGCTTATGTATGAGTACATGGTCAATGGGTCTCTGGATATGTTTATATTTGCAGGAAAGGAGAAAACCCAAATGCTCAATTGGGATCAGTCGTATTCAATTGCTTTGGACGCAGCTCATGGGATCGCCAATTTACACCAAGATTACAATAGACGCATCATCCATTTCGACATTAAGCCCCACAATATATTACTGGACACAGATTTCACACCCAAAGTAGCTGATTTTGGTCTGGCTAAACTTTGTGGGAAGGCAGACAGTCACATATCAATTACGGCAACCAGAGGGACGCTGGGATATGTTGCGTCAAAGATGTGGTACAAAAATATGGGACCTGTGACGGAAAAATTAGATGTTTACAGTTTTGGAAGTGTTTGTGGAGATTGTTGGAGGCAAAAACAATTTTGATGCGCAGTTAGGCCGATCTAGTGAACTCGAATTTCAGCAGTGGGCATTCAAATTGATAGAGTGTGGGGAATTGGAAAAGAGGTTAAGAGGAGTAAAAACAGAGAGAGAAGGTGAAGAAGAGGAGACGTCACTGAGGCTGATAAAAGTGGGACTGTGGTGTATTCAACATGATTCTTCGAAACGACCATCAATGAGCAGGGTGGTTCAAATGTTGGAAGGAAATGGGGATGATGTAAGCAATTTTCCATTCCCCTTCAATTCCTTTGCCTCACCAGAACTGCCATTGCTGGTAACGGAATATTCTGCAATTGTAGAAGGAAGATGAAGGGGTGTTAGGGTGCTTTGAAATTTAGGAAATCTCAATATAAAATATTGTTTTTACAAATGCGACTCCCAATTTTTTTAGAGTTTTTAATTTTTGTCTTCGATTCTTGAAAGGTATCTTTTGAAATACACCATCTTTTGCAACTTAGTCTTTTGGGTGCACATTGAAAACAGTGGAATATCTGTCTTCTTGTGTTTGGTTTTAAAATAATAATGACAAACTCACTTTCTAAATATTTCGTGAAATTGAGTTTCAATGGTCTTATTGATGGTATGTAGAATGACAATTAAGTGATGTCACGGTAACATCATGAGTATCGTTCTATCTTATAATACAATATGAGATAGATTCCCATCTTATTGTACAAAGAGGTGTTTGATCTCTAACTTGGGTCAATGTTTTTGACAAATTTGCTGGATTACGTGGTTAAGAATTGTTATTTCCGACCATAAAAGTTATTTTAGGTTTTGGAATAATGAGGTTAATAATGTTTAGTATTGTCAGTTATAAAATAGATTATTTTATATTAGAAGAATGTCTAAGGTGATTTGGGGCATGCATCTAAGATGCTTTGAAATTGAGAAGTAAATGATTAAAGGTAATAGAAAATTAAGTTTAACATTTTCATCAAATTTTGTAGAGGGTGAAAATGTGATTGTTATGGTATTTGTAAATTTATTTTAGAAGTCATGATATCATTACAATCATGACAAATCTGTAATCATCTTTTTATGAGAAGAGATGGTTTCATTTTTTTATTAGCAAGAGTGAAATTTGAAGGGATTTTCATATCGAAACATCTTTATGATGTTCGATCTTTTATTTGGACCGTCTAAATGTTCATATTGATTGAAGAGATGATCATTCTTGTAATATTCTAATCCAAGAGTATGAACATAAAAAATTGTTTAACAAGAAATTCACTAAAACTAATTTAGAATATTTTAAGAATTATTTATATCATAGCAAGTGGATATAAAATTATAATATGTTATTGTATAGGGGAAAATAGGGTAGACCCAAATGCATGAGCAAGAGGATGAACCACTAATTTTTCAAAGACCCTAAACACTCAATTATGTGTATGATAAGCTGCCAATAACAATTAGAAATGTTACCTAACTATTATAACAACTATGGGGGAAGTTTTTAGAGCATAAAAAGTTGTGTACCTGGTCAGAAAGTTGTTTTTGAGCTACAAAGGACTCATTCGCCTTCAGTGGCGAATGGGTCCTTTTAGGGTTTTGGAAAACTAATTTCAAGGTCCTGTTCCTTGATGTCCGCACTCTCAAATTCTCTATTATAAAGTTCTGGAAGTCTGTATGCAATTTTGTAGCTTTAATTCCTTGATTTTACACTTTGAATGACAACTTTTGCAATTTTGCAACCTTGACAATTTTGCTCCAAATCTTGCTCTTCAACCTATAAATCTACAATCACACACTCAAGGGAAGAAAAAATTGTTGTTTGCTAGTGAATGGGGGTTTTCCTTAGTCAAACCCATTATAAGTAATTAAACCAAATGATGAAATAAATCAATGAAGCATGAAACATGAAATATGTAATTCATGTCACCTTGGATTATGTCTTGTGAAACAAATATGCAAACTAACATGTAGTTTCCATGAAGAATTTAGATCTTGGATCCTTGAATGTGATGTGAACTATAGTTGCAAGTAGATCTTCAATGCTACACTCACAATCTTAGCTCAACAACATGAATGCATGCATCAAATCCTTGACATGATGATATGATCTTGAATTGCTGCAATAAACTCTTGAAATCTGCCTTAAAATGTGTTATGAATGCTCTATAATTCTCTCTTGAGATTGATAGAATGCTTGTAAATTTTGATAGGATGCTTGTAAATTTTTTAGGAAAAACAATGGGAATTAACCCCTTATTTATAATAAATTAGGAGATTAACCCCAAAATTCAAATAATTAAGGCCGATACTAGATCTGGAAAGAAACATCATTAAATTCTCGCTAGAATGAAATTCAAAAATGGGGGTCTCATTAAGGGAGGACCCATTCACCAACTTAGGCAAATGGGTCCTGGATTAGTTTACCAAGACCTAACTCTAGGGGATTGAAAGAGGGCTAAAAATCCATTCCAGATCAATTGAAAAAGGGGGGTCCTATTAAGGGAGGACCCATTTGCCACCTAGGGCGAATTGGTCCTGGCACCATTTTCTAGAACCAAACTTTTCCCAATGAAATATTTTGTTAAGTAAATTATAAGTGTCAGGATAAATCTTTAGGAGGTGTCAAAATTAAGGCTTAAATTTGAATTAAAAGGGGTTAATTACTCCAATTACCCACAATTAATTAATGACCACCTAGATAAGTGTGAATGTTCCTTATAGCACTTTACAACACTTAAACAAGGTACACATTATGTACATTTTATTCAGAAAGGGGCCCATAAGGCTTAATTAAGAAAATCCATCCTAGAAAAGTGTGAAAGTGTGTTACAACAATTTACAACACCTTTGCAAAGGATCAATTAAGGCATGTTTTAGTCAAATAAAGGTCATAGAATAGTGTGAATATGTACAACATGTTACAACACTACTCGAAGACACCATTAGTTCAGTTTTAATGTCAATTATCAAACCAACTAAGGAAAAAGGCTACTTTTTCTATTACTACATTTTTCCCCCACTTTAGTGAGTGGATGACCCCATGTCAAACTCACACTAAAGTAGACATCCAAGACACTTAAGTATGCAACAATAACATAGATACATAATCATACCCTATCAAAGGCCAAGAAAAATAAAGAAAAACAAAGGATCAAGCACAACTGATTCAACGCAATATGAAACGGGGTTGTTTGTCCATAAGATATGCTAGTCACTATGAGGTAGTGGAACCCCAGTTTTTCCACTAGGTGAGTTGTCCCAAAGAAGTGGTTTACTAAGAAAGTCATGCCAATCTGTTAGATTCCCACCGTAAAATGAGAAAGTCATGCTAGTGTATGAGCTTCCCATCATACTAACCATACCAAATCTATCATTTTGATAACTTCAATAAGGCACCACAATGTAAATGCTTTTGAATATCATGTAAAAAAATTATTAAAGGGGATTTTTCTTTATTCATGGAATGGTCTTCCTCTTAGGGAGAATTGTTCCTAATGTCTCCAAGAGAGGACAAGTCAAAAGTGTTAGATCATCGCCCATGGGATGCCTCATTTGCATCATGCCATGTTAGTAGATCATACACTCTTAGAAGGCATAAAACCCAATGAAACCACCAAGAAGAGGACACATCAAAAGAAAAAACTAAAATCACACCATGAAATTTTTCCAAAATATGTCATCGATGTATGCCCCCACTTTAAAGTAGCCAATGTTTTAATCCTAAGACATGAGAGCTTTCCTCTGAAAACCCTATGCCAATTCATATGTTTTCAGAGTAAGCTACGTCATGAAATAGGAAGGAAGGGTTGCCCTCACAAATACATAAGGGATCTATGGATTTTGGGTTAGTATGTTTGTGCTACAATGTTGTTGTAAAGCATGGAACTGTCATCATTTCCTAATACACATAGAGCTAGAATAATGACACAAAGAGAGCAAAAACAAAGAAAAACCTTTTGGGTCAACATGGAAGAAACATGAATGTCTCGACGCCTTACATCTTCCCCAAAAGGAAAACACAAGAAAAATGAAAACAACAAAGACAAAGCATATGAAAAAGATATTCAAAATCAAAATCCTAAGACCCAAATGAAGAAACATGAAGGTTGGAATCAAGAATCTTAATTTTCAATTGTGAATAAGTGTTTGATATCTTCCTATGAAATCGATCACTTTTTCATCTTCTTACTTGCATGTCATTAAATCAACAAGGGTCATCTTGAGACCCATCTAAATATGGAAGTGGTTGTAAAAAGCATCAATTAGTTCATTGAATGAACCAATTGATTTTTTTGGTAAACATGAAAACCACTCTAGAGCAGTATCCTTCAAATATCTAGGGAATAGCTTAGCCAACAATTTATCCTCAAACATGAAATCACTACACAAGGTTGTGAAGGTGGAAACATGGCTTATAGGATCTCCTTTCCCACCATATTTCTCAAAGTGAGGGACGTCCATTCCTTTTAACATTTGTGCTCTTAATATGTCGAGGGAAAATGGGGTGGACTTGATGTATTGTAAAGGTTGACCATTATTGTTTTGTTGTAATGTTGTGACTTGTTGTTGAAGGGATGCCATGGTTTACAAAAGTGAATTAATGAGCGGTTCATTTTGGTTATAGGGTTGAGGGGAATACAATGGTGTAGTGTATGTATGCAGAGGGCTAGTGAATTGTAGGTTAGTGAAGGTGGATTGTTGAGGTATTATTATGTTTGAAGAATTTCCTATGGGAATACCTATGGAAGTGTACACGGTACTAGTAGGTATGACTATTGTGGTTGGTTGAATGGTAGTTGTGGGTTCAAATGTTGTTGTGGGTTGGAATGTTGTTGTAGGTTGTGTGTTGTGTATGTAGGATTGGATATTGGTATTGTGGAGGATGGGATTGGATTTCCACCTTGGCTTTGAGTAGACCCCAAAGCTTGAGTGGAAGTGGTAATGGTAGGGATGGTGTTGGTAAGAAGAGGCACATTGGCTATAGGAGGTGAAGTCATGGGAAGTGAAGTATGCAAACTTTAAGCCATGGAGGGTTGATTCTCAACACTATAAAAAAGAGAGGTAGGAAACCCAAGATTCACTGCAAGTGAGATATTGTGGGATGACATGAGCCTCAAACTATGTCTTATAATAGTATTGTGAATAGGACACCAAGTTGTAAAGCTCATGCAAGTTTTACAACCCTAGTGTGCAAACCCTAGAATAGCAAAGGGACAATGCAATAACCTAGAATGAAATGTAATTTTTAGAATCCAAGCAACGCAATTTACTGATTACACAATGCAATAAGCTAAAAATGAAATTTTTTGATGCAATTTTGAACTTTTATCAATGCACTAAAATGAAACAATTTAATCTAAATGAAATGAAAATGATGAAATAGCAAATCAAGAAACTGAAATAGAAAGGTAAGAGCTCCAAATAGAAGCTAAAAATTGAAATTTTAATCTCCTAAAAGTGCAGAGCAGTAGCTAATAGGGACCCATTCAATAGTAAGGGTGAATGGGTCTAAGTTAGATGTTTCTAAGATTTTTTTGTGGATTTCAGAGTGAATTTTGATGCTTTTTCAGTTGCCAAAAGGTTCATATCAGACCTGATCAGGGACTTATTCACCAGTAAAGGTGAATCATTCCTAGTTAGGTGTTTTAAAACTATTTTTTAATGATTTTCAAGCTCTCAGTTATATCTTTCAGTTCTAGGTTTGAGACAGTGATCTTCAACTTCAAATTTTCTAGAAATTTAAAGTAAAATGCAATGAAAAGATCAAACGCAAGACCTAATTTGAAATGCAAATTTTTTTATTTTCAAATGCAATTGTATGAGGTCTAAATGAGATGAAAAATAAGTAATTTCTTTATGTAATCTTTAGATTTAGAAAGATGCAAAACAATGCTTGAATCTAAACCCTATGCGATATGCAAGATTTCAATGCAAAAGAAGTAACCCTAAATGAGATCTTAATTCAATGCAAGATCTAAATTAAGATGTAATGAGAGACTCCAAAAATCACAACATTGGAATGTTGAATATGTCAGGTTCACCAAAGATGTATAGGGGGAAAATAGGGTAGACCCAAATGCATGAGGAAGAGGATGAACCACTAATTTTTCTAAGACCCTAAACACTCAATTATGTGTATGATAATATGCCAATAACAATAAAAAAATGCTACTTGACTATTATAGCAAGCATTGGGGAAGTTTTTAGAGCGTAAAACATTGTGTACTTGGCTAGAAAGTTGTTATTTTTGAGCTACAAAGGACTCCTTCGCCTTAAGCAGTGAATGTGTCCCTTTTGTTGGGAATACGATGCCATTTAATTGCAATCCTAAACATTATTTCATGTATCTCCTAAGTCCTTGGAAAGTGTTCCCTAACACTAGGATTAGAAAGAGATTAAATTTGAATGAAATAAACATGTTAATTGACATTTGTAATTAATTCTAAATGATAGGAACATGTGGGGATGCCCATGAAGATCTCCTAAAAAATAGGAGCACATGGGGCACCCACATGGAAGGTGGAACTCACCTTGAGTTAAGTTAACTATTTGGAGTAAAAGATAACACTTCAGTAATGCATGTAAAGATCCTAGAAGTTAGGGATTGATGTTTACATGCATGGAGTTCAATTCAATTCAGCTTAGATCAGTTTAGTTTAGTTCAGTCTAGTTCAGATCAATTCAATTCAGTTCAATTTAGTTTAGATCGGTTCAGTATCAGTTCAGTTCAATTAAGGTATGGTTTAATTATCTTCAGTTGCATGTAGTTAGTTTGAGTTGCAAATTAGTTGACTTCAGTTGACTTGAATTGCATGCTAATGACTTGAGTTGCATGATAGATAATAGGTGGGTATGTGCAGGATCATCATGGAAAAAATAGGCCCTTAAGTGGCAAAAAATTCAGAAAAATCATAGTTAGGAAACTTGACATAAAATTTTGAATAAGTTATCTATATTATTTCAAAAATATGTAAGAATATAATCTATAGCAAATTGAATGTAGTTTCTAAACTACTAGGTTTGTTTTAAAAAAAAATCTATTTGGTGAAAATTTGAAAATTCAATGGAGTAGTACTTAAATTTTAGGGAAAAAAGAAGAAGTAGGTGTCTGTCTGACCACCCTAACCACAATAAAATGACAATATTTTTTTATAATATTTTAGATATAAGTAGAGGACTCATGTCCCGATATGATGCATATTTTTTTGTAATTTTTTTCCAAGTAAATAATTAATTATGAATTTTTAATATAACAAATTTTTAAAAATATAAAAAATCATATGTCTGACTACCTTAACTTGGTCAAAACTTCATGAAATTCAATTTTTGTTTTTAGAATACTATAATATGTGAAATATAGAATGTGATGCATGTTTTGGATTCAAAAACTTTGATACCATTTGAAAGCTATAGATGTTTTTCAATCAACCTATCAATCAAGACTTTAGTCATAATTCGAATAGTAAATGAATAATAATTACTTATTAAATTCAAAATAAAGCATAATTTATATTGATGGAAAGCTAATAATATCCTTTAAAAACTCTTTTCGTTTCATCAATTTTGGGTAAAAAAAAGTCACCAGTCACATACCCATTATATTGCCACTTTTTGGCTCATCATGATCCTCCACATACGTAGGTGACTACTTTACGTTAATAGGGGATGATATGATCATGTATGATATTTGCATGAATGGTGGAGAGATATGTTTCAGTTAATAGAGAATGACTTGGACCCACCTTGGGAACCCAAGTTGGCTTCTTGGAGTTAACACTTTTTCATGTTAATATATTCTAGAAGGTTGAGTTAAGTGGGCCCATTCTTGGGTGCCAAATTTGAGGATAAGCTTATAAGATATCTTCAGAATAAAGGTTGAGTTATGACTTCAATTTGGGATGCCCAAATGGATGGAGCACTTTTTTTGACATTGTTCTTCATGGTAGAACTCTACTTGCAAAGAATAGGCATGGTTTTTGTGAGATAAGCATTGTGCTTTGTAATTGTGAACTCTTTTTATTGTCTATATATTGGAGCAAGTTGAAGAGAGTTTATCATATTTGATTGCAGGTTGTGAAGAAGAATTGTTGAAGGAAAAAGAAGCATGTCAAGGAAGGATTGATAAAGAATTATTGTAATCTTATTCTGAGATTAAATAATACATTGAATCTTGGTGGAGTGTTTTCCCGAAAGGGTTTCTCCACAGTATATATTGTAAGGGAAATTTAGGGCATCTCAAAGAAATCTCCAAGAACAATAGTGCCTTCAGTAACTTTAATTTCGATTAGATTTCCTCAAAGACACATACAACTATGTCCTCAAGCGGAAACAAACATAGTTCATTTCCCACATTAATCCTTCTAAGAGAAGCACATGTAGAAATTCAACAACAAGCAATGATAGATTCTAGAAACAGAATCGACACAGATGAAAGATAAGACATAAAATCAAAACACACAGATTTACATGGGGAAAAACCCTTTCAAGTAAAAAACCCCACACTCCAAAGATGAGCCATTGTATTATTCAACAACAAACGGTTACAATACAATTCAGGCTCATAGCCTTTTCAGAGATTACATCTTGTTCATTCTAGATACAACCTGGTAGCAAACTCTCCCTCAATACATTTCCTAGTCGACCTCTCAAACCAAACAATCTTCACACTGTTGCAATATCCTCACACAATATATATTGCAGATCAACATGAGAGAGATCAACCATGATCCATGATCAAGAGAGATTCCAACAGCATAACCTTGCCTCTCTTTTTCCTACTTTGGCCTCATGGCATAGGCATTTCAGCCAGCCACTCGGCCTTCTCTCTTTACTTCTCTTGTTCTCTTCGGATTACTTCTACAGAACGTCCAATGCATATACATTTTTTCTCAACAGGCTCTATGAAATGGTTTGTTTCCAACTGTCGGATCACAACTATCGAATCATCTAGCTCAGCATCGTAGATGTTTCCACTTCCTTCCATAGAAGATAATACGTCCAGGTCACACCACGTAGGATAGTCTTCACTCAGTCAACAGCGATCAACTTGAGTCACATGTCAGTGAGACACTAACCGTGTCTCCCCGATGCCACAAGACCTGACTATCGATATCGCCAAGAGTCATCCCTCTCAGCAAGAGGTTACACCAAGTCCAAAAAGCTATTGCTAAGACTTCGCCATGTCGCCAAGACCTCATACTAATGATCACCACTTGTATCGCTATCGCCAAGACCATCGTTATCGACGAGAGGTCATACCAAAGTTCTAAAGTCACATTGACATTAGCATTCCCATCGGAAAGACTATCGTCATTCGCCAAGACATCACACCGATGTTCACAAGTCACATCGACCTCAGTATTCTCATTGGCGAGACAATCACCATTCAATGAGAAATCATACTGAAGTTCTTTATGTTACATCAAAATGTTCAATAGTCGGCAAGACTACCATCTTTCACCAAGAATTCTTACCGATACCCTTCATGTTACACCGCAATGCTCCACTGTCGGTGAGACATCTCCCTATTGCCAAGAGTTTATAGCAAACTCTCATGTGTTACTCTGAAGACTCCAAGTGCAACATTGTCAGCGAGACTTCTGATATTCGATGAGACATCATACCGAAGCATTTGAGTTACTTCAATAACTGTAGTCACCATAAGTCTCCTCGACATCCACTAGGAATCAAACTATCAGCCAGACATCTCCTAGTTGCCAAGACTTCATACCGATAGGAAGAAGTCATACCGATTACCACATCGACCAAACAGACCAAAGGTCATGCCAATATCGGCCAAACTTTCTACCATCTCCGAGACATCATCCCGATTGTCCAAGGTTATGCTGAAGGTTTCTGATTATGCCGATTGCCAAGACATTTTGAAAGTCACAACGATAGTCAGGATCAACTAGTAGGTCGGCTAGACATCTCAACAGTCTCACTGAAATTGCTTCACAAAAGGTTTCAACCTGTGGGATTGAGGCACACAATTCCAACAATCTCCTACTTGATGAAGATCACACAGGAACCTCCAAAGCAACCAAAAACTAAGATCACACTAGCTCCACTAGCTTAGACCCCGTAATACTCAAGACACCCAATCAACAAGATTCCATAGATAACAGTCCATTAGACAATCTGCAATAAAGACTAGGCATCCAACTGAAACTCACTTTCCAACAAAGCAACCAAGATGCAACCGATCATAGCCTTCTAGGAAACCACATAGACCTCAAACATGCTCTCATGCTCCATCAATAATTCTACACCAACATCCAAGATGTCCACCATTCAAGCAACAAACCCTATCATCTTCCAACATTCCACCTGTGGAAGAATGATACAATGCTAAGGTGAATAAGCACCATTCTAATGAACACAAGAAAAATATCCCAGTGATGTCATCAACAAGATACTGCTACCACTTCACTATGCTCAAATGCTATACAAAAACAATATCAACTTCAAAGCTTCAAACAGAACTCAATAGTGAAGTCATTCTCCAGAAACAAGATAAACAACACCAAATAGAACAACAATCAGACTAATTGTTTCCGTCCAACTGATAAACCCACGTGACTGAAAATAACACCCATAGCTCATGCTATTCCATCCAATCTTACATACCTCAAAGGTATCAACATTAGTAAACTCATGCCGCTCCAAAACCAACTTATTAATAGCATTTACAAGCTCCAAGTGCCAACCAATCAAAAATGGAAAAACACAACAGGAACTCCCACTGCCTGAGTAATCCAAGTCTGAAAGATCAAAGGCATCACAAGTCTACCAATAACAACACATAGAAAATGTAACCATGTAGTACCAAGGAAATATCCACAATGATATGCACAACCTACAACAAAATGTTACAAGAAACATTTCCCTCACCACAAGTCTTCACAGTTCTCCCAAGATCTCCACATGCAACAAAAGAAAAAGGAAATAAGAACCTCCATGTCATCACCCATGAACACGAGTGAAAACACATGACCACAAGCAAGTGATCACTATAGCTCCAACCAAACCTCAAACCAATGTAATGTGAAACCAAACATCCAGGAAGTAAACCAAGACCAAAGAGAGAAACACTGCACACCATATCCCTATAGAACATCCTCCTATTGGAATTGTTGCCTCAATCTCATAGGCTGGAACCTCTGGAAGAGAAAATTCAGTGTGAAATTTCTTTGGTCTGGCCGATTGGAAGTTTGGGAACCTTGTGAAATATTCTAGTCGTTGTGACCTTACAGAAGTCTTGTCGAACGCTTTCACTTTGGATTCTATCGCTGTGACATAAAGCAGTCATTGTAACTTCTCACTGCATGGAGATCTTTGGCTGATAGGCCATTCAATCGAGCATCGGGGAGACTCATAGCGACCAGGGGCTTTAGAGTGAGAAGGTCTTGCCGGTCGACATGGATACGTATTGAAGTCATCGAGATAACCTATGGTGGCTCGGTGAGAAGTCTTACCAAAAGTAACATGTCTCAACGACAGTGTTGGAGCTTTCAGGGAAACCCTTGGGTGATTGGTAAGAAGTCTTACCGATAGTGATCTCTCACTGACGGAAACTCAGAGTAACTTAAGGATCCCGGTGTGAAGTCTTAGTGATAAGGGATTGTCTTGGCGAAAATGTAACACTCGAAGACATCAGGGAGACCCTTGGCTGAAAGGCTTGTTTCGATATGATGTCTCATCGAATATCGGAAGTCACGCTGACAGCATGTGGGGTCATCAGTTCGGTGTGACTCTTGCTGAACAGTTGTTTCGAGATAACATGGAAGCCTCGGTAAGAAGTGTTGCTGAAGGTTGATTCTCTCGCCGACAGTGGAACACATCAATATGACTTAAAGGCTTTGGTATGAAGTCTTGGTGAAAACGGTAAGTCTGGCCGACAAGATAGACTCGGGATGACTTAGAACTTGTGGGGTGATGTCTTGGCGAAAGGTGTTTGTCTTGCCGATGGGACTCCTGTTGTCGATATGACTCTTTGGACTTCGGTATGACCTCTCGCCGATTAGCGATGGTTTGGCTGATGCTTCTTGGGTGTCAGCATGACTCTTGGTGATTGTTTGAGATCGGTATAACATGAAGCTCATTGTGACATCTTGGTGAAAGATGATAGTCTTGTCGATAGATCGATGCCGATAGGAATACAATGGGTTTTGGCATGACTTGAAGACTCGATGTGATCTCCTGGCGATAGCGATAGTCTCGCCGATGTGCATGTTGAGGTCAATGTAACTTGTAAGCTCAGTGGTACCTCTTTCTGATGGAGACGACTCTTGGTGAAAACATGTAATTAGGTCTTGTGGCATCAAGGAGACACTTCTAGTGTCTCACGAACATGCAACACAAGTTGATCGTTGTTGACCGAGTGAAGATTGTCCAATGTAGTGTGATGTGGAAAAATTAGAGAAAGCAGAATGTGAACCATTGCTGAGCTGGATGATTCGACAGGTGTGATTTGACAGCTGGAAACAAACGGTTTCATAAAGCTGAAGCCGAAGAGAAGAAAATAGAGAGAGAGAGAGAGAGCTAATAGATGTGAGTGCTGAGTGGCTGGCTAGTAGGCCGAGGCCATGAGGCCAAAACAAAGGAAGTGAGAGGCAGGGTTATGTTGATTTCTCTCCTGATCAAGGATTGAATGCCATGGTTGATCTCTCGTGTTGATCAGTACTGTATACTGTGTGAGGGTATTGCAATAGTATGAAGATTGTTTGGTTTGATAGGTTGATCAGGAAATGTATAGAGGGAGAGTTGATTACTAGATAGTATCCAGAATGAACAAGATGTAATCTCTGAAAAGGCTATGAGCCTGAGTTCTATTGTAACCTTCTATTGCTGAATAATACAATGGCTCGATCTTTGGAGTGTGGGGTTTATTATTTGAAAGGATTTTTCCCACGTAAATCTTTGTGTTCTGGTTTTCTATTTTATCTTTCATGTTTGTTAGTTCATGTAGTAGAATCTGTTAATGCTTTATGTTGAATTTACTTGTGTTTATCTCAGATGGATGAATGTAGGAAATGAACTGTGTTTGTTCCGCATTTGGACATAGTTGTTCGTGTCTTTGAGGCAACCTAATCGAAATGAAAGTTACCGAAGGCACTACTATTTGGATTATTTACTAGATGCACTCCTAAATTTCCTTACACCTCCTATATACACTTCTAATAGCCAACTGTGTCAAGAAGGATCTCCTTCACATCCCAAAAGAAAAGCCTTAACAACATCCATCTGTTCAATCACCAAGATCAAACCAACTTTAAACAAAACATGGATGTAAGCCTCTCAAAGAAGATCAAGCTAATTCATTCCCCATTTTAGGAAATTAGCCCATACATCATCTCCTACCAATTCTCATCAGTAAATAACATAACAAAAAATCTCAAGGAGATAAAACAAGTTGTACATCTTCCACTATGAATCCTCCAGAACCATTAAACAACAATTCAAGATCCATATCATGAAAGTAAACATTAAACACATTTGAAAGATATAAAGGGCCAAATACCTCTCAGATAAACTATCGAGTAGACCAAGAGTGGGAACGAGAATACTCCTTCAAGATATACAAGCCATCATGACTAATCCAAGAGCTATCTCCTCATAGGTCTCTTATTGAACTCACTTTCAACCAAGGTGTAGGCTTCTCAGAATTTCTGCTGAAAAACTTCATCAAGAATACCAATCAACAACACTCCTCTCATAAGAGAAAAATAGCCTCACCTTATTCTTCATGTATCGATGAGTACTAGCAATCGATCATCTCATGCTAAACTTCAACTGCATTACTGTACTATCACGAAGTATCAAGCAAATAATCAAAGAACCTAATACATAAAGAATTACCAGACCACTATCAAAGCTCCAATCATCTAAATTAGGAACTTATCATGACACCATGATCTACATATCCCCTTAGGAGATATCATGCTTCAAGTGACTTCACCATTGTCTCAAGTACAATGCACAATGCCAAAACTCCAGTGCACAAACAAGAGTATACCATGACATAAAGCAAACAGACTCAAAACCAACATCACCTATCAAGCACCACCAACACCTCATCCAAAGAATCCAAGTGTCCTCCATGGATCCAAGATGTTGCACATCTTCAAATAATGTCCATGCAAATGCGAAAGAAACCTTCTGTAGCAACAGGATCTAAGGGCTCCCCCAAGAAACATCTGCAACACTAAAGAAGAACAATCACCACCATGTGATGAACCCATAGTCACTGCTAAAGCTCCCACTGAAATGTGACACCCGAGCTCTCCAAGCATCATGACCACCTGCTTCAGGTTCCCATAACTGACTATTTAGGTACTCAACAATATGCATCCTCTCATCTCAAAAAAATCACACCAATGCACAAGTGACCAAAGAAAAGGCCAGCTAACAAGTCTGCACCAGCAATGAATCAACCTCGTGGATAAAGACAGTCCACATCCAAGTTATCTCATTGCAGCCAATGGGTAGCTAATCCACTAACCACATAACTCATAGATCACAAACATTGAACATGAAAACCCATCATTGCATTGGAAACTGCAACACTAAGATATCAAAGGGAATAACTACAAAGACAATCATGAGTCAAACACTAGATCACGCCAAACCTAATTTGACAATCATGTCCACAATGATCACCATAACCAAGGAACCCACAAGCACCACCATAGGAATGCTGAGTGACAAGTCATGTACCAACACTCCCATGCAAAGAAGAAATTACACCTCCTCAAACCATGCACAAAGCATGCATGCAAAATTGCAACTATCTCATCCAATAACACCCCAAAAGCCAGGGTCGAGAAAATAGTTTAACAACAGCTCCACATAATCACAAACTTTTCTTAACCATGTAAAACCTGCAAAACCACAGAGCCATGCAAGTACAAAACATCCTTAAAACTAAAATAGTAGTTCAAGAAATCCATGCCCCTTTCAGGCCAAATCTAAACCACCAACATGTACATGCATCCAAGAAAGAGAGTAAGGCTATTTCAAAAGCTTGCAAATCATCTAATGATTAACTCCATAGCCTTTATGTATTCGAGGTTAACAAGAAACCGTGCCTTCCAACACCAGGGAACACCACCTAGCATAAGCACTCTCTTCCATGGCTGAGAAACAACCTAGGCTTCTCCATATCATCAAGAAGCCTCTTTCACAGACACCCAATATAAAAGCTTTACTGCTACACAACCACAGAGAAAAGAAAATCCACCTCATACACCAAGGTTATACCACTACCAACAAGGAGACACAGATCACAATAGAATAACATGATCAACTCCCTTTTCCATCTCCACCATCCTTCAAGCTGCGTGTTGTCTACGAATATCACAAGACTTCCACTCACCAAAGGATCAATAAATCAAACGATTCCTCTAGACTTCCTCTAGCCTAACAAACTGAGAAATCTTCAAAGGAGAAATACCCAGAACCAGCAACAAAAAGAAGGATCTGATACCACTTGTAAGGGAAATTTAGGGAATCTTAAAGAAATCTCCAAGAATAGTAGTGCCTTCGGTAACTTTAATTTTGATTAGATTGCCTCAAAGACACGTACAACTATGTCCTAAAACGGAAACAAACACAGTTAAATTCCCACATTAATCCTTCTTAGAGAAGCACATGTAAAAATTCAACAACAATCAATGACAAATTCTAGAAACAGAATCAACACAGATGAAAGATAAGACATAAAATTAGAACACACAGATTCACATGGGGAAAACCCTTTCAGGTAAAAAAAACCCACACTCCAAAGATGAGCCATCGTATTATTCAGCAACAAACAGTTACAATACAATTCAGGCTCATAGCCTTTTCAGAGATTACATCTTGTTCATTCTAGATACAACCTGGTAGCAAACTCTCCCTCAGTACATTTCCTGGTCGACCTCTCAAACAAAATAATCTTCACACTATTGCAATATCCTCACACAATATACAGTGCAGATCAACATGAGAGAGATCAATCATGATCCATGATCAGGAGAAATTCTAGCAGCATAACCTTGCCTCTCTTTTTCCTGCTTCAGCCTCATGGCCTCAGCCTTTCAGCCAGCCACTCGACCCTCTCTCTTTGCTTCTCTTGTTCTCTTTGGCTTACTTCTACAAAATGTCCAATGCATATACATTCATTCTTAACAGGCTCTGTGAAATAGTTTGTTCCCAACTATCGAATCACAACTATTGAATCATCCAACTCAGCATCGTAGATGTTTCCACTTTCTTGCATAGAAGATAATACGTCTAGGTCACCATGTAGGAAAGTCTTGACTCAGTCAACAACGATCAACTTGTGTCGCATGTCAATGAGACACTAACTGTGTCTCCCCGATGCCACAAGACCTGACTATTGATATTGTCAAGAGTCATCCCTATCGGCAAGAGGTTACACCGAGTCTAGAAAGCTATCACTAAGACTTCGTCATGTCGCCAAGACCTCATACCGATGATCACCACTTGTATCGATATCGCCAAGACCATCGTTATCAATGAGAGGTCATACCGAAGTTCCAAACTCACATCGACATCAACATTCCCATCGACAAGACTATCATCATTCGACAAGACATCACACTGATGTTCACAAGTCACATCGACCTCAGTATTCTCATCGGCGAGACAACTGCCATTCGATGAGACATCATACCGAAGTTCTTTAACTTACATCAAAATGTTAAGCAGTCGGCAAGACTACCGTCTTTCACTAAGACTTCTTACTGATACCCTTCATGTTACACCGCAATGCTCCACTGTCGGCGAGACATCTCCTCGTCGCCAAGAGTTCATAGCGAAATCTTATGTGTTACTCCGAAGACTCCAAGTGCAACACTGTTGGAAAGACTTCCAATATTCGATGAGACATCATACCAAATCATTTGACTTACTCCGATAACCACAGTCGCCATAATTTTCCCTGACATCCACTAGGAATCAAACCGTTGGCTAGACATCTCCTAGTCGCCAAGACTTCATACCGATAGGAACAAGTCATACCGATTACCACATCGGTCAGACAGACCAAAGGTCACGCCGATATCGACTAGGCTTTCTACCGTCACCGAGACATCATCCCAACTATCCAAGGTTACGCCGAAGGTTGCCGATTATGCCGATCACCAAGACATTCTGAAAGTCACAATGATAGTCAGGATCAACTAGTAGGTTGGCTAGACATCTCAATAGTCTCACCAAAATTGCTTCACAAAAGGTTTCAACCTGTGGGATTGAGGCACACAATTCCAACATATATGTTGTGTAACTTCTTTATTCTGGTCTTATTCTTCTACTATCTTCTATCTACTTCTAGAAATGGTAAAATGAATCTAAACAGATAATCATCCACAAAGAAATTGTAACAAAGAACACTTATTTAGATCTACAACTACAATAGTTTTACAAAGTATTAAGCTACATAATTACCTCCATTTTCAACACCTTTAGGGTTTTAAAAAATTGATTTTAAAGTCTTGTTCCTTGATGTTTTCACTCTCAAACTCCCTGTTATCAAGTTCTAGAAGTTTGTATGCAATTTTGTAGCTTTGATTCCTTGATTTTGTACTTTGAATGACAACTTTTGAAACTTTGCAACCTTAAAATTTTTGCTTCAAATCTTTCTCTTCAACCTATAATCCGCAATAACACACTCAAGGGGAAAAAAATTGGTTTTTGTTAGTGAATGGGGGTTTTCCTCAATTAAACCCCTTGTAGGTAATTAAACCAAATGATGAAATAAAGGAATGGAGCATGAAACATGAAATATGTAATTGATGTCACCTTGGATTATGTCTTGTGAAAAAAATCTACAAACTAACATGTAGTGGTCATGAAGAATGTAGATCTTGGATCCTTGAATGTGATGTGAACAATAGTTGCAAGTAGATCTTCAATTCTATACTCAGAATATTAGCACAAAAACATTAATGCGTGCATCAAACCCTTGACATGATTATATGATCTTGAATTGCTACAATAAACTTTTGAAATCTACCTTGAAGTGCATTATGAATGCTCTTGAAATGCTCTATAATATTCTCTTGAGATTGCTAGAATGCTTCATAAAATTGCTAGAATGCTTGTAAATTTTGCTAGGATGCTTGTAAATTTTGCTAGGAGAAACAATGTGAATTAACCCCTTATTTATAATAAATTAGGAGATTAACCCCGAAATTCAAAGAATTAAGGCCGACACCAAATCTAGAAAGAGACATCATTAAATTCTCGCTAGAATGAAATTCAAAAATGGGGCTCTCATTAAGGGAGGACCCATTCGCCACCTTGGGCGAATGGGTCCTAACTCAATTTACAAGGAGCTAAAAACCCATTCCAATGTTAGGGTTAGAGATAACAAATCTAACAATTAAATGCAGATTTAATAAACAAAAATAGAGAAACTAAACATTCACAGAATAAATCATAACACAAAATTTAACGTGGTTCACCCAATCTGGGCTACATCCACCAAACGGGGGGCTAGGGTGTACAGTATACCATGGGCTATACAGTATAGCATGATCAGTCGCCACATACCAACATCCAAATCAACTGAAAAGGGGGTTCCTATTAAGGGAGGACCTATTCGCCACCTAGGGTGAATGGGTCCTAACACCATTTTCTAGGGCCAAACTTTTCCCAATGAAATATTTTGTTAATTAAATTATAAGTATTGGGATAGATCTTCAGGAGGTGTCAAAATTACGGCTTAAATTTGAATTAAAAGGGGTTAATTACTCCAATTAACCACAATTAATTAATGACCACATAGATAAGTGTGAAAGTTCCTTATAACACTTTATAACACCTAAACAAGGTACACATTATGTACATTTTATTCAGAAAGGGGTCCATAAGGCTTAGTTAAGCAAATACACCCTAGAAAAGTGTGAAAGTATGTTACAACACTTTACATCAGTATATGTGCAGGATCATCATGGAAAAAATAGCCCCTTAAGTGGGAAAAAATTTAAAAAAATTAGAGTTAGGAAACTTGATGTAAAAATTTAAATAAGTTATTTATATTATTTCAAAAATATGTAAGAATAGAATTTGTAGCAAATTGAATACATAGTTTCTAAACTACTAAGTTATTTTTAAAAAAAAATCTATTTGGTGAAAATTTGAAATTTCAATGGAGTAGTACTTAAATTTCAAGGAAAAAATAAGAAGTAGGTATCTGTCTGACCACCCTAACCATAATAAAATGATAATAATTTGTTATAATATTTTAGATATAAACTTAAAGGACTCATGTCCCGATGTGATGCATTTTTTTTTGTAATTTTTTTCCAATTAAATAATTAATTATGAATTTTTTATTAGAACTTTTAAAAAATATAAAAACTCATATGTCTGACCACCTTAACTTGGTCAAAACTTCATAAAATTCTCTTTTTTTTTAATCCTATAGTATGTGAAGCATAAAATGTGATGCATGTTTTGGATTCAAAAAATATGATACCATTTGAAATCTATAGATGTTTTTCAATCAACCTATCAATTAGGACTTTAGTTGTAATTCAAATAGAAAATAAATAATAATTATTTATTAAAATAAAAGTAAAGCATAATTTATATTGGTGGAAAGTTGAGAATCTCCTTTAAAAAACCTTTTCATTTCATCAATTTTGGGGAAAGGAAAAGTCATTAGCCACATACCCTACACATACCCATCATATCACCACTTTTTGGCCCATCATGGTCCTGCACAAACCCAACACTTTTTCAAAGGATCAATTAAGGCATGTTTTAGTCAAATAAAGGTCCTAGAATAGTGTGAATGTGTACAACAAATTTAAACACCACTCCAAGACATCATTAATTCAATTTTAATGTCAATCATCAAACTGAGTAAGCAAAAAAGGATAAGTTTTCCATTACTACAATTATCCTTTAATTCCAACAAAATAAATGAAAATAATCGTTAATTATTCATGAATTAAAACTTAGGATTGATGATCATTTTAAAACTTGAAATATTCTAAAATTACTTATACATACTATGTGCAAGTGTTTTTTACTTCTAAATTTGCAAAACTAACTAAAAATGCAATGTAAAGAAACACAAGACCACCTCAATGATTAGCCTAAGTTAAGGAAAAAAGAATGATAAAGTGAGTGATTATACCTTTTCTTTTCTGATCTCCTTGGTTGGCCCTTGATTTAAGCTTGGTTGTGTGCTCCTTTGATGGAAATGTGATGAAAAAGGAATAGATGGAAGGTGGGATGAAAGCTAAACTAAGTATGCCATGGTGGTGAAATGATGGTAAGTATACAAAATGGTTTGAATGTAAATGGTTTCTTGATGATGGCTTGAATGCATAAGGGTGTTACAAAATGCATAAGGTCCCTGAATGAAGGAAAGAGGGGGGTTATTTATAGAAGAAATTGAATTCTCTAGAGAATTCAACTATCAGGATTGAGCCACCATGGCCAAAATGGAGGGCTATGGTGAGTTGAGGACTCACAAGCTCTAACATCTTGCCATGTGGAGGATGAAGTGTCCAGATGACATGGTGAGATAACAAGGGTACAAGTGATGTGGAGGAAGGACAAGTACTTTAAAAGTACCTTGGGAGGGGAGAAGATTTCCTCAAAAAGGAGCTTATTGTCCCCAAGTGAGAATGAAAGTGACATTTGGGTATGGGCAAGATCATCATTGAAAATACAGGCCCTTAAGTGGCAAAAAAATCAGAAAAAAAAGAGTTAAGCAACTTGACGTAAAAATTTGAATAAGTTATCTATATTATTTCAAAAATATGTAAGAATATAATATGTAGAAAATTGAATGTCGTTTCTAAACTACTAGGTTTGTTTTCTTTTTAAAAAATTCTATTTGTTGAAAATTTGAAGTTTCAATGTAGTAGTACTTAAATTTCAAGGAAAAATAAGAAGTAGGTGTCTGTCTGACCACCCTAACCACAATAAAATGATAATTTTTTTTAATAATATTTTAGATATAAGTAGAGGACTCATGTCCCGATGTGATGCATATTTTTTATAATTTTTTTTCAAGTAAATAATTAATTATAAAATTTTTATTACAAATTTTAAAAAATATAAAAACTTGTATGTTTGACCACCTTAACTTGGTCAAAACTTCATGAAATTCAAATTTTCTTTTTTTAATCCTATAGTATTTGAAACATAGAATGTGATGCATGTTTTGGATTCAAAAAATGTGATACCATTTTAAAGGTATAAATGTTTTTCAATCAGCCTATCAATCAGGACTTTAGTCATAATTCAAATAGAAAATGAATAATAATTACTTATTAAATTCAAAGTAAAGCATAATTTATATTGGTGGAAAGTTGAGAATATCATTTAAAAACCCTTTTCGTTTTATCAATTTTGGGTAAAAAAATAGTTGTCAGCCACATAACTATCATATTGCCACTTTTTGGCCCATCATGATCCTGCACATACCCATTTGAAGAATTTTTGTATTCCTCAAAAATCTCCATAGGGAAGAGGAAAGTAGTTAGAGAAATAAATGTGAATTAAATAATCTTGTGGATAAGACAAGGTTCCCAAAAAAGTAGGATTTTTATAGGATTTTAACACATGTGAGTGATGTGACAAATCAAAGGTTCTACAAGACTTTGGCACATGTGAGCGATGCGACAAGTCAAAGGTTATAGAACTTTACATGGGAATAAGGAGGGTCTTGGAAGGATAAATATGAATTAAAAATTCACTTGGGGAAGAGAGGAGTCTTGGATGAATAAATATGAATTACATGGGGAAGAGGGTCAATGCCAAATGTGGAAAATGTGAAGGTTGACCAAAAAGATATGTTAAATATAGCAAGGGGACTAGATTAAGATTGTGCAAATACATGATTAAGAAAATTAATGGGAGATTAGAAGCAAGCGGGATATTATGGACAATGTGACATTAATCCTGATTAAGGTGTGCACATCCTAATCATGGATTAATTAAATTAATCCAAATTGGAAGAGGGTTATGGAGGATGTGACAAAGAGAGGGATAAAAGAAGAATTTATAATTGATTTTATTCAAAAAGGTCAAATAACTAAATTAATTAAATTGATATGTTTATTTAACTTAGAGAGGAAGAGGTGTAAGGTAAAGTATTTAATTGTTAAATTAAATACTTTAGGAACCTTAGGCAGAAGGTGAAATATTAATTAAATAAATCATTTAATTAATATTGACAAAATAGATGAATAAAGTAGACAAGTTTGACCATGTGGGAGTGGTCAAATCTGGATGTCTAAATTTTTCCCATATTCAAAATATTGTTAGAATAATAGTGTTTCGAAGAAAAGAAAATGTAGATGATCTTATGGAGGAAGCAACTAGAAAATGATGTCTCAACATGGAAGAGGTTGCATGAGCTGGCCAAATAGAGGGAAATGGAGGGAGATGCCCCAATCTCATAAGGGAATGACCATGACGGAGGAATGGGGAAAATGGCAGGGTATGCCCCCTCAAGAGGGCAATTGGGGAAGAAAAAGGGGCCTCGAGCGACTTCTCGATAGGAAGAAACAAAAGGCATGGTTGGATAAAGCTTGAAAAACCAGGCAAGTTTGGATTTTGAATGGAGTTGAACAGACACATGGTTTGTAAATGGCAGCCTCGAGAAGTTAGAGGATTAGTTGAATTAAACAAATTTTAAATAAAAGGGAAAATATACCCTTTACTTAAAAAAGGTTAAAAGGGGAGGGAAACGTTATATAAGGTAATTTCAGAAATTACCACTCCTCATTTGCACAGTGGTAGTTGAGTGAGAGAGAGAGAAGAGAGGAAGGAGATAGAGAGATAGGATCTCGAAGGACTATGACTCAGACATTATCCACTGGGGGATGAGGTACAACAGTTTTTACACAAGCACATGGTTCCACGCCAGGTTAGAGTCAAAACCCTCTTTGTGATTTTAAGCATTTTGTATGTTTTTTTCAATGTTTAGGCTCATTTGAAAATCTGGGTTTTGTTTTTGGGTTAGTTTAGAAAAATGGGTTGGGGGGAAAATTTTGATTTCGCAGAATGGGTAGGAAAAACTGCCTGTTAGAGGCATGGGAAGGGAGGGGTGGATATTCCCAACAAGAGGGTAAATGCACCCTAAAAAATAAAAATAAATGCCTAAAAAGGGCATAGGGATGAAAGGGGAAGGTGGGCTTGCCCTGGGTCAGGAAAAATCCAAAAAAAAGAGAAAAAGGGGGACATCGAGGTGACCTTGCCCAAGGAGGGGTGACCCCGCTCGGGCGAGTTCTCCCATCCTGGGGTGGGTCTACCCCAGGCCATGGTGGGTTCACCCCACACCGCGGTAGGTTTGCCCCAAGCGGGGTTAGGTTCACCCCACATTGAGGTGAGTCTGACCCAGGCCTGATTGGGCTTACCTCGAGCCAGGGTGGATCTAACCCGGGTCAAGGCGGGTTCACCCCAAGCTAGGGGGTCCAGCCACCGAGCCATGTTGGGTCCCCCCAAGTCGAGGACCGGTCCACCTACCGAGCCGAGGAGGGCTTGCCTCGGGTCGAGGTGGGTCCACCTGCCAAGTTGGGGTAGGTCTACCTGAGCTGGGGTGGGTTTTCCCCTTGATTAGGGCAGATCCACCCAAAGCAAGGAGGGATCACCTAGGGGGAGGGGGGGAAAGATTAGCAAAAGACGGGCTAGAAGAGGGGGAGAGGAAAAATTAGTAAAATGATATCCCGAGGTCAAAAGAGAAAAAAATGAAAAAGATAAGAGGACTCACATGTGGGGTCATATGGATGCAGTGTTTTGACTTACTACAGACATGCAAGAGGCATTCAGAGGTGTTGGTGGAAACAACGACGACCATGACCAGAGTGGATCACCATGCTTTGGAATAGGCAAGATTTCTTCATTTATTAGGATACTCAACAATTAAAGTGCATCGAGCATTGTTGATAGCATTGATAAAGCGATGGAGTTCAGAGACATCGACGTTCCATCTTCTGATAAGGGAGATGACAGTGACATTGGAGGATGTATGGCATATTTTGAGGCTACCCATAGTAGGCCATTGGGTGCGTGGGATGACATCGATGGGGGAGGAGCTGGATCACACCGTGTTAGTGCTGTTTGGGCGAGATCACCTACCTGTGCAGAGGGGGAGGTTGGATGTGGATCGATGCCTGTCATTGAGGGTGCCACCATTATCACTATAACTATGTGGGCTGATCAATGATTACTACTGCTAGACCAGAGTGGATACTTCTGCAGCTTGAGGTTTATGGAGGTGATTCGACACATTATCGAGGGGTGAGAGGAGTAGTTTTTATGCGATACATGCATACTGGAACATCTGTACAGAGACATGCACGTTATCTATTACCAAGCGTGACACATGTGATGCTATTATAGGTATGGGCCTGGGAACACATCAGTGTCGCTAGGTGAGGAGTGGCAAGGGAAAGACGAGCAGATGAGACAACACCTGTAGGCTGGTGGTATGATCAGGATGAGGGCTAGGTTTTGCACAATGAGGGCCAGGGGATGTAGACAAATGGAGGACCTTGGACGACCTACAAGAGGAGAACATAGTGTGGCAACTGTACATGTTTCGGTGGTTCCCGAGATGGAGGGAGGATGAGGGGAGACAACGAGACTACTTCATGACCAGATGCTTTTTAGTCAGGAGGGAGCCCTAGATAGTGGGGGCACATAGGCTAGATAGAGTGGCCAGATAGTTTAGGATTGTATAGGATATTTCATAGGGTCTAGACATGTTTCGACGGATTAGCCGAGAGTGGCCATGGGGAGACCCAATTTCATCGAGGTTTGCTAGAGGGCACTGGGAGACATTACATCTAGTTTCCTACCTGGGGAGGGTCATTAGGGAGATATATGCAGGGGTGATAGGGTGATACACCAGGTAGTTTCACAACCATTGGTGGGAAAGGATTACACCTATAGAGTCCATTGTGGGGGCATTAGGGTTTGGATCAGAGGATGAGCAATGATTAGCCGAGCAGAGGAGAGGGAGGATGGGGAAGTAGAGGAGACGATAGGAGGTAGCTAGGGCAGTAGGGAAGTAGGAGGATGTGGGGACTATAGGTCAGCAGGATGGAGGGCAGCATGAGGCTGGGGCCACAGGACAACCAAAGAGGATGAAGAGCAAGAGATAGCAGAGGAGGGTTAGAGTGAGGATCGAGGTAGAGGAGGTAGGGATAGTGGGGAAATAGGGGGATGGGAGAGGGCAGGAGGCAACGAGAGCAGTTGGGCAGCAGGAGAGAGGACAGATGGTAGTTGGGGGCACAAAGCAGCAAGAGGGAGTGAGGAGGAGGAGGATATGATAGAGGAGTGCCAGGGTGGAGATCAGGGAAGAGGATAGGGGAGATGATGTTAATGTGGAGATGATGGATGAGGGAGAGGAGGGGGAGGTGGAAGAGATGTATATAGAGGTACATGATATTCCCCCACTATCCATGGCACCACTGATAGGAGAGGATCCAACAATACCACTTAGAGAGGTCATGGCGAGATTTTAGATCACTGCGCACAGTTTGAGAGATATAGAGGTGGTGATATGTCAGCTAGAGGTAGAGGTGAGTGAGCTATGAGAGAAGGTTTCCAAGGTACGAGTAAAAGGAAAGAAGGATTGGGATAGCCTAGCACACAAGGCATTATGGATATAGGCAGATAGGGATGAGCTAGAGGACGAGGTGAGTGGAATACGAGTAGAGGTTGCAAGGGAGAATGAGGAGGCAGTGGTTTTTGAGATGGTAGTGAGACTAGTTAGAGGCAGTGATGGCTATCCGATAGGTCAAGGGGTAGGAGGTAGCGACATACCCGTTATCATCAGAGGCTATGACACAAGCAGAGAGGGACATGGAGGACTTCAGGAGGCAGGTGGAGGGATTGTTGAGAGAGAGTATTGAGTTGAGGTGGGGGAAAGTTGAGCTTTGCGTCATTGTAGAGGTGGCCGATCATATAGTCAGAGAGATGGGGCCGATGTAGGAGAGGGTGGAGGTAGGACAGAGCTAGGTACATACCCTGCAGGGGGAGAGGGATGCAGTGCAAGGATAGATAGAGACCATGCAGAGTGAGAGGGATGCAACATATATATAGATGTAGACTCCGCAGGGGGAGAGGGATGCAACACTAATATAGGTGTAGACTCTACAAGGGGAGAGGGATGCAACACTGATACAGGTGTAGAATCTACATGGGAAGAGAGATGCAATAGTGGCTTGGGCAGAGATTGTAGAGAGAGATGTGACATAGGGTTGGGCACAAGCAACATAGGGTGAAGGGGCAAGATAGGGCTAGAGGTGTAGATATTGCAAGCATAGATGTAGGATGAGAGGGATAGGGCCATAAAGCAGGTGTCATGGCTAGGAGCAGAGAGAGATCAACTAAGGTTGGCACAAGATGCATGGAAACAGGAGAAGGGAGTCATTAGCATAAATTGAGATAGATATATACATGTGCAGAATGCCACTAGATATCAGGCTGCAAAGAGAGATGAGTACATGAGGGAGGCGACCTACTCGATGATCGCTTATCAGTATGCGGTCCCAGATTCAAAACAACACATGTTTCATTTTTTCCGGTAGGCTCCTCAGATGCCCATGCCATCCTAGTCACTAGGGACACAGAACCGAGGATACAGTGACTCATCGGGGACCCTCACTCGCAGAGGGCCAATGTCTAACTCTCCACAGAGGTTGGACATGGGTAGCTCTTTTGGAAAATGACAGGATACCAGATTTGGATAGGTGCAGGGTGGATAGTACAAAGTATTTGATTTAGATCCTTATACTTGTACTTTATTTTGTGATTATAATGTATATGATGGATATGTATTTTGATGGTATTGATGGACATTTTATTTGGATATTTATATGATGTGTGATAGTTCTTATTGACACTATGTTATGTATATGATGGGTGATTCTATTTATGCATATGTGTATGTTTATGAGAGGTGATTGTGATGATGTAATTCATGTACATGTTTATGATGTTATATGTTGATACTTATATGGATGCAACTAACGTGTGTAATGCATGATGTGATACATGTTTTATGATTTTATCTATGATGATATGGACCTAACAATTTGTGATGCAGGTGGCAATGCATGTAATATGTTAATGGAAAAAATGAATCTAAGGTGCTTAGGATAACCAAACATGATTAATCTAAACAACTTAATATATGGGATAAAATGCAATGAACCTTTAATGAAACATGAACATAAGCATAAGTGTCAAGAAGAAATTGCATAGGAATGTGGGTAAATGGTGTGAAATTGCACTTGTCAAAACCATTGGTTTCCTAAGAAGAACGAGAGAGAGAAGGTAAATATGTGCACAACCAAAATCATAGGTTAATGGATAGGGATGAATGCAATGCAATGAAATTGATTATGAAATGCAATCGTAATTCAATTTTCCATTTTGAAAGAACTGATTTTTGCTATAGCATAAGACACCAGGTGCCAGGGTATATGAAACCAAGGCAAGTTAGCATCTAATGCATAAAAAAAAACACAACAGACAAGGTTATTCTAACACCCCAAAGCGACAAAGAATTTGGTCAGGCCAAGCATTGAGATAACCACAAGCATAAAGGGATGTCCCAACATAGCACAAGATCTTGAAGATCCTGGTGGGTACTACATGGGACAACCCAATAGATGGCAACAATAAATGAACAAGATATACCCCTATGTTAACTCATCAAAACACATCATAATATGATAGATTATGGCAACCTTGACTAGTAGTGATAGGGAGCTAAAACAATAAACAAAATCCAAAAGCATCAAGAGATCACAATCAAGTTCAAAGGTCCTTTCCCATAGGATTGAGAGGATGGATGGGATTGATGACGTTTTTTAGGAAGGATGCATCCTGTTCAGACCAATAATGGATACTAAACTAAGATGACCCACATGAAGCATGATTTTTGACACTAATCAGATCTTCTGATGCTAGAGGATCTCATTTGTGAAGAACCAGCTAAATAGGGACACACTTGACAACACGACACAAGAGACAAGACAAAAGACTAACACACCCTAACGACCTAGGGGCTTGGGGGCTGATCAAAGATTAGCCTTGCCTAAGTGAAAGTGTAGAGCCCTTGTAGTTCTAGAAAAGACCATGGATAAAAGCAGAAAGAGGACAATGGAGAATGATGATGGATGACAACAAAGACATGATGAATAAATGACAAAAAAGCCCTGGGGTGGATCAAATGATTGACCTTGCCTACGTGAAAGCGTAGGGGTAACATACTTCAGAAAAGGACAAACAACAACTAACCAAGGATAAGAGCGAAAAGGGGTTGATGGAGACATATGATGGATGACTGAAATAGGGATGAGTCCTGAAATAGGGTGGTCAAAATGTCATGGGGGTAGATCAAATGATCAGCCTTGCCTATGTGAAATCATAGGGGCAATGTAGTTAGAAAAAGACCAAAAGGATCGACAGGACAAGATGAGAAATAGATGAAACCGACATGATGAAGGACCCTAGATGAGAGTGAAGGATTAATAAGACGACCATATGGATGAAACAAGCTAAGATTAGGATAAAAAAGCTCAAGATTATGGATAGTTGATGATCATCCAATGCTCAATCAAAATATACCAAGTGGTGAAGGATGAGATGTGAATGACGTGATAGGATAGGATAAGATGTTAGGAATTGAATGTGAGGATAGGATGGATGAAGACATGCAGTAGCTAGGACATAAGGTAGATAATGATTAAGCTCTCTATGGATGACGTCTGTTACCAGGTTTTCACCAACTATACTTATCGAAGGTGCCACCAAGGGTGGTTTTCACCATAGGAAAAATTTATTTCTCTTTACTATTTTTTTGGATTTTTGGATTTTTTTAATTTTTTTGTATTTTTGTCTAATTTTTGGTAGGATAGGATACCCTAGCTGATTTAGGTGTAAAACCAATTTAGGTGCATGTTGTTGATAGGATCTTTGAGGGACTCCCCTTCAGTTGTGGCAAGGTGGTATGGCCTTGATCCATACTTTGTTGTAATAACATAAGGACCCAACCAATTAGGTTCAAACTTTCCTTTCTTGTCTCGGTCTTGTTGGGTACGCTGATTCTCTTTAAGAACTAGATCTCCAATATTAAATTGGCAGGGATGAACTTTCTTGTTTTAACTTCTCTTGAGACGATTCTGATAAGCTTGAAGATGATTGTATTCTTTGATCCTCTTTTCATCTAGGAGCTCCAATTGAGTGAGGTAAGCAACTTGTGAGTCTTCTTTAGTGATGAGATTCTTCAAAGATATTCTCCAGAGATGGGATCTCAACTTCAATCGACAAGATGGCTTCAACACCATAAGCAAGGGAATATGGAGTGGCACCAGTGGGAGTGTGGATGGATGTTCGATAAGCCCAAAGGGTGTGGTGGATGTGGAGGTACCAATCTCGACCAGTACTATTGACAACCCTTTTCAATATTTTGATCAATTTTTTGTTAATGGCTTCCGCCTATCCATTACCTTGAGGGTAATAGGGCATGGGCCACTGATGTTGGATATGAAAGGTGTCACATAGCTCTTTTACAACTTGGTTTTTGAATGGTTTACCATTATCTGAAATGATGGTGGAGGGGATGCCATATCTGCAGATAGTATGGTAAAGGATGAATTTGGATATCTGAGTACCTATTATCTGAGAGAGGGGTATGGCTTCAACCCACTTAGTGAAGTACTTAGTGGAAATGATAATGAAGGTGTGTCCATAAGAGGATGGAGGATATATCTTTCCAATTAAATCGAAACCTGACTGAGAAAAAGGCCATGGTGCTATGATGGGTTGCATATCTTGAGCAGGAGCATGTATCAGGTCCGCATGTTGCTGGCAAGGTAAGCATTTCTTCACAAAGTCATAAGAGTCATGCTATAATGTAGGCCAATAGTAACCAGCCCTAAGAATCTTCTTAGCTAAGGCCATGCCATTTGAGTGGGCCCCACAAACACTGCTATGTACTTCTGTTAACGTAGTATGAGCTTCAACCTTGTTCAAACATCAAAGAAGAGTTCCATCATATCTGTGATGATAAAGATTATCACCTATGATGACGTAATGGGATGTACGTTGGATGAATGATTTGCATTGATTGCAGGTAAGGTCAGCAGGTAGGATGTTCTCATGAAGATAAGCATAGATCTCATGATACCATGGGGAGGCAGGACCTTCAATTCCGCACACCATCTCAGTCTTAGGGACATCATATGCAAGGATTAAAATTTGTTCAACCAAGAATTCACACTCTGTTCAATCCTTGGGCATGTCAATTAAGGAACCGATTGATGTCATCGCATCAACAACTTTGTTTTGTACTTTAGGGATCTAGTCAAACTAAATAGAGGTGAAAGACTTCTTAAAGTCATTGACCATGCATTTATAAGGTAACAACTTCTCATCCTTTGTTAAAAACTAATCATTGACCTATTTGACGACTAATTGTAAATTTTTGAAAACTCTTAAGTGAGTGATATTCCATTTGATAGCAATTCTAAGGTCGGTGAGAAGAGCTTTGTATTCAGTTATATTATTTGTGCATGGAAAGGCTACTCTGAATGACTTTGGGATATAATCACCTTGGGGGTTGAAAAAAAATATGCCTTCCCCCGATCCATTATGCGTGTAAAACCCATTAAAGTATAATGTCCATGTGGTGGCTTCAGCTACTATAAAGATCTCTTCATCAGGAAATTCTATTACCAAAGGATGTGCATCAACTACGGGAGCATCAACTAACTGATCCATGATCACCTATCCCCTAATAGCTTTGCGGTCCACATATTCTATATCAAAATTGCTCAACAACATGACACATTTATCCATTCAACCAGTTAAAGTTGTTTTGGATAGAAAATACTTAAGTGGGTCAATTTTTGATATTAACTTGACTGGATGACTGAGCATGTAATGTATAAGCTTGTTTGAATAGAAAACTATGGCTAGGCAGGCCTTCTCTATTGGAGAGTAGTTGAGATCATAGCCAACTAAGGTTTGACTGATATAGTACATCACTCCTTCTCTGAATGACTCATCCTATTGTGCTAGCAGTGCCCCTAGTCCCACTGAAGTAGCTAAGATGTACAATAAAAGTGGCTTCCCTAGGATTGGAGGCATAAGAATGGGAGGATGATCCAAGTATTCCTCAATCTAGTCAAAACCTTGCTAACACATAGGATGCCATTGGAGACTCCTTAACTGTTTCAAATTGTGAGGTGGAGGCATATCCATAATTTCTTTGACCTTGGCCAGATCTACTTCTATTCCTCTCCTGTAGACAATGAAGCCCAACAACTTTCCTGATGTAACCCCAAACACACACTTTTTTGGATTGAGGTGCAACTTGTAGTGCTCTAGATGCTCAAAGATCTTTCTTAAGACTGCAGGGTGTTTTGTTCTGGTTCTTGATTTTCCTAACAAACTATCAACATAGTCTTCCATGATGATGTGGATAAGATCATGAAATATGATGGTCATTGCGAGTTGGTAGGTTTCCCTTGCATTCTTAAGACTAAAAGGAATGACATTATAGAAAAATGTACCCCAAGGTGTAGTGAATTCCATTTTATTTTGGTCCTCAGGTTCAATCTTGATCTGATTGTATCCAAAAAATCCATCCATGACAGACAACATCTCATGTCCTATAGTTAAATTATCTAGCATATATCTATGTTTGGAAAAGGAAAGTCATCTTTAGGACAAGCCTTGTTGAGGTCATGGAAGTCTGTACATATTCCAACATTCCCATTGGGTTTGGCTACTAGCACGATGTTGGAGATCCAATCAGAATAATCAATGGATCTTATAAATTTGGCATCCAAAAACTTCTCCAATTCTTTCTTGACCAATAGGGCAACTTGCGGGTGCATTTTGCAAAGCTTCTGCTTAATCGATTTTGCATCAAGATGCACATCTAGATGGTGTAGTACCAAGGTAGGGTCTAACCCAAGCATGTCTAAATATTCCCATGCGAAATTGATCTTTCTTTCCTTAAGAAGCTTGGAGATGGTAGAATACTCTTCTTTTGATAATGCCTTGGCTACATGGGTGATTTTGGGATGCTATTCAGTTCCCAAATTGATTTCATGTGTTTCCTCTATCAGGATAGATGATCATTTAGACCACTATGCTCCCACAATGTTAAGATAAATGTCCCCATCTTCTGGCACCTCATTGAGGTTTTCACTATCAGATGCGTCCTTTGTTTTGAATTTTTCTGAGTCAAGAAGTGCCTCAAGGAGGTTTTCACTAGGTGACGTGCATTTGGATTTTTTTTTTCCATATTTTTGTGACTAGGGCAGTCATCTTCTCCCAATCCCATGAGGTGTACATAGGTATCCACTGAGGTAAGTGATTTGATAGGTGTTCTTTCACGTAGGTCCCAATCTATTAGTTCAGGATGGCGAAGGGAAAGGCTAATGGTGAAAATGGATAAGCATTCAAACATAGAGGAAAGGTCTACATGAACTACATCATCGTACACATGTATGAGACACTCTTCCTCTAGTATATCTTCCAAAAGACCATCGCATGCATTGACGTTGTCATAGCCTAAGTACTAGTTGATGTTGTTGGACCCTTTTTCTTTTTGTCATAGCCTAAGCATGAACTCTTTGGACGTATGGAAGTGTCAATTGGTTGCTTTCTTCCTAGCTCTTCTGTACCAAGACCTCCCCCTTGATAATTTTGTTTCTCAACGTACTTAGAGGGCCAAGGATACATCTCTTGAAAATATTACTTTAAAGGGGGAGTAGGTTCAGGTTCTTCATGATATATCCATTGACTTATATCATCTTCAAGCATATATTGTGGTAACATGGGAGATACATAAGTGTTGGTCCCCACATTTTTGAAGCTTAAGGTGACTTTCTTTTATTCTTCCTTTGGTATAGACTCAGAAGGTTGACCATATGTGTATGGTGAGGGTGGCATGGTTTCCATGTTCAAAGTAGTGCACATCTCATACTCACCACATCCCTTGTCAATGATCTAGACCTTGGTGATAGTGGAATCAGATGTAGAAGATGGAATGGATGAGGTGGTGGGTGATGGATTAGATGATTGATTGGATGAGGATGCTAATGGTGGTCCCATTTCTACTCCTATACAATAATGGGAATGAGAGAAAGAAGCTTCGAGTGAATGAAAGTATTCAAATGGCTAGGGATCAGCTTGTATCATAACTTCCATTCAATTAAATGGGAACTTCAAGCATTGATGATAGGTAAATGAGACAACTTGCATGGCATGGATCTATGGTTGGTTGAGAATAAGGTTGTAGGGGAGGTACAAATCAAGGACATGAAAAGTGGTGTATTGTATAACTGGACAAACTTGAATAGGAAGATTAATAACCCCTGCAGAATCCCTTTCTACATTATCATAAGCCTTTATAGTGATGATTTGTTTTCTTAAATTATCATGGGCATATCCTACTTGCTTTATGAACTTTAATGTACAAAGATTGAGAGTAGAGCCATTATCTATCAAGACCCTGTTTACTTTATGTCGAGCGACTAGGACCTCTATATGGAGGGGTCAATTGTGATTGGAATTGATGGTAGGAATTTTGTTTTGACTAAAACCTAGTTGGTAGGTTGATGAAAGGTGTCCCACCAGAGCTTGGAACTGTGTGGGGTTGATGTCATTAGGGACACAAGAATCCTATAAAGCTTTTGTCAAGATTTCCTGATATATAGGAGAATACTTTAGCAAATCTAGGATAGATATTTATGTTGTGGCCTTTCTTAGATGATCAAGGATGTTATATTGAGAGCTCATCGGTGGTGATGGGTTTGACACTGATGCCCCAGGGATAGTAATGCAAGTGCAGTGAGTGGTAACAACACATTGAGGCTCCTTTCCTAACATGTATCATAGACACAAGTAGTTCCGCTTGACCAATATGTGTGATGAGAGTCTCATAGTTAAGCAGGACATTTTGTAGGTTATATTATTAGTGTTGTTATCTTGGTTGTTATTGTTACTAGATCCAGGATTCGCATTGGATGTGCTAGGATCTTGGTTATGCTTGGGGAAAGAATTTTGATATATTTGTAACTGAGCATTGGATGATGAGGCTTGGTTGGCATACACATGGATATCTCCACGAACTATAAGATCTTGGATGTACATTTTCAGACTTTGACACTTATTTAAGGTATGCCCTTTAATCTTGTGAAACTCACAATATTAATTCTCTTTAAACTAGGCTAGTTTAGGCTTGGATTCATCGGGCGACTTGGTCACAAGATATATAATTGGGTAATTGACATGTAACAACCTTTTGAAGAAAACGCTCAAGGGTTCTCCTAATTGAGTGTATTGACGTTTACCATTCCCTTGATTGGATTGTTGAGGGGGTCAAGGTGCCCCCTATGGCATGGATATGGCGTTGGGCATGGATGGTTGTTGTCTCTGGGAGGTATTGGCTACTTGAACATGTTTAGTATCAATGACACCATCATTGACTGCATTCTTGTTCTTATTCCAGTAACAGGATTTGTCACTGGATGACTTGTCCTTATTTGATTTGTACAATTTAATTTTCCCTTTAGTGAAAAGCGCTCTCTCAATGATGAGACCCTTTTAAATCACCTCTATAAAGGTAGTGACACAATGAAGATTAAGAGCATGCTCTAGTTCAAGATGGAAACATAAGTGGTATGCTATGGTGGTGCTTGCAAGGGGATAGTTGCATGTTGCGGCGGTGCTTGTGAAGTAATGGATTGATGAGGATTATTAACTTAAGGGGGTAGTAGGAGATTTCCTATGGGACTAGGTCCTGGTGGTGGCATTAATGTGAGAAAGGTCCATAGCCCCCAGTGTTGATGGGTGGTTGACCATGATATTGAGGTGGGAGTGGTGGAGCAGAAAGGATGTTTTGTGGCATGTCATAGGCATAGGGATCATAAGGATCAGATGGTGCGGTAGGAGAAGCAGATGGAATGGGAGGATAATTGGCAACCTGATGTATCACAACATTCCCAAACTTAGGATGATACCAATTATCTATGGGTGTACCCTCGGGAACATGAGAATTTTTGGGAACATTCTGCAGGTCTTGATGCATTGGAGGGGGTAGGGTGTTGGTATACTGTGACATGTCAAAACTAGATGGAAGTTTGAATCCCTTCATGAGTAGAGTGGTGAGGATCTTATCTCCACTCTCATCGAGGATGTGATCTATCATCTAAATGTTGGTGGGATTTTTTAGGTATTCATCAACGGTGACTTCAAGTTGATTGATCATGTTTTCATCACTGGGTAGTGAAGTATTTTGACCATCGGTGTTAGATTGTGATGAAGCACCATTATGAGGATCTTGAGAGATGTTCAGACCATTGTTAGGATCCTGAGAGGAATTCACACTATTGTTGGGATCTTGAGATATGTTTTCCCCATTGTTAGGATCTTGAGGGATGTTCAATTGGGAACCTTGACCTTGTTCTTCTGCCATTTGCTTCTTGGTTTGTGATCTAGTTTGAATGGGCATGAAAATGCAAAACTACTGGGTGGAATTCAATGAAAGGGTGACCTAAATGACAATTGGAAGATTTATTTGCATTGGATAAAGAATTGATTGATGAGATGATGAGATCAGATGATTAGATAAGGGTTGATTGGACAATTGGATAAGATTGATTTGGATGATATGATAGGATTAGATAGGATTGAAAGGATTGATAATTTCGATAAGGGTTGATTGGATGTTTGGATTGGATAGGATTAAAATTGGATGATTGGATATGATTGAGATAAGATTGCTTGGATGATTGGATAGGATAGGATGACAGACTAGGAATCGTTTGATGAAATGATTGACAAGATTAAATGATGGATGATATAAGGGATTCTAAACCCAGTTGAAAGATTACCCTAGGTCACTTAAGGCATTGGTTGATCAAATTAAAAGACAAATAGAGAATCATCATGACACTGAATCTACCTCAAGATGGAAATGGATTGATTGGGCTAAAGATGATGACTTACAACACCAAATCCACCTCAAGATAGAAGTGGATTGATTGGGCCAAAGACAATGACCGCTGTGTATGATAACAATTGAATTTAGATACCTAGGTCAATTCAAATGATAACCTCTAAAACAAGGTTTAGGGGATTTGGGTCGAGAGAACAATGATGAATGATGCAACCTAGAGATGCTCTAAGAGTGCCTATATGATGTGGGTGATGATTGAATGACCTCTGAAAAGTGTAAATGATAAATTATGAGTGGACACAAGGGGATAAATTTTTTTAGATAATGACAAGGTTTTAGGTCCCCAACTATTTGACTCTCTGAACTGGGCATAGTTGCCTATTGAAGGGGTATGGTCACCTGACTAGTTTCTTTGGACTTGTTTAAATTAGAAACAAGGTCAAACAAGCTATTGGAATAGGTAAACGAGCCTAAGAAGTGGTGGAACAGACTTACCAAATGATGGAATGAGTTCTCCAAATGGTGAAACGAGATCCTTAAAAAATGAGATATATTCCTTGAATAATGAAACAGTTTCCCTAAATGTCGAAAAGGGTTTTTAGAATGATGAAACTAGTTCCCTAAATGACAAAATGAGTGTTTGAAATGGATAAACAGGTTGTTAGAATGGGAAAATAGGCACTTGGAATGGGGGACAAATGCTTAGAATGGATAAATAGGTACTCGAAACGGATAAACGAGTACTCGAAACTGATAAACAGGTACTTGGAGTGACTGAAAGAGAGGTGAAATTGGTCGTTTGGGGGGAAGGTTCACCCAACTTGGGGTAGGTTTTCTGAAACTGAAGGGTAGGTTCACCTATTGGATGAAAAGTGTGACAATTTTGACTGAAAAAAAAGCTAACAAGCTGGTGCAGAGGGTAGTTTCGCCCCTTTAGAGGGTAGGTTCACCCCTTTAGAGGGAAGGTTAGTCCCTATAGAAGGCAAGTTTTCCTATATGGTAAAAATATTGACAATTCTGATAAAAACAGGTTGATCAAAGGCTGAGGCAGAGGGAAGATTCGCCCCTCTAAAGGGTAGGTTCACCTATTTGGTAAAAAGATTGAAAATTCTAACCAAAACAAGTTGACAACAAGTTGATGCAGAGGGCAGGTTTTCCCCTCTTAGAGGGAAAGTTCACCTATCTGATAAAAAGATTGACGATTCTGGCAAAAACAGGCTAATCAAAGGTTGAGGCAGAGAGTAGGTTCGCCCCTTTGCAAGAAACTTGGACTTGACTTAAGTGAAAATAGATATGGCAAGGACCAAAAACATAGAAAACAACAAGAAATAAGGTTGACTTGACAAAAATTCATAGGTTTTACACAAGAACACAATTTAGATAACACAATCCTACAATTAGTGTTAAAGGAATGGCCAACACAGTCCTTAATCTAGGATGAACAAGGTGTCTAGGAAGTCCTCGATATACTCTCAGTACGTGAGGCACAACCATGAACATCAGCCTATCACAAGCATGAGTCGAGAACCCCAACTAGATACTGAAGGGCTCAGACCAACTCTTCATGTCTGTTTAGGTATCACCCTAGCTTCGACGCTCCACCAGACATGACGTGACTGGATCGGATACAACTCTGGCTCTCTCCCCTTTATATACCCAACCGGTACACGTGGTTGGGATCATCCCTTGGGGTGATGAAATCCCCAAGCAGGTCCCAATAAGAAGAGAATTCTAACCATTTTTAGCTACTCCCTAGGCTCACATGAAGTGTAAGGGGAAAGATTAAATGATACAACACCCCCTTAGGTAACACAAAGGACTTAGGTAAGCTACGATTTCTCTTCACCCAGGATCACCAAATGGCGCAAGGGAATTTGATACATCAATAGCTTACCTAAAAACATAAAAAACAACATTTTGACTCCCCTACTTAGACTATGTGCCTAGATATTAAAGAAAATGGAAAAGCAAACAACTAATTAACAATTGGATCCATCCACCCTACAACAAATATGTAAGAATTTTATATCTTGGTCTTCAATAAGTGTTGAGAGCTACACAAATGTTAGAAAAAATAACACCAACACCAATAGGACAAGTTAGGATCAATAATAATAATAAAAAAATCCAAAACAAAATCTAAAAATGAGATTTACCCCCTATTTTTACCTTGAAAAAGTCTTTGTTTAGGGCAGGTTCGCCCCTTTATAAAAAAAAGTTAGAAAATAGAGTAAAAAATGAAATTTGAATTTTTTTTTACCTGTCAAGGGTAGGTTCACTGCTCTGTAAGGGTAGGTTCACCCCTCTACAAAAAATAGTAAAAAATAGAGGCTAAATACTGAAATCTGAATGTTGTTTTACCTTTGTCAAAGGCAGGTTCACCCCTCCATAGAAAATAGTTAGAAAAAAAGAGAAAAAATAAAGTTTTGAATGTTGTTTTACCTCTGTCAAGGGCAGGTTCACCCCTTTGTAAGGGTAGGTTCACCCCTTTTCAGAAAACAATTAGAAACAAAGGCTAAAAATTTAAATCTGAATGTTGTTTCACCTCTACCAAGGGAAGGTTCGCCCCTTTGTAAGGGCAAGTTCGCCTCTCTATAGAAAACAATTAGAAATAGAGGCTAAAAACTAAATTCTGAATGTTGTTTTACCTCTGTCAAGGGCAGGTTCACCCCTCTGCAAGGTTAGGTTCACCCCTCTGCAGAAAACAGTTAAAAGCAGAGGGTAAAAACTAAAATATGAATGTTTTTTTACCTCTATCAAGGGTAGGTTCACCCCTCTGTAAGGGTAAGTTCGACCCTCTGTAGAAAACAGTTAGAAATAGAGGCTAAAAAATAGATTTTGATACTTAGAAGGGTGACCCTACAGGGTAGGTTCGCGTGTTTGTGGGAAAGTTTGCCCCTCCTTAGGTAGGTTTGCCCCTCTGTAGGGGTAGGTACATCTCTTTGCCACCTTAACCTACAAAAAGTTAAAAAATAGCAAACATAAAAAGGAAGAGACCCGTCTGTGGGTCCCACCAAGCGTGCCATAAATGTGTACAAGTGTTTTTTACTTCTAAATGTGCAAAACTAACTAAAAATGCAATATAAAGAAACACAAGACCACCTCAATGATTAGCCTAAGTTAAGCACAAAAGAAAGATAAAGTAAGAGTGATTATACCTTTTCTTGTGTTGATCTCCTTGGTTGGCCCTTGATTTAAGCTTGGTTGTGTGCTCCTTTGATGGCAATGTGATGAAAAAGGAATAGATGCAAGGTGGGATGAAAGCTAAACTAAGTATGCCATGGTGGTGAAATGATGGTAAGTATGCAAAATGGTTTGAATGTAAGGAGTTGCTTGATGATGGCTTGAATGGCTTGAAAGCATAAGGGTGTTACAAAATGCATAAGGTCCCTAAATGAAGGAAATAGCAGGGGGGAGGGAGGTATTTATAGAAGAAATTGAATTCTCTAGAGAATTCAACGGTCAGGATTGAGCCACCATGGCCAAGAAGGAGGGCTATGGTGAGTTGAGGACCCACAAGCCCTCACATCTTGCCATGTGGAGGATGAAGTTTACAAATGACATAGTGAGATGGCCAGGATACAAGTGATGTGGAGGAAGGAAAAGTACTTTCAAATTACCTTGGGAGGGGAGAAGATTTCCTTAAAAGGGAGCTTATTGTCCCCAAGTGAGAATGAAAGTGGCATTTAAGGAATTTTAGTATTCCTCAAAAATCTCCAAGGGAAGAATGAAAGTGACATGATTGGGAATAATCTTGTGGATAAGACAAGGTTCCTAGAAAAGTAGGATTTTGACACATGTGAGTGATGTGACAAGTCAAAGGTTCTAAAACTTTACATGGGTATAAGGAGGGTCTTGGAAGGATAAATGTGAATTAAAAATTCACACGGAGAAGAGAGGAGTCTTGGATGAATAAATATGAATTAAAAATTCACATGGGGAAGAGGGTGAATGCCAAATGTGGAAAATGTGAAGGTTGACCAAAAAGATATGCTAAATGTCTAGCAAGGGGATTAGATTAAGGTTGTGCAAATACATAATTAAGAAAATTAATGGGAGATTAGAAGCAAGTGGGAGATTATGGAGGATGTGACATTAATTCTAATTAAGGTGTGTACATCCTAATCATGGATTAATTAAATTAATCTAGATTAGAAGAGGGTTATGGAGGATGTGACAAGGAGAGAGAAGAAGGAAGAATTTAGAATTGATTTTATTAAAAAAGGTAAAATGACTAAATTAAATAAATTGATATGTTTATTTAACTTAGAGAGGAAAATGTGTAAGGTAAAGTATTTAATTGTTAAATTAAATACTTTAGGAACCTTAGGCAGAAGGTGAAATATTAATTAAATAAATCATTTAATTAATATTGATGAAATAGATGAAATAACTAGACAAGTTTGACCATGTCAGAGTGCTCAAATTTGGATGTCTACACATGCATATAGTTTTGAATGTACATTTTTTAAAACACTCAAGGTGATCCCACAATAAAGTTTACAATTTTTGGCCAAACTAGACATTCAAATAATTATTTCTAACTAAGTCTTAACTTTCGGGCACCTATAGCAGCTAAACTGTGAAGAATTTGAAGATGATGCAAACTAGTGATTTGTCACATTTTATCTGTAGATTCTAAATATGTTTTTTTCAATTTTTTTTGAATCAGATTGCACTTCTTTTTCCATCTCCTTCGGAAACTAGTTTTTTCAGTAAAAAACATTTTTCAGGAGTGACACTCACCGTATAACGTATAATATTTTTTCGATGAAGGATAAAGTTGTAATTCTTTCAAATTTAGATTTGTGACTATGATATCTAGTTCTTCCAATTTGTTAGACAATGTTTTATTGAATATTTTTTCCTTAATCAAGTTTCAAAGTCAAACCAATTACAATTCAGACGTAGGTGGACCATATAACACAACATTTTTTGTATGTATCAAAATTCAAATTTTTTTTGTTGGATCAAGGAATTCAATATCTGGTGCACTCATTTTTCAATTTTTTTTATAATCTACTATTTTTCCACATGTGCAGAACAAAGAGCTTGATTTTCGGTGAAAAACCTATGTTTAATAAAACTAAAAAACAAATACATACTAAAACCAAAACATATTAAAATTATATTCATTGGATAGCTCATTCTAAGGAATACCATCATCCAGTTGGGTTTGTGAAGTCTCCTCCATTTCATTGTCAACCTGAACTTCGAAGCACAAAATTCTGAACTTTTTTGGTCCCAGAGGGTTAGAAAGTGGGAAAGGGGGGGTTTGAGCGAACCAAGGGGGTTCGAACCCCCATGGGTTCACTCGAACCAAGGTTCATTCAGACCCCCTTTCAAAAATCAAGGTTTCTTCATGTTTTTTGGTGGGAATGGTGGAACCTTTCATTTAATTGGTTCGCTTGAACCTGGGTTCATTCAAACCCTTTTTTGGTTCGCTCAAACCAAAGGGTTCATTCGAACCCCAAAAACCATTTTTTTTTTGCATGGGGTCATTTTTGGAAACTTTTCCTTTCTCACTCAAATTGTAAACCACTTTTGTGGGTTTACCGCTCATCTTATCTTGATTTTAGAAGATAATATAAATTTATCTCTTTGATTTAATTTATATTTAATAAATTTTTATGGATAATATTATTCCAAAAAATTGTCATAAAAAGATCATTGGACCATGCAATTAGTAGCTTATTCTGAAATAACACATTTTATCCTCATGCCAAATTTTTATTGACAATGAAATACAGGAATAATACACACTATATATATAGTAATATGTGGATCTATGCATATGTATGTATGTGTGTATGTATATATGTATCTATGCATATATCTATGTATATATCTATATTTGTATGTATGTATATATGTATATGTCACGTATATATATCTATATTGCACTCTATGTATATATAAACATCTTATTACCTTGAAATCTTAATGCATATAAATTTGGGTTAATTTAAAGTGAACCTTATCACTAAACATTGATGGTTATATTTCTCACATTATTTTATTAAGAATCCCACTTTATAAATGAACATGATGTATTTCCCATATAGTGAAGATCATCCATGCTTGTACTACACACTCATTGTGAATTATTTTAGATACATATTATGAGATGTATTTCAAGACTGCATACTAGCATATATATTAGTTGATGTAGTGTAGAAATATGCATTCCTTTACATTTTCACACTTGTTTGGGCCCTCCCTACTAAAATTTGGCTTCTTTATGGCTTATTTGGTCCAAATTTTCATCCACAAGCCTTATTAAATGCATTATTCTATGGATGATCTCAAAATTTAACAAATGGACAATCATAATTCATGTTTTTGGGCTATTTTTTCAAGATCTAATGATTTGGGACTCATACACCATCTTGGGCATATGGGTCCCACCTAAGTTTTGGGGCATGGTCCAGAATATTGCATAGAACTTAACATTTCTTGAAATTTATGTCCCAAGCTTAGGTTATTGGGACTCATATTCCCCAACTAGCATATGATCTCACTTTAGCTTGGACCTATTTTGAATTTAATTCTTTGTGGGATTTTATTCTCCTAGACTTGATGTCAGCTTGTAGTGTTGTAATTTCAAGAAATTTGGCATAAACAAGTATAAATTATACAAGGTTATTTCTCATAGTTTCATCCTAGAATTTCCTAAAAAATCAAGATCACTTTCACAAGAGTTCACAAGAGAATTTTAGAGCTTATTATCAAGCATTTGGAGCTACATTTAATATTAAAAAATAATGTCAAAGTCTTTATGCATCATGTGTGTTTTTGAGCTAACATTTGTGATGTAGGTTCTCATGATTCAAGCAAGCGTTCAAGTCAAGATCCATAGAATTCAATCAAAATTTAAGATATACATTCATGCTAGCCATTTCATACAAGTTTGCAACCTTTGTTACAAGGGTTTTATCTATGTGATTTAGAGCCTGAATATCCTTTGAAGACAAAGCTGCAAGATTGAAGAAAGTTGTCAAAGTTGTCAAGAAGTTGTCATCTTCACGAAAAGTCACCTACATGATAGAATTCAAACTTTTAGACTCAAAGATTAGACATGAGAGTAGCTACAAAAGATCACTATAGGATACTAGAGTTTCATCCAAACCCTTATACTTGGACTAAATTTCCACCTTGGGTGTATGAGTACTAGTATACCATTTTTTATTAGATTTTTATAGATCCTAGTTTATCAGTTGTGAATTCTTGATTTAACTCAAAACCCTAAACTAGGACTAAATAACCCATCTTGGCATATGAGCCCTAGTTCACATCAAAATTCATAATTTCAAGGTTGTAGACCTTTTTTCGAGCATCTCTAGTCTTCCAGGTACTTCTTTGTTTAACCTCAATTTGTTATTCTGATTTTGAGTTTCATTTTCTAGGTCATATAGTTAGATTTGCATATCACTTTCATTTCCTTCTTTCTAAGAATTTTCTTAGTGGTGAACCCTCTTGAATCATAGCTAAGGAGACCTTGTATCAATCCCCCCTCTCAATTGAATCATTGGATTGATACTTCTAGGGTTTCCTTTAATGAACTAGAGCGAAATAGGACCCCCTTTCCTTTGTGTGTTTTTCCATCTCGTAAAAGGAGAAACTCCTTTTTCCTTAGGTTCATTTTGGTGAGCTTGACCTTCAAAACCTTTATTTCTAATTTGGAGTGCATAAAAGTCCTATATCTAGCTTACATTAGCTTTGCATTAGATCTTGCATTACTTAATTTGCATTTAGGGCTTATAAACTTTACATTAGTGAAAAGTGCATATATAGGTTGCATTTTTGCATCCTGCATCATTGAATTTCATTAGAATATTCTAATTTCACATAATCATTTAAACACACAAGTTAGAAACTTTAAACAAAACTCAAAATTTGTTGAATTTAGTGAAAAAACCCTAATCTAGGACTCATTCGCTCCTCTAGGAAATTTAGTCCTTGTACAAGTTGTTTTTCTAGATTAGGAAATTTTGTGCTATGTGTTTTCAACATTTTCACCTTCAAAAAACTTTAACTAGGACTCATTCACCCCTCTGGGTGATTTAGTCCCATATTAGACCTGTAACTACATTTTACAACATTAAAAACCTTGTTTTTATGCTTCTACTTGATGTTGTTACATCTTTGTTATAGATTATTGATTTTCTATTTCATTCATTTCATTGAATCTAGCTTAATTTGGTTTCATTTAAAGTGCATTTGTAAAAATAATAATTGGAATTAAAAGTATATTAGTTATCTTTTGTTTATTACATTTATCTTGCATTCATTGATTGTCCCTTGTATGAGCATTATAGCTTGGTGTCCTATTGCTAATACTATAGTGAGACGTGGTTCAAGACTCATGTCATCCCATGACATCATAGTCATCATGTATCTTGGGTTATCTAGCTCTTTCACTCATAGTGTTGATACTATTTCACTAGGTATGGACCATACCCTTGACAACTCTTTGCCTTCAAGTAGCGTGACAAGTGTTGAAACAATGGTTTCTATTGTTCCTCAAGAAAACATAATCCTAATCCATGAAGAATTAGAAACCTACAACATAAATGAATATTGAAAAAATTTCCAAAATTTCTATTTGTACCATAGATAACATACACGACATGATTGAAAGTGAACAAGGAATAGAACTTGCGTGTAACCTATTGGTGTAGGCGCACCATTGGTGCAAAATTGTCAATTCAAAGTTATGAGGTCTAGGTTTTAGAATATTTTGAGTTTTGTATTAAAATAAGGTCTATGAGATCATTCTATTATGTAATTATTCATTTGAGTCATGTTTAGGAGTCTAGGTGTTTAAGAGGTTTAGTTTTTGGGAATTTCAAATTTGTGCAAAATGCAAAGTTTTCAAAAAAGTTGTAAAATTGCCTTTTAAGGAAGGAAAACAGTCACAAGAGTTTAAAAGTATGTTGGAGAAGTTAAAATAGTTGTTTTTTGGTGGGAAAAAATATAAATATCCTGAGAAATTGAAGGGAAGGTTGATTTTTTGTGATTTGGGAAGAAGGTTGATCAATAAAACTCAGATTTTTCCAGAATTTCCTAGATTTTCTTTTGTAGCAACAGATTGTATAGTCCGTACAACATATTTTTGATTCATTTTTGCAATGATTTATATATTATATGGTTCCTTCTTTCTTTTGAATCTAATTTTAAGGCTCCACCTTAGTTTTGGTGCATTTAATGACTAGTTTTGTCTAACTGGCGAGAAACAAGGTTTTTAAAGGTTTTGTAAGTTTCAACATGTATTAACTCCATCCCACCTACTTTGAAGCTTGTAACTCATTAGGATGGATAGGAAATAGTAGGTATTTGAATGATAATGGTTAATATGTCCTGGGAAGGTCTGGAAATGTGATGGGTGTGAAGCCCTAGGTTTGAAACTTGTTGTTTCCAAGTGAAATTGGAGGTTTTAGTGTGTCAAATTGAGTTTTGTGTAAGGGAAGAATTATTTTATGATTTTTTGAGAATTTTTAGGCTAAATAGGCCCTGTTGGAGGTTTTGGTGAGTTTGTATGAGAGTGGGAAAGGTGTTTCTCAATAAACCCCTAGTTTTTAGGCTAAAAAGGAGGGTTTTGTGATTTGGTCTGTAGATGGTTGTATCTCTGAGATCTAATGGTGGAATATTAGGTTTTTATAGGTATTAAGTGTTGACCCAAGGTTTCAATAGTTTTGGATAAGTTTTGAAGGTGGTCTCTTTGGAAAAGAGGGCTAATTTAAGCCCTAAAAGGCGTGAAAACCCTAATTTGAGAAATTTGTTACAAAGTAACCATTAGTGATTGTTTGATATGTTGTTAAGATCTGTAATGGGTCCCTAATATGAGTTGAGTTGTTGTATAAACATGTGTTATTGCGGAAAGATATCCGTTTTAGTGGTTTCCTAATGCTATAAGGGAAAAGTGAATATTTGCTGATATGATGAGTTTTGATCTGATTGAGATTTGAAAATTGTTATGGTAGTTTGGAATTGTGTTTGAGTGTGTTGTAGGCCTCCCTTGACTGCATCACCTAGCTCATATTTTTAGAAAACATCTTACCTCAATGACTAGTTGTGCTCAACCTTCGAACAATGTCCAGAGACAAGGAGGAACCCAAATTCCTCCTCCTACAACCATTGCCTCTATTCCTACCTATACCAACTATCAATTTATCACAACAATACAACCTACTAGTAGTTTCTTTCCTACCTTGGGTATTTTCACTAGCAATCCTAGTACCTTTGTGTCATCTCACGTCATATCTCCTACCACTTTACCTCCCATAAGTATTCCATTCACTTCTCCCTCGAACACATACACACCTCCACCATATTCCCCACCATCTCAAAACACAACCAATGATGCTTTCCTTAACCAAATTTTACAAAATGTTTCATCCCTTCAATGAAAAATTTCCACCATAAACCAAAATCAAAATGGCCAACCATCATACTATGTTAAAATCAATCCCTTATCCTTGAAGATATTTTAAGAATGTCGATACCACAAGCTATAGAGATTCCTAGGTTTGAAAAATATGGAGGGAAAGAAGATCCTTCTAACCATGTTTCCGCTTACACTGCCTTATGTAGTGATTTCATCCTTCAAGATAAGCTCTTGGCTAAACTTTTCCCTGGGTCCTTGAAAGATACCGCTTTATAATGGTTTTCCTCATTACCGAATAACTCAATTTATTCATTCAAAAAACTTTTTGAGGCCTTTATTAACTATTTCCAAGTGCATATGACCCCTAAGATGACATTAGTTGATTTGATGAGATGTAAGAAAAAGGATGATGAAAGGTTATTGACTTCATTTCATGCTACCAATTGCTTTATTCCCAAATCAACATAAAGATTCTCAATCCTCACCTTCAACAAATATTCATTGAGAACTTACAAACTAAGATACAAGATAATCTTGGTTTGATGAAAGTTTCCTCCTTCATGCACCTATGCACTACCCTTCGTGATTATCAAAACTTGGTTAGTAGTCATGAAACAAAATCCACCTCTAGCCATCTTGAAAAGTCAGAATTCACAAATCAAAACAATTATCAACCCTTTAGGAAACAAAATAAAGGCTTTCTTCAATTAAATACCCCTCAACCAACCCAACATGTTGATAGCCAAGTGGCTGCTATAAAGAAAACAAATCGTTTCACATTTGTGGATCAGAAAATATAGTTTACTCCCTTACTCGATACCCGAGCCTATATTTGAATACTTATGCATTTAGATTTAGGTATGCACCAACAAACACGTACACGTTACAAAATGCGTACGTGCTACTAACATGTATGTGTTATAAAACGCGTACACATTTTATAACGCATATGCATTATTGAAAGCTATTTAATTTTTTAAATAAACAACTGCCATATATTTTTTTCATTGCAACTTGGCCAACGACCTGAGCAAGAGTGAATTTTGTATACATGTTTTTGAGGGTTGATTTCAACCAAATTTTCACTACCACCTCCTCTCGTCAACACAACCAACCTCAATGACCTCTAGGTTAGTTGAATTTTGTAGTGGGTGTTCAAATTGATAGAGTGTGGGGAATTGGAAAAGAGGTTAAGATGAGTTAAAATAGAGAGAGGAGGTCATGAAAAGGAGGAAGAGGTAGTGAGGCTCACAAAAGTGGAATTGTGGTGTATTCAAAATGATTCTTCGTAACGACCGTCAATGAGTAGGGTGGTTCAAATGTTGGAAGGAAATGGTGATGATGTAAGTAATTGACCATTCCCCTTCAATTCCTTTGCCTCATCGGGACCGCCATTGTCGATAATAGAAGATTCTACAATCCTAGAAGGAAGATGAAGGGGTGTTAGGGTGCATTGAATTTTAGGAAATCTCAATATAAAATAGTTTTACGAGGGTGATTCCTAATTTTTTAAATAGAGTTTTTAATTTTGTCTTTGATTTTTGAAAGATATCTTTCGAAATACTCCAACCTTTTGGAAATTAGTCTTTTGCATGCGCTTCTAAAATAGTGGACTATTTGTCTTTTTGTGTTTGGTTTTAAAATAAATAAAAAATAATAATGACTCACTTTTCAAATATTTTGTAAAATTGAGTTTCAATGATTTTATTGGTGGTATGTAGAATGACGATTAAGCGATGTCATAGTAAGATCGTTTGTACCATTCTTTCTTCCAAGACAATATGAGATAGATTCCCATCTTATTGTATGAAGAGGTGTTTGATCTCTAACTTGGGTCAATGTTGTTGACAAATTTGCTGGATTACATGGTTAAGAATTGTTATTTTTGACCATAAAGGTTATTTTAGGTTTTGGAATAATGAGGTTAATAATGTTTAGTATTGTTAGATATAAAATAGATTATTTTATATTAGAAGAATATTGGGTGATTTGGGGCATGCATAGATAAGATGCTTTGAAATTTAGAAGTACTTAAATGACTAAAGGTAAAAGAAAATTAAGTTTTAACATTTTCATCAAATTTTGTAGAGAAATGTATTGATATGGCATTTCTAAATTTATTTTACAAGTCATGAAACCATTACAATCATGATAAATTTGCAATCATCTTTTTATGACAAGAGATGGTTTCAATTTTTTATAGGAAAGAGTAAAATTTGAAGGTTTTTTCATTTTGAAACATATTTTTGGTGTTTGATCTTTTATTTGGACCATCTAAATGTTCATATTGATTGAAGAGATGATCTTTCTTGTAATATTCTAATCCAAGAGGATGGACATAAAAAAAATTGTTTAACAATTGAAATTCACTAAAACTAATCAGAATATTTTAAGAATTATTTATATCATAGCAAATGCATATTTAATTATAATTTGGTATTCTTTAATACCAACAAAAGAAGTGAAAATAATGGTTAATTGTTGGTAAATGTCAATATCATAAATTAAAACTTAAGATTGATGATCATTTTAAAACCTGAAATATTTTAAAATTACTTATACATACATATTGTTTTGAATACATTTATTAAATCACTCATCATCTTATCTTGATTTTAAAAAATAATATAAATTTATCTCTTTGATTTAATTTATATTTTATAATTTTTTATGGAAAATACTATTCCAATAAAAAAATCATTGGACCATGCAATTAGTATCTTATTTTGAAATAACACATTTTATCCTCATGCCATTTTTTTAATCGATAAAGAAAGCCAAGAATAATACACACATATATAAATATATATGTTATATATGTGTATCTATGCATATATCATTTATGTATGTATGTATGTATGTATGTATGTGTGCATGTATATATGTATCTATGCATGGATCTATACATATATCTATACTTGTATGTATGTATGTATATGTGTATATATATATGTCTATATTGCACTCTATGTATATATACACATCTTATTACCTTAAAATATTAATACATATAAATTTGGAGTAATATAAAATGAAACTCATCACTAAACATTGATGGTTATATTGCTCACATTATTTTATTAAGAATCCCACCTCATAAATGAAAATGATGTAGTATTGCCCACCTAGTGAAGAACATCCATGCTTGTACTACATACTCATGCTGAATTATTTTAGATACATATTATGTGATGTATTTCAAGACTGCATACTATCATATTATTAGCTGACAATCTATGTTGGACCTTCATATATAATTCATGCCTCATTTTTGAGTATCTATTCACTCATAATTTGATTTAGACACATAGATTTTATATTTATTATTTTTCTTAAATCAATGGATAATATACCCACTCTATAATTGTAAAGGAGCATTATAATTATAAACTCTAACAATTTTTTATGCCTTCAAATATATTTCTTCATTGTTCTTTGTATGATATTTAACATGATTGAAGAGATATTTTAGTCTTGGAATGGGATTCTTTTTAAAATTTAATGTGTTTATAAAATTTTAAAGAATGTTCTTCTTTAAATCTTGATATAGGGATATTCTTCATAATTTTTTTTTTTAGGGCTAACCTGCATTAGTGAGTGTCACTTGAGGAACATCACATTTTTTAACTTGGATCATGGAGGTGAAAATTTTAAAACACCTTCATGGGTATGTGCAGGATCATCATAGAAAAAATAGGCCCTTAAGTGGCAAAAATTTCAGAAAAATCAGAGTTAGGCAACTTGACGTAAAAATTTGAATAAGTTATCTATATTATTTCAAAAATATGTACAAATAGAATTTGTAGAAAATTAAATTTAGTTTCTAAAAAACTAGGTTTTTTTTTTTTTTTAAATCTATTTGGTGAAAATTTGAAATTTCAATGTAGTTGTGCTTAAATTTTAGGGAAAAAATAAGAAGTAGGTGTCTGTCTGACCACCCTAACCATAATAAAATGATAATATTTTTTTATAGTATTTTAGATATAATTAGAGGACTCATGTCCTGATGTTTTCCATATTTTTTTGTAATTTTTTTTCCAAGTAAATAATTAATTATGAATTTTTTATTACAACTTTTAAAAAATATAAAAACTTGTATGTCCGACCACCTTAACTTGGTCAAAACTTTATGAAAATCATTTTTTTTTTAATCCTATAGTATGCGAAGCATAGAATGTGACACATGTTTCAGATTCAAAAAATGTGATATCGTTTGAAATCTATAGATATTTTTGAATCATCCTATTAATTGAGACTTTAGTCATAATCCAAATAGAATATGAATAATAATTATTTATTAAATTCCAAGTAAAGCATAATTTATATTGGTGGAAAGTTAAAATCTACTTTGAAAACCCTTTTTGTTTCATCAATTTTGGGTAAAAAAAAGTCGTTAGCCACATACCCTACACATACCCATGATATCATCACTTTTTGGCCCATCATGATCCTGTACATACCCTCATTCAAATTTATTTCTTCGAATGAAGGTACCTTTATTCAAAGATATGTCAAAAAAATACCTTTGCTCAAAGGTTGACCTTCATTCAATAGTTTAGAATGTAAAAAATTCAAATGAATGTAGTTTCCAAAAAAATAAAGGAGACCTTCGTTTCAAGGTCCCTTGATATTCTCTTTATGAAAATTACCATAAAAGAAATAAAAAGTGACCTTTGAATAAAGTTATTTTTTCATTTTTGGAAATTACCTTCATTCAAAGGTTTTCTTTTGTGGGAATGGCATACCCTCAAGAAAAGGTCATTGAATACCTTCAAACAAAGAAGGCCCTTCAAATGAAGGCCTTATTTAAGTGAGCTTTCCACCTTATGTCCAAGATTTTCCTTAAAATTTAATGTTTCCAACCTTGGGTTGGACTAGCAAATGGAATGAATATGAAAATATAATAATTTGCAAGATTGTAGCACTCAAAGTAAGCTATTCAAAAAGTATAATATTGAATATATTTAGATTAATTATATTTTCTAGTGAAGCTAGGTTTTCCAACAATTGTGAAGGTCTTGTTCTACACACATGAAAAAATAATAAAATAAAGTTTTAAAAATTGAAAAAAAATTGTCCTCCACCTAGTATTGATATTCTTATTTTAATAGAAAATCAATTCAAATGAATTAAAAAAAATTATACAATGCCAAATGAGTCTATGTGTAAATTATAGCTAACCCTAGTTTAAAAAGTTATAAAATGAAATAATGCAACAAAAATTTAAGGAAAAGTACTAATTCCTAAGACGTGTTACAAATCTATGTTTAAAATTTATAATTTTATCCATCCTACAAATAAAGTTATGCTATACCGAAAAACATCACTTTTTAAAAGTATAGATATCTATAAAAATAAGTTATTAAAAGATATATTAAAAAACACAAATTATTTCTTGTTTATATATATATATATATATATATATATAATTTATAATAAAAATCTCAAAAATCACTAGTTTATGTTATCTTCAAATTCTTAATAGTTTAGTTGCTATAGGTGTTAACTAGAAAGTGAAAAAATTGGTGAAAAATGTTGATTTCAATGTCCTACTTTGACCAAAAAACATGGGGTCCACACTATTGTGGGATCACCCAGTAGCAATTTCATTCAATATATTTTAATCCAACATATCAACATTTGGTGTTGTCTACCAAAATGACCAACTTATCATGCACATAAGTTTTGTACCCACTTTTATTCTAAAAATAAAATAATGATATTAAACATCTAACTACACTTGTTATTTTCTCCAATAGACATGTAACTTCTTTATAATTATACACGGTTGGATTAGATATATTTCTCATGTGTCCTTTACTCCAAAATATGTAAAGAGGACCTCATAATGAAAGATTTAGAATTGGTGTTCATGCAAATGAAAATAAATTAAGAATTTATATCATATTTCCATCAATACCCACCACTTGAATTCATTAGAGCTTATATTCTCATAAAATATTCCATTGGGCTAGTCTATATATTTTATACTTAATTTTATGAAAATTTTATGATATATTAGCTATATAATATTCTTTAACTTATACTTTCATATATTCTAATAATACTTAATCTTGAACATAATCAAGTTCTATAAAACATCACATGCTTAATTAGCATAACATCTAATAAATCTTACAAATTTTGTCAAAATCATACTACTAATACTAGTTCATAATTTATTACATTGTTTTCTACAAATATTAATATAATTTCCATGCTTGATGTTGCATTATAAGGTTAAAAAAATGGTAACAAACCCTAGGATGACAATATATTATTTTGATGCTATTAATTAGGTGAATTGGACATCTATTTTTACCCTTCATTCAATATTTATAGTTTTTAAGATTTAACATAATTTTACCTTAATGTTTGACCAACCTTTTAAGTAGATTGGTTGTATTGATACCCATCTATATTTCCCATTTTTGGTAGTTTGTTTCATTCTATGACTCTTTAGTAAAATTACCAATCTAATAAATCTAATATTGGAGGTTTTATGTGCCTACAAATGTATATATGAGTCGTGTGTTATGGCCCTTCCATCTCTTTTATTTTTCTAATTTCATTTCTTAACTTTTCATGTTTGTATGCTTCAGTCCTTTTTCGCTTTCTACAATCATGATGGCTTATGTATAATTGTCCATGTCCTTTTATTTTCTTATTTAAGTCTTATGCCTATATCTTTATATTTTTACTTGCACTTAATTTGAATTTGAAATTTGACATGTATGTATGACTACCTATGCCTAAAGTGAATTTATTGTTATCATATAGAGACTAAATCTCATCTCTTTAGTTTTTCATATTAGGCATGTGCAGTCACAAGTGTATTTTACGCCCCATAATAGAATATTAAAATGAATGGCCTTGCCTTCATGTTTCAACTTTTTCATCCATATATGGCTACATGTATGTACTACATACTCCTTTTGGACATTTTTTTTGAGGTGTCATGTAGTTTATTGACAAACAAGAATATATGTGAGTGCCCATATAAGAATAGATCTTGAAAACTAATTGTATGTTGGAAAGTGGTCTAGTTGTAAGCATTTGGTGGGCCCAACATTATTGTGTGCAATAAATTTGTAAAGGAAAAGTAAAATAGTGACTTATTTGACATTGAAAGGTGATGATGGAATAAAATTAAATAAGATATTACAACTTCAATTAGTGTATTTAATTTATAACCATAGATAATAAGTAGAAAAGCCAAATTGTTTGATCTATGACAAGCCACACAAGCTTGTTGGTAATATTAAAGAGGGGTGTGGTTTCTATACATAGATTTTTGACTTATATTATTATAGAAATATTATATATATATATATATGTTCATATGCAATTATATGGATTAGTGACTATCTATTACATAGATTTCTATAAGTATGCAATATTTGTCTAGGGACCTACTTAATATGTCTGTGCACATGTCCTCCAAAAGGAATTAGGGTGTATATTTAATCATTGAGTATTTTGAGGATTACGAAATCATATGATGCAACTATGGTAGGTCTATCTCTAGTGGTTGATGTGTAAGTGAATAGTAATGTGCCACATGATATGTGTTAAAAAGTAAAACTTCAGTGAAAAATGTTGATTTCAATGTCCTAGTTTGGCCAAAAAGTGGGACATACTATTGTGGGATAACTCTATAACAATTCTTTCAATATATTCTAATCCAACATATCTACATTAGGTGTTGTCTACCAAAATGACCAAATTATCATGCACACAAGTTTTTTATACCACTTCTTTCTGTTAGTGTAATTAACTATTTATTAAAATAGAATAAGTTAGCTTAGGTATTTCATTTAATTAATAAATTCCTAGGCTGCATCATTAGAAAATCATTAATAATGGGGTCATCTCCCTTTCCATGTATTTAGGAGATAATATTCCTTCTAGAAGATGAGTTGTCTTTTCTAGAACTTATCTCAATCAGTTTATCATTCTCTAGGTAGTTAGTTAGGGTTTACATGTTGTCACATGTTATCACATCAAGACACTTGGCAACATCTTAATGCATTCTATATTTCTCTCTTGCCTATATAATCAGGGCATATGTACATTTGTAATATACTTTAAACCTCATCATTTTAGAGGTCTTAATATCAAGAAATCTCATTATCTTGCATATACTCTTGTGGAAGGTTATCATTGTTTTTGCAGGTGTTCTTGGGTGTTGAACTAATATCTTAAAATCTAACATGGTATCAGAGCTCTTCCTGCAAGACCCTTCCCAAATCTAAGCCTTGAGCTATGGCTGTAAGATCTTGTTAAGGTTGTCTCCATATTAGGGTTTTCTTGGAAGGCCACTTTCGTCACGTGTTAGAGGAAATATGAGCTTATATCTAAGTCTAGGGCTGTCAAAAAAGTCAAGATTGACTTTTGTTTCACCAAAATCTGACATATTTGGCCAAAGTTATGAGAGTTTGAAGTTTTGCAAGATTTGGAGATTGCATACCTTCAGGAGAATTTTCACCTCGAATCAACCTCGCCATCAAATCCAAAGAGCCTGAAAGATGAAAACTGACATATAATACACCCTATTTCAATGTTGGTTGTTCGTGAGGAAATTTTTTTTTCTCGATAGGTCGTACGACCTACTAGGTACAATGTACAATTAGCAGAATAAAGAATTATTTTAATTTTCTATGTTCTACTTTAAAAAAATTAATCGGGCTATTTTAGATATTTTTGGGCTTTTATGAGGCATATTATTCTAATTGTGGTGGATTAAATTTTATTTGTGGTTTTTCAAAAAAAAATTTGCGGACTATATTCATTTTGTGGTACTTTGTACCACCTGCGACCTCCATCAATTTCTTCCTCCTTCACCAACATATACATCTTCCCGTAGGATAGTATTTTTTTTTGCTTCCCTCCAATCCCTGCCGACTATCTACGCCCCGACTTCCCTTTTCCCATAGTCACATCTCTACCACTAGGTGTCATATCAGGTGGTGGTGCCATCGGCGACTAGTCCTTTGCTTTGCCCTCCTAGTGGCATGGTTCTTTTTTTCACTAGCTTGCACCAAGGTCACATGGAAAAATTGGAGCTATCCACCTAGGTGCTTATTTTTTGAACCTATTTAGCCATCATAGTACCTCAATTTGCCATTATACAACTATTTTTTTAATTTTTTCCATAACTTTCCACCACAGTGTCAAAAATTTGCAAACGAGATATCCTTGGAAAGCTGATTCAGAGTACTTCATAGTGATGTGGAAATTTTTTCCATATTTTTCTATAGGTATGAATCATAGAAATTTTAAGTCAGATCTCCTATTTCGACCTCCAAAATCATAACTTTCAACTAGTTTCTCCAATTTTGGTGATTCAAGTTGTGTTTGGAAGCTATTCAAGAGCTCTATCATTGTTTCCATGCACATTTTCTAGATTTAGCACCAAGTATTATTTATTTAGTATTTTGAATATTTTGCATTTTGACTAATTACTTGGACATCCTAAGTCTTAGAGAGGTTTTATCTATTTGGGAAGACTTCATTTGCAGTATATATCATATTTGGGAGTTTCTATTTGATATTGAAAGATATTATATTTTTAATTGTGGAGATCTATCATAGTTCATTATGGGGTTTTCATTTCATCCCTCTCTAATCATGTTGAAATTGGGAAACTATACACAATGGATAGATGGAATTATAACACATCTTTGATGGCTTCATTTGTTGTCACATTTGTATAATCTTGTTTCCCCTCTTAGTACTGATAGTACTTAAGAAGTTTTCTTGGAATTGCAAAAGGGATCATGTCTTAGGAGTCATTGAAATGCATATTAATAACAATTTCCACTTTGAAAAGTGTTGATCATTGTGATTTCCCTCTCACTCTTTGGACTAAAATTTGGGAGATACATAGAGATCATGATACTCAGCCATTCCCAAATGATCTTGTTTCAAATTGTCTTATGCCTCTTCATCTTTCATATAGGATACCCTATGATGCAGATACTATGTAGGAGTTTGAATATTTGGACTACTTTGAATCTTCATATGAGGATGATGAGGGTTGTTTAGATGCTCCTTCTCCATCATAGACTATTGATGTACCTTCACCTTCAGTGATTCCTTGTGTAAAGTCACTGACTATGGCTTCTATCATTCCTATTCAACAGGAACATTCTCATGGTGATGAGTCATTGAACATGTCCAGTGATTCATTACAATCATTATCTCATTGTCTTCCTGATTGGGATTTGTATCTATCAAACATTGCATCCTTATTTGTGGAGTCTCACATTTCAGATTTGGAGGACACATTCAGTTTTCCACACTTGGCATCACAGGATGGCTTTGTTTTAGGTATTACTAACTTGGCTACTTCTACAATTTTGGAAGAGATTCTTGATGGGATATCTCTCCTCTATCCAAATGCTACTTTGGAGAGTTCTCTTGCATCTCTACATTCCTTTTTCTTGACCTTGATTGAGGATCCAAAGACTACCTTGGAGGCACTTGGTTTCTCTTTAGAGATTTCATAAATGAGACTTCTTCCATCTCCTTTCATTTGGGAATCATAGTTTCTTTAGCATCCACCATTATATTGTCTTCACTCTTCTCTCAATGGTTTTGAGGACACTTTATTTTGTGGGGCAATCTAGTCTCCATCTATTCCTTCAATGCAAGGATCATTGTATTACAATATTTGGATCTTATTAAGCATCAGTTTCCACATTGTCCTAGTTTGTCACCTTCTTCATTGGTTGGGAATGTACCTAATTTGATTGTGGCATCTTCATCTTCATCAAGAAAGGAGACACATGAACAATTTTTAGAGACATCATCATTCATATTGATCCTACCTTCCTTCAATTCCTATCCAAAATGGGAAGCATCCCTACACCTGCACTTGGTTTTGTTTCTTCTGAAAGGGAGACAAGTTGTTTATCGACATTGGATCATGTTTTGTCTTTAGACACTTACCATTTTTGTAGGTGATAACATATTTGGGGGGGGGGGGCTATATAGTCTCTCTCTTTCCCTCCTATGGGGGGGCTATTGATTATATTGTATCCATGTGATAGATAATGTACATGGGGGCTATTATTGAGTCCTCCATCCTTCCCATCCTTTCTCACTTTTTTACATTTCATCTCCTTTTTGGAGAGGGGTTTTCTTCCCACTGGGTTTTCCCCTTTGCTCCGTTTGTGGGAGATTTGTTGCATTTTCATTCTCATTTGTAAATGGGTACCTAAAATGGCCATCATGTAGCCAGAACCCATCATCTATCATCATCCATTGCATAATCATTGCATAATAATTTCCTCCCTAAGTTGCACTTATGAGGGGGTGTTAGTGTAATTAATTATTTATTATACACTAGCATAAGTTAACTTAGGTCTTTCATTTAATTAATTAAGTCCTAGGTTGCATCATTAGAAAATAATTAATAATGGGGTTATCCCCCTTTCCATGTATTTAGGAGATAAGATTCCTTCTAGAAGATGAGTTGTCTTTTCTAGAACTTATCTCAATCAGTTTATCATTCCCTAGGTAGTTAGTTAGGGTTTACATGTTGTCACATCAAGACACTTGGAAACATATTAATGCATTCTACATTTCTCTCTTGCCTATATAATCAGGGCATATACACATTTGTAATATACTTTACACCTCATCATTTGAGAGGTCTTAATATTAAGCAAGCCCATTATCTTTCATATCGTCTTGTGGAGGGTTATCATTTTTTTTGCAGGTGTTTTTGGTTGTCGAACTAATATATTCAACTCTAACACTTTCTATAAATTAAAAATTAAATTAAATATATGACTAAACTTGTTGTTTTCTCCAATAGACATGTAACTTCTTTATAATTAAACAGGGTTGGATTATATATCTTTCTCATGTGTCCTTCACTCCAAAATATGTGAAAAAGACCTTACAATGGAAAATTTAGAATTGGTGTTCATGATAAAAAAAAAATTGATTTAAGAGTTTACATCATATTTCCATCTATAATCACCACTTGAATTCATTAGATCTTATATTTACATAAATTATCCTAGATTGGGCTCACCTAGATCCTTTTTCTTAGTTTTATGAGAAAATAGGATATATTAGTTATATAATAAAATCATATTCATTATCTGATACTTACATTTATTCCTATAATACTTAGTCCCTCATAATCAAGCTCTATAACACATCACATACTTAATTATTATAAGGATCTTGACATCCTATATTGTATTTTATTATCACATCTCTATATCTAAGTAATGTATTATTATAATGTTGGTATTCTAGGTGATTAATGATTATCACATTTCTATGTTTGGATGGTGTGCATTAATATTGGGTTATTATGGATATAACGATTATGTGATGCATATGGATTTTTACCTTAATTCATGATAACACACTACTTTGGCTATTATGTATGTTGTGGGTATGCTTGATGTGTGACTTAAGTGTGTAGGTACAAGGTTATTTCCCCACATGAGCATGTAGATCTAGGTTATTTTCCCAATTGTATTTTATTGAAGATGCTACTTTGAGTTAAGTGTGTATGATAGCCTATTTTACACTTAGTTCAAGTGTGAGATGCTTCAATTACACTTATGGATCTAGATTTAAATGGGTGGAAATTTTAGGAATTCATGTGCAATGAAAAACCATAAATGGCTGATTTCATTGATGATTTTATATTTTCCCATTTACAATTTAATTATATTCAAAGGTCAAATAATTATTTTTTAATTATATTTGATAATTTTGCGAAAAGGGAAATGATTGTCAAAATCATTAGAAATTATGTTCCATTTATTTTGGTCAATTAAATTAGACTTTAAAATTATTTCACTGGTCAAGAAAAGTGTAACTGGAATTGTTTTAATTGTTCATTGAAATTGAAAAATAGGAAATACTTAATTGCTTGGTAAAATTAAATTGGATCATTCTCTATCCCTAAAAATAAGAAAGAAAAGAATTAAAAATTTTAATTTATTTTCTAAATGTTATTTTGGGAAAGGAAGAATACAAAAGAAAAAATAAAAATAAAAATGAAAAAAGAAGTAGAAGTTATAAATTGTTGAAATTGGAAATTGCATTAGAATGGATTGTTGTATTGGAGAATTCCAAGATCAAGAGTATGGAATAAACTTCCACAAGTGAAAAAAATAAGCACAATAGTATGCCTATCAATACACAATTTTAAGAGTGTGTAAATACAATGAGAAACCTTGCATATATAAGCAAGGTAGATGAGGTAGAAAGGTAGTATTGTACAACTGACTAACCCTACAAAGATGAGACACTTGTGAGATGACCTTATAAGTGTGTGAGGAAGTGTCAATAGGTGCCTCAAGTGATGAAGACACATGTCTTAATACTATTAAGTGAGACAAAAGAAAAAAAAATCTAAGAAAACTTAAGCTAGATATGAGTGTGAAAAGGTCAATTCTAGAAAGGTGATTAGCTAACTAGGTAAATAATGACTCTATTTAAACTAACACCCCCCTTAAGTGAAACTTAGGGAGTAATTTATGTACTAACAAATATTCTGAACTACCAGGCCATGTTAGGTACTCATGTACAAGTTTCTCATAAAGTGGAGTAAAGGAGAAAAATATAGTGGGAAATAAAAACCCCTCTCCAAAAGATAAATGATGCAATTAAATAGAATGTACAAGTAAAGAAGATAGGATTCATGATGACCCCTGAAGGACTACTTCTAGAACTTGAAGTACAATGGATGTTCTCCCCATAAGAGAGAAAAGAGAGAAGTTCTATGTGACTCCCCAATAAAATGTGAAGTAATGAACTCCATGTGAGGAAATTCTTCCTCCCAAAAATAATAAGAGAAGATAATCCATGCATCCTCCCCTCAAAATGCTACTTGTAGTGTTGGTGAATGCTCAACATTGAATTTTGAAGATGATTCATAAATGGTTAACAACATTTCTCCCCTTGGAGAGAAACAACACCATAAGTCACATGTGCATGATGACTTCCCATTCGATATAGGAATATGTAGGAAGTAACATGAATGCATATAAATCCTACACATGATCTAAAGATTGATATGATGCCAATGATGCATTCAAAGGATGCTAAAAAATATCTAAGCCAATGTTGATAAGATGGATCAGGTACCATATGTGATTCAAGAATAGAGACCATGAATGTATGGTGATAACTAGATCGATGAGAGTTTTATATTGCTATAAGTGATATTAACATAGATGATGATTGAGTTGGATATGCTAAATCATGAATATCTACACAATTTTTCACAATTTTTGTGGCAACAGAAAAAGTATCCCTCTACATTTACACACTTTATTTGGGAATTATTAACATTAAAATAGATATAATGTTGCCTTGATCTAGTTTTGTAATTTTTTTACACATTCACATTAGATTTAGGGCCCTTTTAAGCTAAATAGACCTAGTTTTTCCTTAATTTAATGTTGTAACTTGTGTATTTATTTACACCTTCACATTGAGTTTTGGTCCCTCCTACATTCATGAACTTTATATCATCATTAATAGGCCCAAGTAAGACCCTATATTATGCATCCTGGGGCTTGTTTCAACCAAAATACCGACATAGACATCAAATATGGGTATGTGCAGGATCATCATGGAAAAAATAGGCCCTTAAGTGGCAAAAAATTTAGAAAAATTAGAGTTAGGAAATTGAACATCAAAAATTGAATAAGTTATCTATATTATTTCAAAAATATGTAAGAATAGAATCTATATCAAATTGAATGTAGTTTCTAAACTACTAGGTATTGGAGCTTGAAGATCCTTTGAAGACTAGGTTACAAGGTTGAAGAAAGTCATCAAGTTGTGACAAGGTTTTCATCTTCACAGATTGTCACCTACAAGATGTAAATCAGGGTTTTAGATTTGGAAACAAAGTGTGGAAGGAAGAGTAGAGATAGGAAAGCAGATTCAGGTCCTAACACTTCAAAAAAGTAGAGTGGGATTGATACACCAGTTTTTTCATATGAGTCCTAGTACAACACATCTTCTAGATTTCAGTGAATTTAGATCAACCACTATGAGATTCCAGTTTTGGCACAAAAATACTAGTCTGGGACTAAAACTGATGTATGAGTCCCAATGGGCATCAAACAATAGGATTTTATGATTTTGGAGCTTTTTTTACCTCATCATTCTTCCAAGTACACCTCTGTTCATTCTTAGTTTGTTATCTTGATTTTTAGTTTCATTTCCTAGGTCATTTAGTTAGGTTTTGCATGGTACCTTGCATTTTGCATTCATTTGTTTTCTTTCCAAGCCTTGCTTGGTGGTGAACACTCTTATTTAATTTAATCACACCCTAGGACATCCCTATTGCAGACCTCTTTTCCCTTTACATCCTTGGATTGAGATCTATGGGATTTCCTTGAATGAAACTTGGAGAAACTTGTTAGCTCTATCTCTCAAAACACAAGAGCCCACATTTTTCTATGTTTCATTTTGGTGAAATTGCATTTAGAACACCTTATTTCTAATTTGGAGTGCATCATAGTCCTAGATCCAACTTACATTAACTTTGCATTAGGTCTTGCATCAATTATCTAATTGGCATCTAGGGCTTCTACATCTTACATTAGTGACAGTTCATATAGGTTTCATTTTTGCATCTTAAATCATTAAATTTCACTAAAATTATACAATTGAAAAAACTTTAGACATGATACAAGTTAAAAAAATTAGAAACAACACATAATTTGTTGAAAACACTGTAAAAAATCTAATCTGGGACTCATATGCCTCTCTGGGCGATTTAGTCACAATATAGGTTTTTTTCCCATTTTTTGGGATTTCTATGTTATGATTTTTTCAACATTTTAACCCCTAAAAAACCTTGACCAAGACTCATACACCCCTCTGGGCGAATTAGTCTTAGATCAGCCCTAAAACTACATGTTATAACATTGAAAACCTTGTTTTTGTGCTTCTGTTTGCTGTCATTAGTTATCTGTTTCAGTTGGCTGAGTTTTTGTTACATGAATTTCACTAAATCCAGCTTAAATTGGTTCATTTGATGCATTTCATAATTCCAAATTTACATTTACAACATTTCATTTTCAGATTGTTGCATAGTGTAATCTATAAGTTACCTTGTTTGAAATCTGAAAATTGCATTTACACATTTCATTCTAGGTCTTTACATTATATTTTAATTCTCTTTCCATTTTTACTTTGCATAGATTACTTTTCACAAAATGTTGGCATCTAACTTTTCCAAGTTTTCAAAGAAAAAGTTAGTAAGCACATGTTAGTTATTCATTCAATACATTCCCTTTTTATGATAGTATCTTGGTGCAAGAGAGTGAAAATGTTAATGCTTTCTTTAAGCCTACAACCCCTCTTATCTCTCCTAATTGTGGGAATGATGCAATAGAAGAAGATACAAGTATAGACAACCAGATCATAATTATTCTTCTCCTGATACCTCTCTTGTTAGTGACAAAGGTATCTTGGTGAAAGAATACACAATCGTGGAGAATCATGAAATTTTTTCTTATCCTTCTCCTCCTCCCCCTTGGTAAGATATTTTAGCACAAGAGATGAGATCATAGACACCTTTCTAAACATCAAAAAACCTAATTTCCATTCACCTTTTTCTTGTGAGAACATTCGAGTAAAAGAAAATACAACCTTGGGTAAGCATAACAATCATATTCGTTCTTCTCCTAATATCTCTCCTAGTTGTGAAGAAGATATTTTGGTGTTAGAAGAACCAATCGATGAAATTTTTGAGAACCCTAGTTGTTTCTCTTATCTTGGACAAAAAATTATTGAACAAGAGGACACAATGATAGGTAATCATGATGATAACATAACACAACAAGAGACCATTGAAACCTACCTACATAACACTTCAAATAGTCTACATTCATCTCTCAACATCTTCCCCTCTTGGGATAATATTGTAAATAATGAGGATATGTTGGTGTTAAATAATCAAATATTTAATATTTATGACAACCCTCTTTATGTTCCTTCCCCTACCTATCCTAGTTTGGAAGACATTGTGGGACAAAGGCGTGAAAATTTGGACAATCTTGACAATCACATTTGTACTTCTCCTAATATCTCTCCTAGTTGTGAAGAAGATACTTGGATGTTAGAAAATTTTATTGATGAAAGCCATGAGAATCTTAGTTTCCTCTCTTCCCCTAGCAAAAACATTACTGATAAACAAGATAATTCAACCATTGATCATTCCCCTACTTATGATGAATTCATTTTACAAGAACCAACATTTGAATATCATGAACATAAATTTTTTAGTTCTCCTAAAAAATATCCTCCTAGGGAGGATATCATGGTGCAAGAAAATGACGACATTAACAAGAGTAGTTTGGCTTCCTTAGATCATGGTAAAAAGATAGTTCACTAGATTCTCCTTCATTAGAAAGACATCAAACTGAAATTTTTGAGGTTATGAATGCACAAGTGTCTATTAGATACCCCTTGATTAATGGGCATCCTACATACCCTGTGGGACACCCTAAGAATCCTCTAATTCTTTACCCACCCTCACAATGACCACAAAATCAAAAAAACCCTAAACTTATCCTTTACCCACCCAAGCATAATGTTTTGCTGCAACCAAGTTATAATATCATTTCTCATACATATAACACTAGAAATAACCCACAACCAAGACAAACACCTTCAACATCCCACCCATTTCCTAATCCTATCCTACCTAACTAGGGCTATCTTACTGGGTTCTCCTCATTCACCTCCACAAAGTGGAAAGGAGTATGATCTTGTCAAAAAATTAAAGAATACTCCTACTAATATATCATTATGGGACCTTATTTAAGCCTCTGCTCATTATCATAACATGATTCAAAATGCCTTATAAAAATTTCCCATCCCTTCTAATGTGCAATCAAATGACATAGAAACCATGATTGAAGGAATAAATACTGACATTGTTTTCCACCAAACTGAGATCCCTCCATTGGAAGTGCAAAAAAAATGATGCTTTCATGATAATAGCCGCCTATGATGGGTGGGGACTAAACAGAAACCTCATTGAAAATGGCTTTAGTCTTAATGTGTGTAGTGTGACCCTTTTGGATAGACTATGTGTGGATAAATCAAATTTCAACCTAACTCTTTATCTATTAATGGATTTGACAATGTAGGAAAACAATCGCTTGGTGTGATCACTTTTCCTATTATAGCTAGAAAGGCCACATTAGAAACACTGATCCATGTTATGCCTCATGATCGTTCATACAAAGTTATTTTAGGTAGACCATGGATTCATGCAATGAATGGGGTTCCTTCTACTCTTCATCATATAATGAAGTATGTCTATAACAACAAAGTGCACATGCTCAAAGCTGACCCTGAACCAAACAGTTGTTTAGACATTGAGAAAAATAAAGAGAATCCTTTGAAAAAATTAACACCAACTACACAAGTGGAACTCATGCAAGATAAAGGAAAAAATCTTGAGGAAGTCACAAAGCTATTGGAGGATGATTGGGGTTCCTTAGATTTTACACCAACATTCATGGGAAAATATGAAATCATAAACAAAGACTCTGAAAAGGGAAAATAAAAAGTGGGAACATCAGCACAAAATTCAAAAGACCCTTGAAAGCATCCACCTCAACCACTCTAGAAAAAGAAGCAAAGTACATGACAAAATTTGATGAGATAGACTATCAACATCCACCAAATCCCAAAGAAATGAAAAAACTTTATGGAAGAGGTTATGAACTTATGAAACAACTCGGCTATAATGGAAAAGGATGTGGCTCTAGAGGACAAGGTATCCATGTCCCTATAGAGCCTAACATGTAAGAAAATACTAGCAGTCTTGGTTATTATCCATCAAAAGAAACAAGCAAGCCTTCACCTAATGTCAACACTGTTATGAAAGATTCCTCTAAGCCAACTTTAACATTGTGCATCCTAAATTGGTAGACACTAGTGGTCTTGGTTTTTTTCTTTGAAAGAACTGAAAGAAACAAAGAAATCCTCACTTAACATCAATGCCATCATGCAAAGTGCTAATGATTTAAATTTGATAGATTTTACACCCTCCCCGTAAAGGAGAGAACAAAATCTTGCAATCTAAAGAGTCTTGTGTAAGTATGACATCTTGCACTAAGCAAGAGATATCTTTGTCACAAAATAAGGGAACACCTTCTACTATTGATCAAGAGAGTATGTTGTCGATACTCCTCCACGATCATTTGATATCCCTCACTCCAAGAGCATGAAAGAAATTTTATTACAAGAGTTCATTCTACATATATATCATAAAGGTCATGGTCATTCTACTAATGAATGTAAGTCTTTGAGTAATGAAATTCAATATCTTAAGGACTGTGGTGCTCTTCCTTGTGTTGAAGAACATTGTTCCTCTAATTGATACCGATTTTCACTCTAGCATGTTTCTCATCAATAATCTAGGCTCATCCTTGTCCTGCACTAGGTGGGGGCAAGGGGTTAGGTAGCCTTGTCCTTGTATGCCACTTTTCATTGTATCTTTTTGCTATTTGGCAGACTTTCATGTACATATAAGAGCAAGCTTGGGATGTGGATGACATTCCTTAAGTTGGCTCACATGTGACGTACTGAGTTATACATTTTGGGGGAAACCCCTTCCCTTTTTCATGATGTAGCTTATTGTAAACATATGACTTGGAATAGGGTTTTACGAATAAGCCCTCATGTCTTCTTCTACTTTAAAGCAATTTCTCATAGAAATGGTTTTAGCAACAAATTTAAAGTGGGGGCATACATCAACACTCAAGTTTCACTGTGTGATTTTCTTTCTTCTTGTGATGCATCCTTTTCTTGGTGGTGCCATTAGGTTTGATTTCCTCTAAGTGCATGATATTTCTTTGAATTTTCCTCTCCTAGATACATTAAGCATGATGTTCCCTAAGAAGATACCTTACATGAATTAAGAAAAATCTCTTTGAGCACACCTTACACTATTTTGCATAGTTTACAAAAATTGTTATATGGCCACCTTGCATTTAACACACTTTTCTTTCCTATGGAGCCATCCTATTTGTTCATGGGTGTCAAGCACACAAATATTTTCTTGCCTCATGGAGCTCGAAGTTCATTATTTTGTGGCGCCTTGTCAAAGCTATCAGGAGGTATAACTTTGGTATGGTTAGCATATGATGAGAAGCCTAAACGTGGGCATGAATTTCTCATTATATAGTGGGAAGCCAACAAAGAGGCATTACTTTCTCACTAAGCCACCCTTTTTGGATACTCAACTAATGGACAACCCAATGTTTCATTGCCTCAGCATGAGCGTGCATTTTGGAAAAATAACTTAGACCTAATCCACATCGTGTTGGAAAAATGATCAAGGCTTGATCCGCCTCTTTTTGTTTTTGCTTGCTTTTGTTTTTCTTTCTTTTAGTTATTGACATTGCATGTTTGTCATCTTGATGCTACATATCATACACTTTGTGTGTGTCCTTTTGTTCTTATATCAGTTTGACGTAGAATTTTAGATCCCGGAGCCTTGACTACCTCCTCGATCTTTGTTATCCTAGACCATCTGCATGGTACACTTGGACCCCTCTTGAATGTTTACTTTAGTGTGAGTTTGAAGCAAGTTCATCCTCTCACTAAAGTGGGGGCTAGATGTGGTAGTGAAAAAAAGTATCCCTCTACATTTGCACACTTGATTTGGGAATCATTAACTTTAAAAAGGACCTAATATCACCTTGATCTAGTGTTGTAATGTGTTTTACACATTCACATTGGATTTAGGGTCCTTTTAAGCTAAATAGACCTATTTTTCCTTAATTTAATGTTGTAAAGTGTATTTATTTACACCTTCACATTGAGTTTTGGGACCTCCTACATTTATGACCTTTATATCATCATTAATAGGCCCGTAAGACCCTATATTATGCATCCTAATGCTTGTTTCAACTAAAATCGTTACATAAACATCAAATATACTCAATTTTTTAACTCAAGATTTTATCTATCTAAAAAGGCCTGGAGGGACCTATATGCGTCCTTGGGCATATGAGTCCCACCCAGATGGGACCTATACATCACAAGTGGTGTATGAGTCCCATTTGGCCCCTTTTTAGGGTTTTGAGTAGGAAATCAGGGTTGTAAGTTCAAATTTTATGAATTTCAGCCTCTGAGATCTAATAAGTGCTAAGTTGGATGGATTTACTATAAAAATAAGGTCTCAAATCATTATTTCACTAAGCCTTCATGATATCAACATAAACAATCAATATTTTAGTGTTCCAAGACTTCACAAGAGTATTCAAGGATATCCAAGATCATTTTCAAAGGAAGTCAAGGGTAAATTTCTTCATCATTTTTTGTATAAATTAAAGATCCATCATCATGTCAAAGACATAGTGCATCAAGCATGTTGTTGAGATAATGTTGTTGATGTAGCATTGAAGATCCATTTGCAAGCTACATTGTTTCACATCCAATTTGAGATCAAGATATACATTCTTCATGGCCACTTCATGTTAGATTATAGATTTGTATTCCAAGACATCATTCAAGGTATCATTTTTCATGTTTCATATTTCATGTTTCATGTTCATATTTCATTGTTTCATCACAAGGTTTAATTACCTAAACAGGATTTGACCAAGGAAAACCTCTATTCCCTAACAATCAACAATTTTTTATCTCTCTACATGTGTGATTGTAGATCTAGGTGTCTTGGAGCTTGAATATCCTTTGAATGCTAGGTTGCAAGGTTGAAGAAAGTCATCAAGTTGTCACAAGGTTTTTATCTTCATGAAAAGTCACCTACAGGTTGCAAATCAAGGGTTCAAATCTAGAAACAAAGTGTGGAAGGAAGACAAAAGATAGGAACGCAGATTTAGGTCTTGGCCCTTTGAAAAAAAAGAGTGGAATTGATATGCCTCTTGTGCTATATGAGTCCTAGTACAACACATCTTCTAGATTTTAGTGAATTCAGGTCAACCACTAAAAGATTCTAGTTTTGGCACAAAAATCCTAGTCTAGGACTAAATCACCAAAACTGGCGTATTAGTCCTAATGGGTACCAAATAGCAGGTTTTTTTAGGGTTTTGGAGTTTTTTTTTTACCTCGCCATTCTTAGTTTGTTATCCTAATTTTTAGTTTTATTTCCTAAGTAATTTAGTTAGGTTTTGCATGGTACCTTGCATGTTGCATTCATTTCTTGTCTTTCTAATCCTCGCTTGGTGGTGAAACCTCTTATTTCCTTTAATCACACCCTAGGACATCCCTATTGCAGATCTATTTCCCCTTTACATCATTTTATTGAGATCTCTTGGGTTTTCTTGAATGAAACTTGGAGAAACTTGTTAGCTCTATCCCTGAAAACATAAGAGCCCACATTTTTCTATGTTTCACTACTTAATAGAATGTTGTCAAGTAGATAAGAGGTTTTTATAAAGGTATGCAAGACCTATCCTTATAAATAATATTAAATTAGAAAGCATTAATTATGTATGCACCTATTAACTACACATACAACTATTAGATGTACTTATATTTCTATTATTTAATATTGTCTGAAACTATTTTTGTTATAATACATTTCAATATTACATTGATCAATGTGAATTCTAAAATGTTAATGTCTAAATTTTGATGCAAACATTATCCTAACCAAATCTATATTCCATCCTCAAAATACCTAAAGGATAAAACTCATGTACACTATACTCTATAAAACCATGGCTTAGTTCCTATAATTATGTTCTATATCAATCTCTAGTTAAGCCTCTCGTAATTATCAACTAGGCCTATGTGGGAGTTGAATCATCCTCCAAAAACCGTAGGTAGGAGCTCATAAATTATAAGGCATGTAAACCACCAATTCTATCTTATATGTCAACTTCTGTAAGTATGTGTCTTTTTTTACCCCCTATCACAACAAATATAATATAAAGTAAACAATATAAACATCCTATAAAATAATGTTTTCATCCATACACCAAAATAAAAATTAAAGAATCAACAACCTCTAAAACTATCAATCCTCTATCACATGTAAAAATTAGTGTAAACAAAATCTTGTCAAATCAATCAATCAAAAACTATATAGTTTTTGCACCATTTCATCAAACCTCATGGGTAACCAACTATTACGACTTTTGATTATGCAGGAACAAGCATTGCATATGGAATGCATTATATTGTTTCTATAATTACAACAATAATATTCACATTTTTTTTGTAAAAAATTCTCTCAACATACACTTGTACTTATATCTATGTAACATCCCACTTTGGTGCTATGAAAGTAACTATAAATAAATAGAAAAAAGGCATCCAAAAAGAATTAAGTGGAAAATGGGTGATTTTATTGAAGTAAAATGGATAATGATTTATCCTAGATTATAGAGGGTGAATCCAATCATTCCAATGGCATCTCATTAAGATGAAATCAAGGTAGGATTTGAATATTTGATCATCTAGTAAAATTTTTTGGCACTTATCTTGTCAATATGGCTTGCCATAGCTATTTTAGAATTTTTTCACACTATACTACCAAGGGGAAAGATGATTAAACAATCCTAAATGTTCAAAAAATTTATGTATCCAAGAGGGAATACACCTCTATAGTCTAATTACTTTTAGGATTAAGAGATGCACATATATGTCAAAAGTAAATTTAAGTGGCATAATAATATTTTAAGTATAATTCTCATTACATTGGATTAAATCATGACCATTATTTATTATAAGAGAAAAAATTAAATGAAATTAAGCATTAAATAAGTAATTTATATTTGACATATAATAAATGAGAAAGATCAACTATAATGATAATAATACATAATGTCAAATTTTAATGTTTCTTTCACATTGAGTTGTTCCTTATGCGCACTCAACATGTCAACAACATCTACCATATGTAGTTCTTTACTAGCTTAGTTGTTTCCTATTCATTTATTCTTTTTATATGATCCATGACTCCTCTCATCCACTTACAATTTGAAAAACACACAAATACTCTTTATAATAGAGTTCACACATCTCTCACTCATAGGATTCGATTACTACTCTAATAAAATTTGACACAAATTATAAATAGGCTAAATGAGAAATCCACTAACATTTTCTTAGAGTTATAAAAAAAATAGAACAAGAAAGGAAGACCAATGAACAATTGATTCATAATTTTTTAAAAAATGTTTCAATAGAAATTAGTAGAATAATTTAAATTAATATCTTAGTTATTCAAGTTAATAGATAGTCATAAAGAATAAAGTGTTGTATAATTTTTGAAATTAAGTATAGAAATAAAAATAAATTAGTAGGAAAACTCAATATTCTTATCCTAAAAAATTTCAAGAAAAAGAAAATAATTAATAGTAATAATTATTCATCAACTAAATATTAATAATTAAAAAGGAAACACTAAATATTAATAGATCTTATATTATCTACAACTACAACCCAATCAAAATTGTTAAATTCCAAAAAACCTCAAAATGTATATATTTTAATAATAAATAAAATACTCAAAAAGTTGTTACCTGAATTTTAGCTTTCAACTAAAATTAGGTAACTTGGTGTTTATTTTTTTTATGTTTTTTGTTTAAACATTTAAAAGATAAACCATAGTTTGCTAAGTCATCAATATGCATCAAAGAGGTTGTCAAATGAAACCGATTACATTTTTTCTAATGTTACAATTACAACAAATGAGAAAGAGAACCATATGTGTTATAAATGTAATCTTTATTGATAATCATGAAAGTGTATATGTCCCTCATAAGCCAAGGGACTCACTTTACTTATTCAATGAAAATAAAGAAGAGCATAGACATGCATAAGTATACAAATACAAATGTGCATATAAGGAGAGAGACCAACCATTGACTGAGAATGATTGGTTCTGGATGTGTCATCTTTTCCTATTGCTGCCCCTGAGTTGCTTGTGTCTTTCCTTGCTCCATAGTACTACTAGTTCTTGCATCTGGAAATAACAATGATGTTAGAGAAATTCTCTAAGCAATGAAAGATCTCAAACCTTACATGAACATACACCTATGCATGTATAAACTGAACTCTAGATGCATTAAATAAGCAGCATACCATAAGTGTCCCTAAAAACAAGAAAGAAGTGATCAAACAAACCTATGATATGCTTTGTTTGTCTAACTATTTGTTCCTTGTGTAGATTTAGGACAAGTCTTGTTACTGTTTTGATTCAGTTAATTACAACATGTGGGGTAAATGTCGCTCCCACGGGGATAGAGCTCAACATCCTGCCCTCTAATGTTTTAAGAGGAATAGGAAATTGAGCAAATTGATCAAACATATAAATGCTATTAATGCATTAAATCAATATGAAATCACACCATTTGATCAAATTTCATTATTAGATTCAAAAGATGCAACATAGAAATTGAGTTTTCAAAAGTCCATACTTCATCTTTTCATAATGAAACATGTCATGTGGCTGCCACCATGTCAAAGGAAAGGTACACTTTGTTGGACATTCCTTTCAATCATATTAACTTGATCCATGATCCATTTTATAAAAAGAAGTAAGTGATTTCAGAGATGCATCAAGTTCAATTATGCATCTCTTAAATAATGAAGAAGGAATCAAGGAATCCCTAAAATCATCATGAACCACATGGGGCAGCAAGAAGGAACAATCCAAGGTACTGTCAAGTCCCTCCCACCTTAACCCTATTGGAAAGTAACACATCACATAGGATGGTGAGCTTTCAAGTCACCAACATAGGTGACATGTGTTTTCCCACTAGGATCAAGGTTAGGAGACAATGTTATGTGATACACATTATCAAAATGTAGGAAATTGTGGTGGAAACCAAGTAGAAAACATGTGGAACAACAAGCAACTATAGTGGAAATCATGAGGATTAGGGAAGATAAATAAAGGAATATGTATGCTACATCTCATGAGGGGGGAGTCAATGGTTACAAAGATATAAGCATAATAAGCAAGGTTACAAACACAAAGAGAAATGAAACAAAAGACTACAATTTTATCATTGAAATGAAAAATGTATTTCAAAATGCAACACCAATGGGGCTAACAAGTTCAAACGACATGATCATCCTTTCACCTTCAATGGAGACTAAAGCAAAGGTATCAAAGTGAAGATGAGTCATTGAATTCAAGCACAATTATATGAGATTATGTAAGCGAACATAGATTTGTTCTATAGACTCTTAGGAATGCATTGGAGTGTTGTGTGTGTGTGTGCATCACCTTGAGACAGATGTGTTTGTCCTATAAAGGGGGTTTCTCATTTTGAACACAAATTTCCAAAAGATAACAAACCGAAGGCATCATTGTCTATTGTGGAGAAACAAAGTACATTAAGGAGGAACAAAAGAACTAAAAGTAGATAGTATACTTGATTAGAATGCCATAATGATGCATAGTTGAAGCTCTTAAGGTATGGAGTGCACCAAATGGGGCAACCAAGTGATAAATGGGATTGGTAACAATATAAAAAAACAATTACCTTGAGAAAATAGCCACTTCACGAATGCCAAGAACAATATTTCCCAAAATGAAGATGCGTATATGCAATGAACCACATGGAAGCAAAACACATCAAGATAGAGGTGAGTACTTTCAGTATATTATGTTCCTATAAAAACAAATGTGTGCATCTACATTAAATGGACAATGGTTTCATATTCAAAGTCAAAAATAGACATTCATGATGTCCATTATCATCAAATGCAAAGACAATTATCAAATTCATGAATCTTCCACCTTCAACTTAGTCAAAAGAAATAATCCATCATTAATAAAGCAGTGAACATGTGTAACCATTACTATGATCATGCCAAAGTAAACATGAAGTACACAATTATGGGTCCTATTAATGTTTAATGATAGTCACCCATATAGCTTTTATCAATGAGCCTAGAAGATCAAATGAAAAACATTTATAACATCAATTCCTGGCAAGGAGCCATGATAGTCACTTCAAGATGGGACTGTCATATGGACTATGGGAGGAAAATTTTCTATGTATGAGTATAGATTTGTGAAGGAATGAATAGTGAACAAATAAAGGGTGTGCAAGCATGTAAGTTTTACTCTTATGATGGAAAGGGGCAGAGTGTCTATGATTTTTTAAAATTTACAGAGATGAAAGACAAAATATGAATTTGAGGACATTGGTTTTGGAAAATAGGTATTTACCATGCAAAGGAAAGCATGTGAAAGTTGGAATCCAATCATCAAGATGGAAAAATGCTATTGTCAATTTTCTTTGCAACCCTTGTGTTAGAGTGTACCAATCAAATGAAAAAAAATAGTGCAATACATTTCAAACTCACTACATTCTTATAGTCATGGTCTAGAAAGTCTATTTTCTTCACAATATAACAAACCCACTTGGGCTTTTTGCTAGAAGGTGTGATGAAAATGATGGAAGGAGTCAATGTTTCTTTCTCTTCACAAAATATAGGTGGGTTTCAAACCCCCTTTTTTTTTTTAAATGGAATATAACAAAACTCATCACATCATTGTCATGGCCACGTCCTGGGAGTGTCTTTTATTCACACAAGTCAAGAAACCATCTGGGTTCATTTTAAATCTACAAACTCAGAAGTTATAAAGAAAGATTTCATGGAGCTATTGAAAAGAAACAAAGAAAAACCCAGTTCACCTTCTTGGTTGTAGCCTGAAGGTACTTCTTTTTCACAAAAATATGGTTTTTTTGTTAAAGGTTAAAAACCCATCTAGATTTTGATTATTTCAACTCCAACTGTAGAAAGAAAAGCTAAGTGAACTTCATCTTGATAATGGTTAAGCTCAAGTATGAGCTTTATTTGTTAAGAATCAAAAGATAGAGGTATGAGAAAAGCTTACTTGGCCAAATAATTTCTCATTCTATGCAAACATTTAATATTTTTTAGCCTCCATTCGAGCTTCATAGGATCCATCATGGCGGCCGAGTGAAGACAAAATAACCACAAAGGAAAATCAAGAAGCAAAATGGTCAGACATATGCTACAGGCCACAACTATTAAGCTCAAAATGGCCTTCAGAAAGGTTATATGACACAGAACTTTGTTAAAAGAGTGCAATTACCTGTTATTTTATGTATTCTTATCAAAAAATTCCACGAAAAGCCATTCGAAGATGTGTTTCTAGTGATCTCCTCAAACACTATGGCAACAACATGGTTTTCTCCAGAATGTTCGGTGGTAAAAATGAAATATTTTTCACCTTTTTCCATCTTTTGTGATTAGGTTTGAAACCCTATGTTTGGTGGCTGATGGTATTTTTCCCATTCTTTTAAAAAATTGAAACACATTAAAATGTGGTGAGGGCCGAATGGTGGACTTAGGCATTTTTGTGCCTTATGTTTTAATTGTCATTCAAAAGGTTGCAAAGTCCTTCAAAATGAAACATGTGAAATGTGCCAAGTGCATGCTATGCCTTTGACCCTTGAAACATGCAAGGTCATATGATGCCTTAAAAAACTGAGAGTATTCCTTCCAAGACATGTGAAGTGCCTAATTCCCACATAGGTGGAATAATATGGCCCTTTATTGTATTTGAAAATCAAATGATGTTGACCAAGTGTGTGGACTTGAAGTGCAGGAGTGGAGATGAGTGTAATTTGATCAAGCGCCTTGGGAGGTTTTTGACTTTGCTTAATGCTTTTGGAAGCATTTGAATATTGCATTATATTTTGCATTTTATTTCAAAGTATAAAATCATCATTTAAGTGATTTGCAAATCACTTTGATGTTATTCATATGCAAATGTAATGTAATCTAATATTGGTAGTGGGTCCCTCTTGCATTCTTCTTTAAAATGTGAAATAACTTGATTAAGTGGTATATTATGAATCACTTAATCAAATTATTATTTTGAATGTTTTTTTTGAGTCTTGTGTTTTCAAAACACACATGTTGCATGGGTCAAGGCTGGGGAACAAAATGATGACTTGCAGACATGAGGAGAGTGTGTGAGTGGTGTATTTGACTGTTTTGGAGAGAAATGTGTTGTTTTGGAGGTTATTTTGTCAGAATTTTGGCATGACTATGGTCTTGGCTTGACCTTGGACTATTTGGAGGACTTTTTGGAGTGATTTTAGAAGGTTCTTTTTTGGCCTCATTACTGCATCTAACTAGAACCTTCTAGATGGACATGTGTGAGGGGATTTGTTGGGTTTTGCTTAAGTAGCTTCATTTTTTGCATTTTGGAGGGAGTTTTTTCTTTCTAGCAAAGTGATAGCTTTGTTTTTTGGAGCTATTTTTCATCATGGAGCAGTATTGTAACTCATATGGACTTGTGATGTAGTAAACACTTTGAATCAATAAAATAGAGCATTTTACCTTCTCATTTCCTTGCAAACTTTTCTCATGTTTAGGCATCTATTTAACAAATAATGCATGGTAACAGGTTATAAGTTGTGTTGGTTAATAGTGTTGTTAGTTGTGAAACCTTTTTTTTTCCTTCTAAAAGCCCTGTTTAGAGACCTCCTTATAAATTACTTATGTGAGCTTCATTTGAAGATGAGATGTGTAAGCCAAGTTTTATGATATTTATTTGAATGTGATAGGTTGTTATCAGGCCCTAGTTGGTTTTTGGTGTATCACCTTAGGTATTTTCAGTTAATGTTCATGTTTTGTGCATTTCTTACCCTTTACTATAGAAATCAGTAGTTAGGTGGCATCAAAAGGGGAGCCAACCCATAATTTGGAGGTCTGCTTTCAAATAGGACACCCACAACCTAAAAGTAGTCCCATGTTACATCCAAACCTGCTAAGTTCTTTCATAGCTTGGCATTAGGGGTGCATATTTGGATCACTAACAAAAGTAACATTGGAAAATTAAAAAATGTGCATAGAATTTAAATGGAGAAGAGTATCCCTCATTGCATAATCTCCTAACAAAAAAAGAGTTATAAAATAATAATAATGCTCATATATAATTTATTTTCATGGAGTTATTTATGTTGAATGCAGATGGCTCCTTACATCATCTTATTTCTAGACAGATAGGCATATTAAAAGTCCTAATCATATTTAGGACTCTATAACATGGATGAATATTCTTTGGTCGAAGATGGCAACGATGCCTCACATGGAGGGGAGGAGTTCAAAGGTATTGAAGGATTGCTTACATCATCATCTTTTCCTTCTAGCATTTGTATGACCTAACTCATAGATGGTCAGTCATTGGAATTGTATTGAATACACCAAAGTCCTACTTTGGCCATTCTTATTACCTTCTCTTCATCTTCTACTTCCATGTCACCTCTCCTTCTTTCTCTCAACCTCTTCTCCAACTCCCCACTCTCTATCAATTTGAACACCCATTGCAGAAAATACAGTTGACTCAAATGACTTACCGCATCAATGTTCTTCCTCCTAGCTATCTCCAGTAAAACCACTCCAAAACTGTAAACATCTTATTTTTCCTTTACAGGCCCCAAATTTCTAGACCACAACTTTTGTGCAACATATCTCAATGTCCCTCTTGTTTCCATAATTGATACATGGTCATCGCCCTTCCCATACAGTTTAGCCAGACCAAAATCAGCTATCTTGGGTGTGAAATCTGTATCCAGTAATATATTATGAGGCTTAATGTCAAAATGAATGATGCGGTTGCTACAATCTTCTAATGCAAATACTAAATTCCACGAGCTTCACCCAAAGCAATTGAATACAATTGATCCCAATTCAACATCTGTTCTTTATCTTTTCATTGAAATATAAACTTCTCCAGGGATTTATTGGCCATGTACTCATATACAAGCGCGCTTTTGAATCCTTCAAAACAATAACCCATTAGCCAAACCAAATGAAAGTGATGAATGGTTCCCAAAGTTACAACCTCGTTCATGAACTAGCTCTCACTCTATCTTGATTGATTAAGAAGTTTGACGGCTACCAAAAAACCATTGTGGAGCTTTCCTTTATAAACCACTATGAATCCTCCTCTGAATTTATCTACAAAGTTGTTGGTGATCTTCTTTAGTTGAGAGAATGAATATCTAGTTGGAATTTGATGAATATAACTTTGGAGAAAATTCTCCACTTTTCCAATAGACCCTGAATTCATAGGTTCAGTTGTAACAGAAGTTTGGATCCCTTTTAACCCCAAAAACAAGAACGTTCAAGAATAAAACCCTAACTACTTCTAACCTACTCAAACAAGACCAAAAAGGTAACTTACTAATTCCCAAGAAATCAACCTGAATCAACCAAACTAGAAGTGAGTGTGTGAACACTCAGTTTAGGTCTTATTAAGGGTTACTAGACTAAGTTCTTCTAAGTGAAACTTCCCCTCTCTTCCAAAGGATTGATTCTAATCGTGTACCCAACTTAGTACATTGCAATAGTAGTTAACCAAAAAAAATACATTCATTTGCATCATATATTTCACAATCAGATTCATCATATAACAATAAATTAAATCAAACATTAATTCTTCATATTTCTAATTCACATAAAGCATAAATACATTTATTTAAAGCATTTTCACCCAACTAGGTAAAAGTACTTGAGGTAACACAACAGGGTGTAACACGTAGTGAGAAATAAAAACCCCTCTTCAAAAGAGAAATGATGACCCCCAAGGACTACTTCTAGCACAAAGTACAATGTATTTTCTCCTCATAGGAGAGACAAGAGAGAAGGTTTATGTGACTTGAACCCCAAGAAAATGTGAAGTAACAAACTCCATGTGAGGAAATTCTTCCTCCCAAAAACGACGGAGAAAAGAAACCATGCAACCTCCCCTCAAAACGATGTCTGAAGAGTTGGTAGATGCTCAACGCTAGATTTTTAAGATGATCCATGAATAGTGAACAACATTTCTCCCCTTGGAAATAAACAACACCATTTAAATGTGTGCAAGATTACTTCCCATTACAGATAGGAATATGTAGGAAGTAAGATGAATTTCTTTGAATCCTACACATTGATCTAAAGACTAATATGATGCCAATGATTTTTTTGGAGGATGCTCAAAGATTTCCAAGCCAATGTTTGTAAGATGGATCAGGTACCATATGTGATTTAGGAATAAGGACCATGGATATATGGTGATAACTAGACTGATGAGAATTTGATATTGCTACAAATGATGCCAACTTAGATGATGATTGAGTTCGATAGGTCAACTCATGAATATTTGCACAGTCTATCACAGTTTGTCACTACAAAATAATGGATAAATATACTTAATGGAATGCTCAAAAGTAGATAAGAGTTTTTTTATAAAGGTATGCAAGAACTATCCTTGTAAATAATATTAAATGGGAAAGAATTAATTAAATATGCACCTATTAACTACACATACAACTATTAAATACTTATATTTCTAATATTAAATATTTTCTCTCAATTTCTTTCTGTTATAATACATTTTAATATTACATTAATCAATGTGAATTCTAAGAAGTTAATGTATAACTTTTGGTGCCAACATTCCCCAAACTAAATCTACACTCCATCCTCAAAATACCTAAACAATAAATGACATACACTATACTTTATAAAAATATGGCTTAATTCCTATAATTATGTTCTTTATCAATCTCTAGTTAAGCCTCTAATAATTCTCAACTAGGCCTATGTGGGAGTCAAGTCATCCTCAACAAACCCTAGGTAGGAGTCCATGAATTAAAAGGAAAGTAAACCACCAATTCTCTCTTAATATTTCAACTACTCTAAGTGTGTTTCTTTCTCTACCGGCTATAATATCAAATATAATATAAAGAAACAATATCAACATCCTATAAAATAATCTTGCTAGCTAGGTACCAAAATAAAAAGTAAAGAATCAATAGCCTCTACAATTATCAATCCTCTATCATATGTAAAAATTAGTGTAAACAAAATCTTTTCAAATTGATCTTTTAATTCCTATATAGTATTTGTACCATTTAATCAAACCTCATCGGTAACCAACTATTATGACATTTGAGTATGCAAGCACAAGCATTACATATAGAATGCATTATATTGTTTGTATAATTACAACAATAATATTAACTCTTTTTGTATTTACATTTCTCTCAACATGCACTCGTACTTACATATATGTGAAATGAAGGATTTTGGCACTCAAATCTTTCATGTACCTTCTAGGGTATTTCACCTAGAAGGTAAGAGAATGTTGTGGCCAAAATGTTTACTTCATTATCACCCAAGACTAAAGGATAGAATAATAAAAAGGAAATGTGGGGTGTGTGAATGTGTCTTAATGCTGAAAAATTAATGAAAATGCAAACTAAAGAGTGTAAATTAATCTAATCTAAAAGTGTTGGAAAACACAGTGTTGAATGCAAATATGAACTAGAAACTTAAGTAAATGAAAACATAAATGAATAAGATTGAACAGAGTGCACTTGGAGGTAGAATGATATCACTAGAACATTCTAGAATGTCTTAGAAACTTTTGTTAATGGCCACTAGGATTGATTCACCATGCATGGCGAATTAGTCCTCCCTCTGATGAAATGTTCTGGAAACCTATTTCTCACTGTCGGGAGTTGAAATATGAGAAAACCACTTTTTCAGGCCAACAAATGGGACTCATTCACCATGGGTTGTGAATTATTCCACCTACAAGAATCTAAAAAATCAGAGGAAGATTCTATGGAGTTAGATTTGTAATTCTGTCTCCTACAAGTCTTCGCTTCTGAAACTGTTGGATCTGAGTCTGAAAGTAACTTTTTGTTGATGTTATGACATGAATGATGAAGAGAGGACTTGAATGACTTCACAACTTTATCTTCAATTATTTTCAAGCTTCCAAAAGACATAAATCTGCAAACACACAAGAAGAGAAATTTTGATTGTTAAGGCATGGGGGTTTGCCTAAGTCAAACCCCTTTTAGGTAATTAAACCAAAATGATGAAATAAATGAATGAAACATGCAACAATGGAATAGATTACCTTTCCATGATAATTTCATCTTGAAAGTCTACAACATAACATGTAGAATCTACCCTTGAAAGTCTAAAAATTGATCTCTAAATGCCTTGAAACCTAAGTTTCTTGATAGAAGGTTGATGAATAATGGATCATAAGAAGAAGAAAAATGGGAGATGATCATAATAATGAAGGTAAAAATAGTTATTTATACAATTTTTTGCCTTACTATCCGTTCATACCTCATCAAAGGTCAACATCAAGTGATTTTTAAATAAAAAGCTGAAAAGAATTTAAAATATTTTTTAAATTAGAGCCAAGAAGGACTCATTCGCCACCCATGGTGAATGGGTGCCACCTTGGACTCAAAAGTGGTTGTCAGGATTTAACTTGCATTTAATATTGTTTGACGGGTTTACATTCAAAGATACACTTAATTAAGACATGTGAGGACATAAAGGGGTCAATTAAGTCATAAGAAAGGTGTAAATAAGGAGATTGTGCCTAGAAGAGCATGAAATCTTGTTATAAGACTTTACAACACTTTAATATAGGACTTGATAATGAATAGAAATGAATATTTAAATGAATTATAATAAAAAGAGTCTAGAAGAGAGTAGAAATGTATTACAACACTTCACAAGACATCATTAAATGTATTTTATTTAATTTTCAAGGGTCCAAGACCTAGTGTGGATGCATAAAATACTTCACAACACTAGATTAAGACATTATTAAGTCAATTTAATCATGAAATAATCTATATCAAGAAAAGGGTCCAATTTTCTATGACACATTTTTCCCCCACTTTAGTGAGAGGATGAACCTACTTCAAACTCACACTAAAGTAGACATTCAAGAGAGATCCACCTGTACGACAAGCCCCCAAGATACAAAATCATGCAAAGGAAAGGTGGAAAGAAAGAAAAGATGAAAAATATGTAGTCACTATAGGGCCATATAACTAGTTGCCTGCGGGGTGAGAAGGCCCAAAAAGAAAAATGTGAGAAACATACACTAGTTGGTATGTGCCCACAAAACACAAAAGTGGCTATGGGGAAAAGTCATTCCACTAGGTAGGCTTCTTGCTCAACCATACTAAAGCTATACCCATTTGATAACTTTAACAAGATTCCACAAAGAAAAAATAATAATATGAATCAAAAAGACAAGGTACCATAGTCATGCAAGTTGCATAATGCACGGTGGAAAAATACAAAGAAAATGCAAAATGCAAAATGCAAAAAAAATGTAATGTAAAAGATATTCAAAGGGATTTTGTTTGATTCATGCAATTGTCTCATCTTAGGAAACATTATGTCCAATGTCTCCAAGAGAGGTTAATATCATCATGAGCAACATTGTACCTAATGCGTCCAAGAGAGGGAATCGCAAGAAAAAGAAAAATCACACAATGAAATGTGAGTGGTGATGTATGCCCCCACTTTAAAGAGGTTGCTAACACCATTGTTGTGAGAAATTGCTTTAAAGTAGAAGAAAAGAGGAATACATGAGAGCTTATGTGAAAATCCCTATGCCAAGTCATATGTTTTTGAGAAGCTACGTCATGAAAGAAGAGAGTATGTCACATGCGAGTCAATCTTAAGACATGTCATCCACATCTCAAGCTTTCTTTTATTTGTATGCATGAAAGGTTAATGAGTAGTCAAAAGAGACAATGAAAAGTGACATACAAGGGATAATACTTTCTAACTCTTTTCCCCCCACTTATTGTAGTACAAAGGCAAGCTAAAAGTGTGAATGGGGTGTATGCTAGAGTGAAAATTAATAGAAATTAGAGGAATTAGATTCCCCCATAGAGAGAAGCATACCAAACTCCTAAAAATGTTGTATTTTATGACTCAAGGCATAACAGTCATTGGTGGAGTGACCATGAACTCTATGGTATGCACAAAAGGAAGTCTTGTGATAACATTTCTTGCAAGTTCTAGGAGGGAGGGTGATCAAGTTATCATAAAGAAGTCTTGTCAAGATACTTTCTTGATCAAGAGGAGAAGGTTGTTGTGTGATTGGGGTCAAAGATACATCTTGCTTAGGTGTCATACTTACACAAGACTCTATAGTTTGTGATATTTTGCATTCTTTATTATAGGAGGATACAAAATCTAACAAATTCAAATCATAAGTGTTTTGTGAGATGAAATTTTGAACATTGTGTGAAGGATGATATTGGATACCACTAGTTTGTAAGGATGAAGTAAAATTATTGATGTGGAATGAAGGTTGGTGAAGAATGAGGGAGTTATCAAGATGTCCTACGAGATATGTATAAGGGTCATTAATTAAAGGGGATCCAATGGACACTTGTGCAACCATATCCTCAGCGGGCTTGTGTTGGTGTATCTCAATATAAGGGCAATCAAGAATCAAATGAGTAGGGAAAGAAGAAATATGATGAGTGCTGCCATAATTAAATGCCATGATATTCTCCCTAGGAGGAGAGTTTGGAGAAGAAAAATAAGCCATATGTTCTTGACAAGTAAGGCCTAGTTCTTCTACAATAACTTCATTTCCAATAGGGGAATGATCAATGATGGGATTATGAGGAGGGGAGAGTGTTACGTGAGTGTCCATTACCATTGAGGTCTCATTCTCTTGGTCCATATTATCTAACCTACAAGGAGAGCTTGTAATATGTTCATCTAAGTTTGAGGTTTGGAAAGGAGCTTTATCACAAGTGGAGGAGGTATCAAGAGTAGAACTACTATGGGTTTCAAATAGATGTTCCCATAGAATAGGGACATTAGCGAAGGGAGGATCAAGGATGTCATGATTTGTAATAGAGGTATCTCCTAACACCAACCCATCCTCTTTACATCGAGGAGGCATATTAGGAGATAAACAAGATCAGATTATCATAACCATAGAGATTTGGTAAGGTGACAGTTAGGAATGTGTTTATTATTTCATGCTCTTGTTGTGTAAGGTCTTCCAAAGGGGAATTAGGAGATGGCCAGTCACTACTTTCAAGGATTGTGACTTCTTACATCTCAATACCTTCGTCACTAGGAGGAGAGGTATCCGAAGAAGAACAAGAATTTGTGGTAGGATTTTCAACATTACCATTCTCACCAAAGGGAAATGTAAGAGTAAGAAGTGAATTAATGGATTTTTTCTTAAAGTTCCTATTATGGTACTCAAAAGGAAACTCATAAAAGGTAGTATTATGCATGGTAAATCCATGTTTAATCAAGTCAAGAGCACATCTTGTGAAAGGAAACATATTGAAATGAAAAAAAACGTACAATGCAATGCAATGTTCAGTTTTGAAGAATATGAAATTCTTATGTTGACAATGCAAGAATCTGAAAATGAAATGTGGTGAGTCCAAAAAAGTGAAATGAAAAAATGCAGGAAATGAGCTATTTGAAATAAAATCTAGTGAAATGTATGCTACAAGAATGCAACTATCTGATATATATAGGTTAAGGCACCAAACAAAAGACTAAAAACCAATTTTTGAGATATGGAAAATGTTGTTTTAGGAGTCAAAAGGGGCTGATTCGCCCAAGGTGGTGAATGAGTCCCAATATGAACCTTTTTCAAAATTTTCTGAAATTTTAGGCTGATTTTTATGAATTCTAAGAGCCAATACACAAACCTAAATGAAAAATTTAGAATTTAAACAAATCTAAATGAATTTAGATGCTACAAATGCAACCTAAATACTCTTTTTATGAATGCAAGATTTAACACCTAGCATGCAAATGAATCATGCAAACCCTAATGCAAGCTCAATGCAAGCCTAGATCTATGATGAAGGACTACAAAATTAGACAAGAGAGTGATCAAAAAGAAGGTTCACCAAAATGAAATGAAGTATTTTGGCACTCAAATCCTTTGTGTACCTTCTAGGGTATTTCACCTAGAAGGTAAGAGAATGTTTTGGCCAAAAAGTTCACTTCGTTATCACTCAAGATTAAACGATGGAAGAATGAAAAGGAAAATTGGGATGTGTGAATGTGTCTTAGTTCTGAAAACTTAATGAAAATGCAAACTAAAGAGTGTAAATTGATCTAATGTAAAATTGTTGGAAAACACAGTGTTGAATGCAAATATGAACTAGAAACTCAAGTAAATGAAAAAAAATGAATAATACTAAACAGAGTGAACCTAGAGGTAGAATGATGTCACTAGAATATTTTGGAATGTCTTAGGAACTTCTGTTAATGGCCACTAGGATTGATTTTCCATGCATGGCAAACTAGTCGTGTTTCTAATGAAATGTTTCAGAAACCTATTTCTGACTGCCAGGAGCTGAAATCTAAGAAAGCCACTTTTCAGGGCTATAGATGGGACTCACTCACCATGGCTAGTGAGTCAGTCCACCTACAAAAATCTGGAAAATCAGAGGAAGATTCCATGGAGTTAGATCTGCAATTATGTCTCCTACAGGTCTTTGCTTCTGAAACTTTCAGATCCAAGTCTGAAAGTAACTTTTTGTTGATGTTTGAATTGAATGATGAAGAGAGGAATTTAATGAATTTTCAAATTGAGGGTATGTGTAGGATCATCATGGAAAAAATAGGCCCTTAAGTGGCAAAAAATTCAGAAAAATTAGAGTTAGGCAACTTGATGTAAACAATTGAATAAGTTATCTATATTATTTCAAAAGTATATAAGAATAGAATTTGTAGAAAATTGAATGTAGTTTCTAAACTACTAGGTTTATTTAAAAAAAAAATCTATTTGGTGAAAATTTGAAATTTCAATGCAGTGGTATTTAAATTTCAGGGAAAAAATAAGTAGGTGTTTGTTTGACTGCCCTAACCACAATAAAATAATAATATTTCTTTATAATATTTTAGATAAGTAGAGGACTCATGTCTGGATGTGGTGCATATTTTTTTATAATTTTTTTCCAAGTAAATAATTAATTATGATTTTTTATTACAACTTTTAAAAAATATAAAAATTCATATGTCTGACCACCTTAATTAACTTGATCAAAATTTCATGAAATTCATTCTTTTTTAATCCTATAGTATGTGAAGCATAGAATGTGACATGTATGTTTTGGATTCAAAAAATGTGATATTGTTTGAAAGATATAGATGTTTTTCAATCAATCTATCAATCAGGACTTTAGTCATAATTCAAATAGAAAATGAATAATAATTATTTATTAAATTCATAGTATAATTTATATTGGTGGAAAGCTAAGAACCTCCTTTAAAAAACCTTTTTGTTTCATCAATTTTGGGTAAAAATAAAGTTATCACCACTTTTTGGCCCATCATGATCCTACTCATACCCTTGATCTTCAATGCTTTTCAAGCTTTCAAGAGACCTAAATCTGCAAACACACAAGAAGAGAAATGTTGATTGTTAAGGCATGGGGGTTTGCCTAAGTCAAACCCATTTTAGGTAATTAAACCAAAATAATGAAACAAATGAATGAAACATGCAACAATGGAATAGATTACCTTGCCATGATGATTTGATCTTGGAAGTTTTGGTATGTGCAGGTTCATCATGGAAAAAATAGGCCCTTAAGTGGTAAAAAATTTAAAAAAATTAGAGTTAGGCAACTTGACATAAAAATTTGAATAAGTTATCTATATTATTTCAAAAATATGTAAGAATAGAATCTGTAGCAAATTGAATGTAGTTTCTAAACTACTAGGTTTGTTTAAAAAATATATATTTGGTGAAAATTTTAAATTTCGTACATTAGTACTTAAATTTAAGGGAAAAAAAGAAGTAGGTGTCTGTCTAACCACCCTAACCACAATAAAATGACAATAATGTTTTATAATATTTTAGATATAAGTAGAGGACTCATGTCCTGATGTGGCATATTTTTTTGTAATTTTTTTCCAAGTAAATAATTAATTATGAATTTTTTATTACAACTTTTAAAAAATATAAAAACTTCATTATGTCAAAACTTCATGAAATTCATTTTTTTTTTTAATCCTATAGTATGCGAAGCATAGAATGTGACACATGTTTTGGATTAAAAAAATGTGGTACCATTTGAAAGCTATATATGTTTTTCAATCAGCCTATCAATCAGGACTTTAGTCATAATTCGAATAGAAAATGAATAATAATTGCTTATTAAATTCAAAGTAAAGCATAATTTATATTGGTGGAAAACTAAGAATCTCTTTTAAAACCCCTTTTCATTTCATCTATTTTAGGTAAAATAAAGTCGTTAGCCACATACCCATCATGTTGCCACTTTTTTGCCCATCATGATCCTGCACATACCCAGTGTACAACATAACATGTAGAATTAGCCCTTGAAAGTCTAAAAATTGATCTCTAAATGCCATGAAACCTAAGTTGCTTGATAGAAGGTTGATGAATAATGGATGATAAGAAGAAGGAAGAAGAATAAAAATGGGAGATGATCATAATAATGAAGGTAAAAAAACTTATTTATACAATCTTATGCCTTACTATCCATTCATACTTCATCACAGGCTGACATCAAGTGATTTTTAAATTAAAACCCAAAAATAATTTAAAATATTTTTGAAAATAGAGCCAAGAAGGACTCATTCACCATCCATGGTGAAAGGGTCCCGCCTTGGACTCAAGGGTAGGTGTCAAGATTTAACTTGCATTTAATATTGTTTGTCGGGTTTACATTCAAAGATACATTTAATTAAGACATGTGAGGGCATAAAGGGGTAAATTAAATCATAAGAAAGGTGTAAATACAGAGATTGTGCCTAGAAGAGCATGAATTTTTTTTATAAGACTTTACAACACTTCAATATAGGACTTGATAATGAATAGAAAGGAGTATTTAAATGAATTATAATAAAAAGAGTCTAGAAGAGTGTAGAAATGTATTACAACACTTCACAAGACGTCATTAAATGTATTTTATTTAATTTCCAAGGGTCCAAGACCTAGTGTGGGTGCATAAAATATTTCACAACACTAGATTAAAACCTTATTAAGTCAATTTAATCATGAAATAGCCCATATCAAGCAAAGGGTCCAATTTTCTACAGCACAATATGTAACATCCCACTTTGGTGCTATGAAAGCAACTCTAAATAAATAGAAAAGAGACATCCAAAAAGAATTAAGTGACAAATGGGTGATTTTATTGAAGTAAAATGGATAAGGATTCATTTTTTATTAGAGAGGGTGAATCCAATAATTTCAATGACATCTCACTTTAAGATGAAATCAGGGTAGGATTTGAAATATTTGATTATCTAGTAAAAAAATTGGGCACTTATCTTGTAAATATGCGTTGTCATAGCTATTTTAGAAATTTTTCATGCTATACTAACTATGGAAAATGATATTGGCACCCAATGGCTTTCTTGCACTTCTAGGTTTTTTCACCTAAAAGGAGAGAGATGGGCCAAAATGGGAAATGTCTTCATTCAAGATTAATGTAAAGAGGAATGTACTATGCCTAAATAAGCTGATATAAATGTAGAAAACTAATGAAAGCTATTGATTATTAATGCAAAACTATTGAAATGCAGCTTGTTTGAAAACATAGTGTGGTATGCAAACATGTGGAAAATAACCTAGAAGTGCAAACAAAACTAGACAAAAAGCTATAAAAAAGAATGTGTTCACCTAGAGGCTGAAAAAGGATGGCATGAAGGTCTAGAATCTTGACTAAATTTTTGCAAAAGTCAACTGGGACACTTACACCAGGCTAGGCAACTTAGTCCCAATTTCAGGAAAACTGCTCAAAACTCATTTCGGCCAAATAGGTATCTGAATCTTCAAAAGTATCTGAAAAACAGGTTCAATGGGACTAAGTCACCACTATTGGCGACTTAGTCCACTTCTAAATTTTTGAAAATTCAGAAGTGGAAATGGAAGCCCTCAGTCTACACTTCGGTTCTCTACAGGTGTCAACTTTTAAAACTCTAATTTTTGGGCCTAAAAGTGACTCTTAATGGATATTTTGACTTGGTCAACAAGGAGATTTCTTCAACAACTTTGTAACTTGATCTTTAATGATTTCTAAGCCTTGAAGAAGAAATGTTGGATGTTAGGGCATGGGACTTTTCCTTGGTCAAACCCCTTTGTAAGTAATTAAACGAAAATAAAGAAAGAATGTAATGAAGCATGAAACAATGGAGTTAATCCCTTTCCATGATGTTTGATCTTGAATTTCTATAGAAAAACATGAAGAATTTTCCTTTGAATGTCCTTGGAAGCTATCTTGATGACTTGCAATGATAAAACTTTAGCTTTCTTGACTTTAAAACATGATGAATGATGAATGAAATGATGATGAATTATGAATTAAGATGAGTTAGTTCAAATGAGAGGGAAAAAACTATATTTATACACAATTATGCCCTAATTCCCAAAAATACCTCATCACAGGCTAACCTTAAGTCTTAAGGAATAAAAACCCAAAAGAAATTTGAATTAGTTTTGATTTTTGTACCACATGAGACTAAGTTGCCCAAGGTGGCGACTTAGTCCACCTAGGAAATTTTGAGCGGATTTTAGAGATTAAGATGTATTAAATGTTGTTTATCTGGTTCTTCTTCAACAAGACACTTAATTAAGGCTTGTAAGTGCATAAAGGGGTCATTTAAAGCATAATAAATGTTTAAATATTGATAACACAAGGAAAGTGTGAAAGTTTGTTACAAGACTTTACAACACTTTGAAATAGGTCTTAGTAAGGTTATTTACGTGAATTATAAAATTATAGTCCTAGAAAAGTGTGAAGATGTGTTAGAACACCTTACAACACTCTTGCAAGACATCAATAAATGTATTTTATTCAATTTTCAAGGGTTCAAGACCTAGTGAGGATTTGTAAACACCTCACAATACCAAATCAAGGCCTCATTAAGTCAAATTTATCATCAATTAGTCCCAAATCAAGTAGGGAAAAAGGGATACTTTTTTTGTGTCCATAGTTAGCCCCCACTTTAGTGAGAGGATGAACTTGCTTCAAACTCATGCTAAAGTATCCATTCAAGAAGAGTCCAATCGTACCAATGCAGATGATAAAGAATGAAAAATATCAAAGGAGGTTACACAAGCCCCCAAGATCTAAGATCCTAAGTCAAGCCAACATAAGCATGAATGGACACATGCAAGGTGAATGATTTGTAGCAAGACAAGATAATGATCATATAATGGCAAGATCTAGAAGGAAATGAAAATGGGGTGGATCAAGTTTCGATCATTAGTCCAACACATTGTGGATTAGATCTAGGCTTGTTTGAAAAAGAACATGTATACTCACTCTAGGGTGATGGAACTCATGGTTGTCCGCTAAGTGAGAAATCCCAAGTATAATCACTATGGGGCCATGAAACTTACGGTTGTCTATGGGGTGAGAAATCCTGAAAGGTGAGAAACATACGCTTAATTGGTATGCACTCACACACACACACAGGTGGCTTTGGGGAAAGTCATGCCGCTGGTTGGGCTTCCTGTTTAACCATACCAAAGTTATAACTCCTGATAACTTTGATAAGGCACCAAAAAAATCATCTTCGATCTCTATGAGTTAAGCATAAATTTGTATGCTAGACACTCATAGACAAACATGATAGTACCATAGGCATGCAAGTTGTGTTATACAAGGTGGCCATGTAAAAATTGTTGTGAATAGTAAAATAGTGCAAGGAATATTCAAAGGGATTTTTCTTAGTTCATGCAAGGTCTCATCTAAGGGGACATTGTGCTTAATATCTCCAAGAGAGGATGTGTCAAAATAAGTATCACACTCTTGGAGGGAATCAAGCCCAATGGCTCCACCAAGAAAAGGACGCATTGCAAGAAGAAAGAAATTGCACAATGAAATGTGAGTGTCGATGTATGCCCCCAATTTAAATTTGTTGTGAACACTAGTACTGTGAGCAATTGTTTTAAAGTAGAAGAAGGAGGACATGACAGCTTACTCAAAAATCCCTATGCCAAGTCATGTGTTTCCGATAAGATATGTCATGAAAGAGGGGTAGTATGTCACGTGCAAACCAGCTTAAGGCATGTCGTCCACATCCTAAGCTTTCTTTGATGTTTCATGAAAGGTTAACAACAAGTCAAAAGAGGCAATTACAAGTGACATACGAGGACAAGGCTACTTAACCCCTTGCCTCCACTTAGTGTAGGACAAGAGTGAGCCAAAATGATTGAAATGCATGCTAGAGTGAAAATAAGAAGAAATTAGAAGGATTAGGTTCCCCCACATAAGGAAGAACACCAAACATCTTAAAATGTTAGATTTTTTGACTCAAAGCCTTACATTCATTAGTGGAATGACTAGAACTCTATGGTATGCACAAAATGAAGTCTTCTAATAGAATTTATTTTGAGTTCTTGGAGGAAGGGTGATCAAGTGTTCTTGGAGGAGTCTCAACAAGATGCCAGCTTGATCTATGCTAGAAGGTGGTCCTATAGTTTGCAAAAAAGATACCTCTTGCTTGGATGTACAAGATTGCATACCTATGCAAGACTGCTTAGATTGTGAGATTTGGTTCTCTCCTTTATAGGAGGGTGTAAAATCTAACAACATTAGTGTTTTGTGTGATGATATTGACATTAAGTGAAGAGTTCATTGTTTGTGTCATGTTTTGCAAAGGATGATTTTCAAGACCACTGGTGTCAATGAGTTCAAGATGCTTTATAGTTAAAGTTGGCTTAGAAGAATGTTGTGTGAGCGTGTTGATATTGAGAGAAGGCTTGATTACTACTACCAAAGGACAATAACTAAGACCATGAGTTGTTTGTTATGTGATAGGATCTATAGGGTTGCATATACCTTGTTCATGAGCACCACATCCTTTTCCACTATAGCCAAGTTGCTTCATAAGTTCATGACCTTGTCCATAAATATTTTTCATTTCTTTGGAATCAGGTGATTGTTTGTTGTCGTGTTTGTCAAAGGTTGTTGTGTAATTTGTTGGCTTTTGTTCTAGAGTGGTTGAGGCAGATGAATTTGAAAGGTATTCTGAGTTGTGTGTTGACATGACTGCTTTGTTGTGTGCCTTAGTGGAATTTTTGTTTATGATCTTGTACTCACCTATAAGTGTTGGTGTGAAGTTTAAGGAACCCCAATCATTGTCTAGTTTGTTGTTTTGTCATACGAGTTCAACTTGTGTAGTTGATGTTGATGTGTTCAAGGGATTTTGTTTGTTTTTCTCAAGTGGCAAGACACTAGAAGGATTGGGATCAGTGTCAAGTGTGTATACTTTGTTGTTATAGATGTATTTCATTTTACGATGAAGAGTAGAAGGCATGCCATTTATTGCTTGAATCCATGGTCTGCCTAAAATGATATTATAGGAAAGATTGTTAGGCATAACATGAATTGGTATATCCAATGTAACCTCCCCAACTATAAGAGGCAAAGTGATCACACCAAGCAGTTGTTTGCGTATATTGTCAAATCCCTGGATAGAAAAGGAATCAGGTTGAATTTCTAATTTATCCACATGAAGCCTATCCAAAAGATTTACTCCACACACATTAAGGGATGAGCCATTGTCAACAAGGGTTTTCTTTATCCCTATTCATTTGTATTGAGATAGGATTATGAAAGCTTCATTGTGCTTTTGCACTTCCAAGAGGAGTTCACTTGGGTGGAAAATGATGTTAGCATTCAATCCTTGAATGAGGGCTACTATGTCATTTGGTTACACATTAGAAGTGATAGTAATTTTTTGTAAGGTCGTTTGGAGCATACTATGATAAGTAGGTGAATTTTGAAGAAGGTCCCAAAGGGATATCTTTGCGGAAGTAGTCTGAAGTTGTTCAGAAAGATCATACTCCCTAAGATGTTAGTTTAGGCGAGAAGCACTAGGTAAGATGGGATGAGGCAAAGGTAATGGTATTGGGGTGGGTTTTTGTGGGCATGGATTGTTTCTAGTGTAGTGTGTGTGAGCAACAACATTATGCCTAGGTGGGTAAAGGGTAAACTCAGGTTTAGGTGGAGGTGGATGTGATAGCAGCTAAAGGATGAGTTCAGGTTGTTGTTGAGTTTTTTGTTTGTGTGAAGGAGGCTAGAGAATTAGAGGGTTCTTAGGATGACCCATGGGGTATGTATGAGGTCCATTGATCAAGGGGCAACTAATGGAAACTTGCACATTCATAACCTCAACGGTCTTGGTTTGATGTATCTCTAATAAAGGGAAATATAGAATCAACTTTTTATCATGAGCTAAGGAAGGCATATGATTATTGTTGTCATTTTCTACCATGATATTCTCCCTAGGAGGAGACTTTTTAGGAGAACTACGAATCAATTTTTTTTGACATTTGTGGATTGGTTCTTCTAAAATGACTTCATTGCAAGTAGGGGAATGATCAATGGTGGAATTATCTTTCTTAGGTGAAAGGGGACAAGTAAGATTCTCATGACTCTCATTGGTTGTGTTTTCTAACATCAAAGTATCTTCCTCACAACTAGGGGAGATACTAGGAGAAGAAAAAATATGATTATCATGATCATTTATGACTTCATTCCTTTATTCCCTAATATCTTTCAAAATAGGAGAGGTAGGGGAAGGATCATAAAGAGGGTTGTTGTAGACCAACATATATCCTTATCATTTATAATCTTATCTTCCTTGAAATCATTCTCACAAGGTAAGGAGAATGGAAATTAGGTAAGAAGATGTTGAGGAACGTGTCTATAATTTCATTCTCTTGTGCTAAAATATCTTCCCAAGGGGATGAGGAGAAGGACAAACAAGATCCACATGATTCACAGTGATTGTATCTTCTATCGCCAAGATACCTTAGTCACTGAAAGGAGAGGTATTGGAGGAAGAACAATTATGATCATCATGGGTATCTATATGTTTGTATTTTCTTCTATCACATCATCCACAAAAATAGGAGAGATAGGAGGGGTTGTATGTTTAAGGTCAGCATTGTCTTTTTCACTCTCTTGCACTAAGATGCTTTCATAACTAGGGAATGCATTGAATGAATAAATGCCATGCTTATTGACTAGGTTTTTCTTTGCAAATTTGGAGAAGATTGAAACTAACATTTGGAAAAAGAAATCTATGCAAACTTAAAATGCAATGTAAGAATGTAAAATGAAATGTGATTTTTAGTTTTTAATGCAATGATCTGAAAGATGAAATGTGGTGAATGCAAAATTGAAATTTAGAATGCATAAAATGAGCTAATTTGAGCTAGATCTAATGAAATTCATGTTATAGAAACTCAACCAACTAGTACAGGTAGATGATGGCAATAAACATAAGCTTGAAAATAAGGTTTTCAACTCTGTAAAAGGCATTTTCAGGGTTGAACAAGGACTAAGTCACCCAAGGTAGCGAATTAGATCTAGTAGGGATTTTTTTGAGATTTTCTATGATATTTTTGATGGATGTTGACGGTCTCTATATTGTATAATGCAGACCTAAGATGTAAATTTAAAATTTCAGATATTTTCAATGATTTAAGATTCAAAAATGCTTGTAATTGAAATGATTTAAAAAAGGACTACCCTTAAATGATGTTTTTGACCTAGATGAATTAAAAAAATGATCCTAAAACTTTCTAGACTTATAGTATATGATACTAGGAGGCTTATGAAGCATAAAAATGTGGTTTCTAACGCTGTATCAGACAGTGAAAAATCTAGACTGGGACTAAGTCGACTAGACTGGCAGATTAGTCCCAGTTAAGGTTTTTGCAAAATTTCCAAAAATTTTCAATGGATTTGATGCTTTTTAGTTTGTATGATGCATAGCTAAAGTGAAAGTGGAAAATTTTAGAAAATTTCAATGATTTTAGATGCCAAAAATGCAACCTACATGCACTTTTCATGAATGCAAAATTTTAAACCTAGCATGCAAATTAATCTATGTAAACCCTAATGCAAAGTTAATGTAAGCTAGATCTATGATTTAGGACTCCAAATAAGAAAAGAAAAGTATTCAATTGTCAGGTTCACCAAAATTTGGACAATGATTTTGGCACCCAATGGCTTTCTTGCACTTTTAGGGGTTTTCACCTAAAAGGAGAGAGATGGGCCAAAATGGGCAATGTCCTCATTCTAGATTAATGTGAAGAGGGATGTAATATGCCTATATAAGCTGATTTAAATGTAGAAAACTGATGAAATGTATTGATTATTAATGCAAAACTATTGAAATGCAACTTGTTTGAAAACATAGTGTTGCATGCAAACATGTGGAAAATGACCTAGAAATGCAAACAAAATTGGACAAAAAAGCTATAAAATAGAATGTGTGCGCTAGGAGGCTGAAAAATGATGGCATGAAGGTTTGGAATTAGGATGAAACAATTGCCGCTAGGTTGGGTGACTTAGTCCCAATTTTGGGAAAACTGCTTAGAAACCTATTTCAGCCAAATGGGTATCCAAATCTGCAAAAATCTCTAAAAGATAGGTTCAGTGGGACTAAATCACCACTACTGGCAGCTTAGTCCACTTCTGAATTTTTGAAAATTCAGAAGTGGAAACGGAAGCCCTCAGTCTGCACTTCGGTTCTCTACAGGTGTTCACTTCTGAAACTCTAATTTTTGGGCCTAAAAGTGACTCTTAATGGATATTTTGACTTGTTCAAGAAGGAGATGTCTTCAAAAACTTTGCAACTTGATCTTTAATAATTTCCAAGCCTTCAAGATGCCTAAATCTGCAAACACACAAGAAGAGAAGAAGAAATGTTAGATGTTAGGGCATGGGGGTTTTCCTTGGTCAAACCACTTTGTAGGTAATTAAACCAAAATGAAGAAAGAATGTAATGAAGCATGAAATAATGGAGTTAATTCCTTTCCATGATATTTGATCTTGAATTTCTACAACAAAACATGAAGAATCTTCCCCTGAATGTCTTTGGAAGCTATCTTGATGACTTCCGATGATAAAACCTAGCTTGTTTGACTTGAGAACATGATGAATGATGAATGAAATGATAATGAATTATGAATTAAGATGAGTTAGTTCAAATGAGAGGGAAAACCCTATATTTATACACAATTATGCCCTAATTCCCAAAAATACCTCATCACAGGCTGACCTTAGGTCTTAAGGAAGAAAAACCTTAAAGAAGTTTGAATTAATTTTTATTTTTATGCCACATGGGACTAAGTCGCCCAAGGAGGTGACTTAGTCCACCTAGACAATTTTGAGTGGATTTCAAAGATTAATATGCATTAAATGTTGTTTATCAGGTTCTTCTTCAACAAGACACTTAATTAAGGCATGCAAGTGCATAAAGGGACCATTTAAAGCATAAGAAAGGTGTAAATATTGATGGAAAATCTAGGAAAGTGTGAAATTTTGTTACAAGACTTTACAACACTTTGAAATAGGTCTTGGTAAGGTTATTTAGGTGAATTATAACATTATGGTCCTAGAAAAATGTGAAGATGTGTTACAACACCTTACAACACTCTTGCAAGATATCAATAAATATATTTTATGCAATTTGGGAGGGTTCAAGACCTAGTGTGGATTTGTAAACACCTCACAACACCAAATCAAGGCCTCATTAAGTCCAATTTATCATCAATTAATCCCAAATCAAGCAGGGAAAAATGATTATACAATACTAAAGGTTCTCAAATTTTACCTATCTAAGAAGGTATACACCTTTGTAGTCTAATTACTTTTAGGATTGAAAGATGCACATATATGTCAAAAGTAAAATTATTTGGCACGCGAATACTTTAAGTATAATTCTCATTACATTGGATTAAATCATTCCATTATTTATCATAGAGAAATATTTGAATGAAATTAATCATTAAATAAGTAATTTTATAGTTGACATGTAATTTGAGAAAGATCAACTACAATGATAAAAATACATAAGGCCAAATTTAAATGTCTTTTTGACATTGAGTTGTTCCTTATGTGCACTCAACATGTCAACAACATCTACCATATGTAGTTCTTTACTAGCTTAGTTGTTTCCTATTCATCATCTTCTTATGCGATCCATGACTCATCTCATCCACCTACAATTTGAAAAACACATAAATGCTCTTTGTAATAGAGTTCACACATCTCCCACTCATAGGATTTGACCCCTACTCTAATAAAACTTGACACAAATCATAAGTAGGCTAAATGGGCAATCAACTAACATTTTCTTAGTTATAGAACAAAAATAGAACAAGAAAAGAAGACCAATCAACAATTGATTCATAATTCTTTTAAATTTTGATAGAAATTAGTAGAAAAATTCAAATTAATATCTTAGTTATTCAAGCTAATAAATAGTTGTAAAGAATGTTTAGTGTTGTATAATTTTAAAAACTAAGTATAGAAATAAAATGAAGTCACTAAACAAATTCAATATTCTTATTCTAAAAGTTTCCAAAAAGAAGAAAATAATTAATAGTGATAATTATTCTTCTACTAAATATTAATTATAAAAGAATCACTTTAGTAGACCTTATACTATCTACAACTCCAACCCAATCAAAATTGATAAATTCTCATATACCTATTATTTTCCTCCCCCCCTCTCTCTATATATATACTCAAAAAGTAACATTGAAAAATTAAAAAGTATGCATATAATTTGAAAGTGGAGAAGGGTCTCCCTCATTGCGAAATCTCCTAACAAAGAAAAGAGTTATAAAATAATAATAATACTCGTAAATAATTTACGCCGAAGGCGTATCCTACTATGAACTGCGCCAGACTATTTTTTAAAATCGATGGCTAAAGCCATCCTGGAGACGAAAAAATGTTTGCCCACCATTGGATATTCCATCCACCTTTCACGGCACCACGATCACCGCTTCTCACGTCATCCGTTTTTCACGGCATCCTCTTTGCACGCAGTCCGCTTTACTTTCTCGCCAGTCGCCGGTATAATTTTCGCCGAATAAAGCAAGTTGATATTTTCTACGGAGGTCACTGCAAGTTGCGAGCTGGCTGTGGAAGGCCAGAAGGAAAGGCCCGGCGGTAATACTGGTGCTTCAACGGCTTCTGATACATCAGACATTAGTTCCATGAATCAGAACCAGAACCAGCACCAGTACCAGCATCAGCCCCAATCCCATGTCTTTGGGATTCAGTTGGGCGGTTATATGAACCCGGGACTCGGGGTTTCTAACCCTGTGGATTTATCTGGGCATCACGGGCTCGGTGCCTCAGCTCTCTCCGGCCTTGGAACGCACGCCAACCCTAGTGGTATCCCGGGTCACACCGTACATCCGTCGGGGCTGCATGGAGCGTCGAACCCTGTGGCATCATCATTGGGCATGGGGGTTTATGGGGGGCTAGGACCCTATGGAGGTGGAGGATATGGGAGCAACAGTCAGGGGGCGCTTGGGGCAGGAGGAGGTGGCTATTCTTCTCTCTTCCCCTCTTCGGCTGCTTCTCAACCTGGCGGTTTTGCGGATGGACCGGGTCACTATCCCCTTTCTGCCTATCAAAATCAACACCAACAATCAGGAGCATCTCCTGCACCGCGGCTTCCTGGGAGTGGAATGTATCCAGCTGGGAAGCCCTTCTATCCAGTCTAGGTAGGTTTCTTGTTCTTCACTTGTGTTTCTAAGGTGGTTATTCTTATTTGTGCTACTAACATTCTAGTGAATTGCATGGAGAGGCTATTAGACTGACTATTCTAACTTGAAAAAGAATTAGATTTTTAGTTAAAGTTTCTGAAATTACCCAAGTGTCTTTATGATCTTCTCAACTTACAATTCTGGGTTATGTTCTTAAAAGTGGGGTGCCTACGCTATACTTTTTCTTAGAATTGCTCCGTGAATCGGTGCGCCAAATCCTTAATTTGTGGGGTTCCTTGCCAAGCCACTTCGGTTTGGGGTTTTTTGGTTAAGGACAACGCTCCACAAGTAGTTAATTCTGGGTCTTATTCTTGCCAGTGAGGTGCCTATCTATCCCCAAAATATCTTACAAGCGCTCCTTGATTGGGGTCTTAAAGTCTTCGAAGCAAGGCTCCTTGCCAGGCACCCCCAATTTAGAGTTTTGCTTAAGGACTCTTTCCCTCAAGTAGTTGATTCCAGGTCCTGGGTACCATTATTTTATTTCACGTTTGTTTTACTATCGTCCCTAGTATGCGTGTTTTGCTTGACATGACACACACTCTTTTAATTGTGGTAGTCCCAACAATCCGAAGGTTTATGGAGATGGATGATAGCATTTTTTTGCCTGATAACAAGCTTTATAGGCTCGTTGTATTTGATAACCATTCCCCCTTTACATTATGGACAAGCTCTGGTATGATTGTTATAGAATGTCTGTTTTATTCATGATGTAGTGGTTGCTGTAGCAGATGGTACAGTGATAATGATTTGTGCTTTGAACTGGAACAATGCCCTGTTTTTAAGTTAACCATAAATGCTTGTAATCTTATTGCAACAAAGAATATGGTCTTCTAAATATTATAGTTTGTATCCTGCATTTTGCCTCTTTGCTGGAATTTAGAATTCGTTGCACATTTTTCCTTGGAAGTTTTTATCCGTTTTCTTTGTTAAAGCTCTTTTCTGATGTGCATTACTTTGCTTGGGTGAAAGATATGTCTGTCATTGGTTTATTCTTAAGCAGTTGCTAATTTATCGATTCATTTCATGTAATTTGGGGTTTTAGGAGTGAGAAGTGATCTTGCTTTCTTATGTTTCCTTCCTTGCTGCTTATCAGATTCTGATGTGTGTGTCTGTGCTGATTATATTTTTAAAATTTACTAAGGTTGATCCATTTCAAACAATATAACTATTCCAACCAAAAATTCGGCGTACCCAATTGCACACAAAAAGTGCAATAGCTAGTTTATTTTCATTGAGTTATTTACGTTGAATGAGGATGGCCCCTTACATCATCTCATTTCTAGATGGATAGATAGAGTAAAAGTCCTAGTCGTCTTTGGGACTCTATACCATGGATGAAGATTCTTCGGTCGACGATGACAACGATGCCTCACGCGGAGGGGAGGAGTTGAAAGGTAATGGAGGATTGCTTACATCATCATCTTTTCCTTCCAGCATTTGTACGACCCGGCTCATAGACGGTCGGTCACTGGAATTGTATTGAATACACCAAAGTCCTACTTTGGCCATTCTCCTTACCTTGTCTTCATCTTCCACTTCTATGTCACCTCTACCTCTTTCTGTCAACCTCTTCTCCAACTCCCCACTCTCTATCAATTTGAACGCCCATTCCGGAAAATACAGTTGACTTGAACGACTCACCTGCAATTCAATGTTCTTCCTCCTCCCGGTAATCTCCAGTAATACCATTCCAAAACTGTAAACATCTGATTTGTTCGTTACAGGCCCCAAATTTCTAGACCACAGCTCTGGTGCAACATATCCCGGCGTCCCTCTCGTTGCCGTAATTGATACGTGGTCATCGCCCTTCTCATACAGTTTTGCCAGACCAAAATCAGCTACCTTGGGTGTGAAATCTGCGTCCAGTAATATATTGTGAGGTTTAATGTCAAAATGAATGATGCGCCTGCTGCAATCTTGGTGCAAATACGCAATTCCACGAGCTGCGCCCAAAGCAATTGAATACAATTGATCCCAATTCAGCATCTGTTCTTGTTCTTTTTGTTGAAATATAAATTTCTCTAGGGATCCATTGGCCATGTACTCATTTACAAGCGCGCTTCTGAATCCTTCGAAACAATAACCCATTAGCCGAACCAAATGAACGTGATGAATGGTTCCCAGAGTTGCAACCTCGTTCATGAACTGGCTCTCACTCTGTCTTGATTGATCAAGAAGTTTGACGGCCACCAAAAAACCGCTGCGGAGCTTTCCTTTATAAACCACTCCGAATCCTCCTTCTCCCAATTTATCTGCAAAGTTGTTGGTGATCTTCTTTAGCTGAGAGAATGAATATCTGGTCGGCATTTGATGAATATAACTTTTGAGAAAATTCTCCACTTTCCCAATAGACACTGAATGGATAGGTTCGGTTGTAACAGAAGCTTGGATCCCTTTAAAGTACGATGATCTCTTTCGATAAACTACTATGAGAAATATTGCTACTATAATAATGAAAGCACTTGCCCCAATAGCTATACCTGGTATTGATAAGTAGTAATATATGTTAGTGACTCCACCAGGAAAGAAAATTAGAAGATATTTAAAATTCACACAAAAAAGTTCCTTTAACTTTACCTGTTATAGTTCCACGATTTGAGCTCTTGCCTGTTTAAGTATGGTAAATGCTAATCAGATAGGAAAAGTAAAATTCAATGAACTAACTTATAGATAATGCGCTTTCATATTTTTTTATTTTCAAATTGTAAGGCAACTAAACTTATTTCGGTACCAAGAGGGAAATATAAAGAGATTTGAACCAAATACCTTGGGGGCATTGATTTGGGTGGTTTGCATCCTCGCAGAAACAAAGGAACTCTCCTGGATCGGAAGTATTCTACCCACACCAACCACCGCTCGATTTACAACTGCGACAATTCTGAAATAGTGGGTTGCCTACAATATTCCAATGTGCTATTCCCGCTTCAATAGTCACTTGTTCCAAAGTACATGACAACGAAGTTGAAGACAGATTATAGAGTACACATAGCTTCTCACACTTTGAGAGAATGATTTCCTGTTGTTCGACACTATCAAAGATACTCGTGTCCTTTATCACATGAAAGATATTATATAGAGATGTGCACTCTTGGAAATACTCGTCGTCCACTATTGTTGAGGTATTATTATCACCGTAGTAGTTTATGACTGCGTAATTATGGCTGTCAATTTCGATTACAGGACGTTCCTCCTTTACACAGTCGATCTGAAAGTGTGGCAGTCCACATCCATTTCCCCGCAAACCAAAAGGATATGGGATACTTGTACCGCCACATGTCTGATTTTTGCAAGAAGGATAACTGAGGCCTGCGCATAGCGAACAAGGGAGTAAAAGGGCATAGACAATGAAGGTATGAAGGAGATTAAAACGAGACATTGGGTGATGGACGGGTGATTATATTGAAGTAAAATGGGCAAGGATTGCTCGTTTATCAGATAGGGCGAATCCAGCAACTGCCGAGACGGCTCGGTAAGATAAAATCAATGCAGGCTGTGAAAGATTCCGCTATCAAGCCAAAAAAGCTGGGCGCTTACATGGTCAACACACGCTTTGTTAGATATTTTAGAATTTAATTCTAACCAAACTAGCCAGAGTCAAGATGATTGAAAAGTCCTAAAGGCGGTCTAATTTTACCTATTCAAGAAGGCATGCACTACAATAGCCTATTTATTTTTTGGCAATGAGAGGTGCACATCAATACAAATTTTGTTTGAATGCTATATTTTCAGACTATTCTGTTTTTCAAAATGCTCTGTTTTTTTTATTAAAACAAATAGTATTTTTACGATCTATGCATAAAAAACAGAAATAGATTAAACAATCATGGATAAGAAATTAAAAAATGTTATCATTAGAAATTAAAAAGTTGTTATCATTTCAATTAATTTTTATTTTTTCAAATTGTTACATATATAACCTTTTTCTCTATAATTTAGAGACATTCATACTCTTGTTACTACCTTTTAATAATCCACCTTCACAATATAAAATAGTTGTATGTATCTATGTACGAAATGAAAAATCTAATTATATTAAAAAATAAAATTGAAGATTTCTTATTCTAAAACATTTAATATATTATATATATTCAAGTTTTTATGGTCAAGACGAAAATTTGTAGATAGACATCACAATTAATGTTGGAGTATGACTTTGAATACAAGATCAATAGTAACTGAATTGATTTTTTTTTAACTCAATACGCTTTGTCGACATTACAGGTCTTTGGTTACCTAAACACAGGACTACTTTGTTTCATTTAAATTGGCATAACTTCAGAGGTAAACAGAATAACCTTCCGTGTCTAGGACGTTACACTGTAGTCAAGATATTAATGACAAATATTATTTTCAGAAGGAGAAAGCGGAATATTTTATTGGATCTGGTTGAAGAAGGAAGCATCGTCGGGAAGAAAAAATTGTCTAAGTTGAGATATATGCAATGATCCTCCTTGACGAAAACAGGTGTCGTAGGCGCACACCCCTCACGAAGTATCGAAGGAAATGTCCTCGGCATTCACTCGCAGAATTGTCAAAAGCATCTGACAAAAGACTCGTAATTAAGGAAAATGATGAAGTTCATAAAATATAACGTGCCTTTGACATTGTAAGTTTTATCATATTGTTTTACATAATGTTTTATAATTTAATTGTTTAAATATTTTAAATTGATATTTTAGATTTAATTTTGTGATTATCATCAAAATGAAATATTATAATGTATTAAATTGTAGGATGTGCTTCAAAATATTAAACCTTAAAATATTGATATAATAACTCAATTAATTTTTAGTTTAATTATATGTTAATACTTTAATCAAATTATTTATTTTATAAATTTTAATGATCAAAATTTATAAGTATTTTGAAATGAAATGTTTCTATAATAATTATTAAATAGTTAAAAAACTATTAAATATTATGTTGTTGTCAATAATAATAAAATATTATATAATTTTTTAATTTTCAAATAGATATATTTACTAATTGAATTATAGTTATAAATATAATATTATTAATATATTAAAAAATAATATAGAATTGGAAGTTCAATCATCAATCTTTACATGTATAATATAGAATTATATTAATATATATTATAAAATCTAAAAAAATGATGATATGAAGGGAAAATGTGTCCTTGCATAACTTGAATTGCAAGTCCAACCATCAAGCTCTACATGTATATTTTGTATACTCACACTATTTTATCTTAAAAAATAACCATAAATTTTGATACTCTTATTTTTTACTCACAAATTCATACTGCTTAACCTATTTACCATATTTTCAAGTGTATATCATTGACTTATATTTTTCAAAGCTTACTAATTCATTTCCAATAGTATATGTATTATTTGTGTATACAAAATTTTCAAAATATTACAAATTAATACAACTATTATATGTTCCTTTCAAAATGATTATCCATCGACTCTTTCAAAAATATACTTAAAATAAAAATTCTTGCTGATATAGATGGAACTTCTATGTTCATATAAAATATCATTAATATACAAAATAACGTATCAAATTAAATCTCATAAAAAAAAACCAATCTTTACCTTTCTAATGATACTTTCTCTTTAACACATCGTTTTGTTAAGTATGAATATAAATTTAAGAGAACATCTTTTGCAAACATAACAAAGGTCAATTTTATATTAGACTAGATTATATCCTTATGCAAGGACTAGATTGTGAATAAAACATATTCTAAGGCTATAGAGTCCACATATTTCTATTACCTTAAGTCTAGTTGTAAATATAATATCAATTTCCAACTTTTTTTACGTCTCAATATTAAAATTCAGTAAAACGTCGCATTCCAAATAAACCTTTAACCTTATGAATAATTTCAATACATTTTTATCTCAAATTTGTTTGCTTCTTAATATCAATTAACCAACATCAATTAATTCTAGTTTTAAAGTTTATCCGTTAAACTAAATATCTAGATTAAACTTACACATACGAAAAAGGAGAGAATGAATAATCCTCTTCGCCACGTAGACCCCATAAATTCTTTAAAAAACAAGGTGTCACCTTTCGCGAGATAAAATATATTACCAAATAAAGTTGTTTAATGAATAGGAATACAAACTTAGAAGAACAAGTCGTGGCATCATGGCATGTACACCCGGTCCCTACATTTAACATGTATAAACATGACTTTCTTCCACATTGCATATAAAATTAGTCCGACTCTTCAACCTTTTCTTTTTAATTGAGAAAATACAAAGTACATAAATAAAAAACAGTTAAAATCTCCAGAAGAGTTGATCAGCAAGTCACAAGGACCGCCATGAAAACAGCCACCAGCTGTAGCAAATTACAAAACAGAAGATGTAGTATTATAGCAGCAAACTGAAGCAGCAATATTATCTCTTCCACTTTTTATCTCATATGAGATAACTGAATGCTTGGCAGTAAAAAGCCACCAAATCAATAGAATATTGACTGGTAAATCACGTCACGGGTAAATTCTGCCCAACGTGTGATCTACGACTCCAACGGGCGATGATTGTTCACCTGCAGGAAATGGTGCCGATGGCGGGCGAGCATTGAACGGAGTTGGAGGATCTGGGATGTCGTCGACATCTACTTCCAACATGTGAAGCATCTCCGTCATTGAAGGTCTATGTGTCGAATTGTATTGAATACACCAAAGCCCCACTTTTGTCAGACTCCTTGCCATGGCCTCCTCTGCATCACTCAACTCTCTTTCCCCCAACCTCGTCATCAGTTCCCCTCTCTCTACCAATTTAATTGCCCAGTCTGGAAAGTAAATTTGGCTTGAACGGCTCACCTGTACATCAATGTTCTTTCTTCCTCCCACCATCTCCAATAACATCATTCCAAAACCATAAACATCTGATTTGTCTGTTACCAGCCCCAAATTTCTAGACCACACCTCTGGCGCTACATATCCTGGCATCCCCCTCGCTGCTGTCATTGATACGTGGTTGTCTTTCCTTCCACACAGTTTTGCCAGGCCAAAATCAGCTATTTTGGCTGTAAACTGCTCATCTAATAATATATTATGCGGTTTGATGTCCAAGTGAATGATGCGGTTGTGACACTGGTCATGAAGATACGTAATTCCGCGAGCAGCTCCCAAAGCAATTGAAGACAGCCGATTCCAATTCAGGATTTGATCTTCTTCTTTTGTTGCAAGTATAAATTTGTCGAGAGATCCATTTGCCATGTACTCGTAGACAAGTGCACTTGTATGTCCTTCAAAGCAATACCCCAACAAAAGAACCAAATGAATGTGATGGATCCTTCGATGGTTGCCACTTCGTTCATGAACTGAGTGCCGCTTTGTCTTGTTTGCTCAAGCATCTTAACTACCACAGGTTTTCCTCTCGGAAGCGTTCCTTTATAAACCACACCAAAACCCCCTTCACTCAGCTTATGTGCAAAGTTGTTGGTGATCTTCTTGAGACTTGAATACGAATATCTGGTTGGTATTTCATCAACATACTTGTGTAGAAACCTCTCTACCTTGGAAGTGGGCCGTGGGTTATCATGCTTCCTCCTCCAACAATAAATAAAAAGCAATACTACCGCTGCTGCGAGAATGACACCTACCTCAGAGGAAACTGGTTTACAATGAAGATACACATGAGATATCTTTTCAGATGTTCAAGGGAAAATAGTATTCTTTCTCAATTATTATTTATATAAAAAATATTAGGTTTAATGGAGATAAAAAAAAACAAATACACAGAAACACAATAACTTTCTCAACACATCAATTCAGATAAACACAATAATTTGCACAATGTGCTGCTACACAAAATATATTTTAATTACTTCATCAGATTTGATTACATCTCAAAATCAATTATATCATACCTCTTTTATAGAGGATTTCACAACTTACAGAAAAAATCTAGAACATGCAAACTGTAGAAAAACTTAACTAAATTTTAGCTTATTTCTAATTAGAATAGATATTGCTCATGCAAAACTGCAGTTTCTGTTTCCACAACCAATGTTTCTATTTCCTCAACCAATGGGAGAAATTACATTCTAACACTCCCCCTTAATTTCGACCACATGCTTTAGCATTTTCATTCTTCAAAATCTTGTTTTTTAAATCTTCTAACTCACTTAATCTTTGATCTTCATAATACCTTCAAATTATCTTCAACTCTTCACCAACTATTGTGGCAGTCCTTCAAACTTTGTTTGAAAACCAACATTGCTTTTACCATGCCAATATTTAGGCTTATACATCCTTTTAAACATACCTGTAACTTTTGTCCAATTGGATCCATCGATCCACCCATAATTTATCTTCATACAATCTTTCATAGATTGTTCATTCCATTCTTTGTTCCAACAAGTTTTTTCTGAGTGATTTTTCAACCCACAAATTTTGCAAGGATTAAGATTCCAACATTTCTCTTTTTTATGTCCTCCCCTGTGACAATGAGAACATGGCATAAACTTCATGCTTTTAGCTGATTTACATGAACTTGGAACACTTACATTATCATTTTTATCTTTCTCACCATATCCCAGACCTTCATTTCTTGGCCTCACAATTGGTTGTATGGGCTCTCTCATCCCTTGCCCATGTTTTCCCAAACCTTTACCTTTATAACCCATTTTTTGCATAATTTTAAAACCAACACCATTCTTATTACAATTAACATAACTTTCAAATCCAAACACATCATCATCTTTACATTCTTCATCTATGCATTTTTCATCATAAACAGTATTAGCTATATCACACAAACCACTTGATTTATCAACTGAACAATACAAATCTTTTGTACCACAAGCAACATCACTTACCACTGGCTTTATCTTTAAACATTTATTTTTTTCTTTCAACTTACATATTTCTTCTTTCTGCAAACAACTTTCTTCTTCTAACAATTTCATTTTTTCTTCAAAAACTTCTTTCATTTTCTTAACCTCATCAAACAATTTTATTTTTTCTTCTAATTCTTCATTCTTTCTTTTAACATCACCCAATTCTTTTCCACGATTCTCAATTTCACATAAACACTCATATTTCTCCTTTATCAACTCCTTTATTTTTCTTGCTAATTCAAAATTATCTTTTCTAACTTTCAACAATTCTTCCTCTAAAACTTCATTTTCTTTCATAACACGTTTACCAGCTTTTCCCATTGAAATAAATGATTAACTACACCTTACCTTTGCACTTGACTATGATTTTGCTACCAAATTACCTTTCAACCAACTTTAAACAATTTCTTTTTCCTTCACTCAAACTATGATTTTCAATTTAAACAACTAGATCTCCCCCTTAGCAACAACAAAATAAAACACTGCAACTTACTTTTTATCTTACCCTTTCAGTGACTTTAAACTGATCTCTCTTTGGCTGGTGGCTTCTATGCCTTTCTTTCAATGGCTATCAGCGCTTCACATAATCTCCTTAACTCTTTCATACATTAAAAAATAATCTTCCAACATTTCTTATGACAATGAACCTTCATTGAACAATTTTGACCTCTTGCAAACCTTTTTTTCTTTTGGACAACACTTTTCTCCTTCAAGCAGCTTCACATCAACAAATTTCTCTATAGCTAAGATTAACAACAAACAATCTCCTTTGAAAATTTTGGCACTCAGATATAATCTGCAATAAAATAAAACATAACCCTTTTTTTGATATATAATTAGCAACACATGCATATCTCCTTGTTTTCACCTCTTACAATCCTTTTTGCATCATCTCTTGCTGCTGCAAATTTTCAAACCCACATAATTTTTTCAAACCGGCTCTGATACCACATGTTAGGTTTAATGGAGATAAACAAAAACAAATACACATAAACATAATAACTTTCTCAACACATCAATTCAGATAAACACAATAATTTGCACAATGTGCTGCTACACAAAATATATTTTAATTACTTCATCAGATTTGATTACATCTCAAAATCAATTACATCATGCCTCTTTTATAGAGGATTTCACAACTTACAGAAAAAATCTAGAACATGCAAACTGTAGAAAAACTTAACTAAATTTTAGCTTATTTCTAATTAGAATAGATATTGCTCATGCAAAACTGCAATTTCTATTTCCACAACCAATGTTTCTATTTCCTCAACCAATGGGAGAAATTACTTTCTAACAATAAATAAAAAACAATACTACCGTTGCTGTGAGAATGACACCTACCTCAGAGCAAACTAGTTTACAATGAAGATACACATGAGATATCTTTTCAGATGTTCAAGGGAAAATATTATTCTTTCTCAATTATTATTTATATAAAAAATTCATATGGTAGAATGGAGCAATGCTTACCTAGAATAATGCAAAAGCCAGATTCACTGAGAGCGTCTGAATTAAAAGAACCATTAGCATTTGTAAGTAATTATTTTGTAATTAATAAAATATACATCTCGTCAAATGCTAAATGATTCTGACTTTGATTGAAACGAAATTTTCAGATGTAATAAAATTGGAAGAAAGAGAATTGAGACATTCCTCACATGCTCCATCACAGTGAGAGGACAGCAATGATATTAGAATTGTAAAGAACCTAAAGAGTAAATGGCTGCAGCTTGAAGGGACAAAGAAATCGGAGGGCAGAAAATAACGGACATGTTGAGGCAAATAAGATAGAGCTTCCATTGCAGCAACTTTGGGACAAGGGTAAAAAATAGGGACAGATAAAAGGAGAAACATCAAACTAACATTAATTAGGGAGAAACATGGCCATGGCAGAGAACAAGGGAAAACATGATATTGTAAAATTGACATAACCCCGAATGGAAGACTTTTGACTATTTGCCATCCCATTTTATGTCTGGAATTGAATAATCATCGTGTATTGGGGTGTGAATTCATTTCCCCTTGCTTTCGACATACGGAGATGGAATTTTCTTGAATGATGATGTATGCACAAGAACGGAAATGGGAGACCATTGATTTCAAGATTTATCTTCCTTTTCATCATAAGGAATATTCACTATTTTTCCCTTCAAAAAATAGAAATAATATTTTTCATTGCATGAGAAGGCCGATAGTGTTGCTGTCTTTTATGCAGAATTTCTTAGTGAAGTTCTAGTTTGTATTTCTCTTGACTAGTGTTTCTATGTCTTTGGAGTTCTGTTAATTTTAATGCTTTGGATATTTTCTCCTTTTCTGTATAGATCTTTTTCATACTTCTATTCTTTATTTTTTTAAATTAACTTTGTTAAATAAAAATAAATAAATGTAATGGATGAAGAGATCACATAAATCAAATGTTCTTAGAGTATCAATGATTGTTACATATATCAAAAGTTTACAAGAGGCTTTGTTGAAAAATGTGATTTTGGGTTAATCATGTTTTGTTTTGTTTTATTTTCTTATTTTTTTGTTGTTGTTGAAAGGTTTTATATCAAATCTATAAACTTGTTTAGTTATCTTATATAAAAGCACAAGTCTTAGGTTGAAACCTCTTCAACTAAGAGTCAAGGATTGAGGGGTATCCATTTTGTCAAAGTTGTCTGAAGTACCATCCTAGTCTCATCCCTTATGGTGTTGACATATTGTACTAAGTGAGAGTTGATCTTTAGTGGGCTTATTCAAAATCATTTAACTTTATCCATAGACCAAGGACCCATTGACAAGTTGACGCATACAATTAGGACATAATTTTTTCATTCTTGAGTGTATATTGTAATTTTAAGTTTGAAATCTCTCTCTCTCTATGTGTGTGTGTGTGTGTGTGTGTGTGAATGTATATATGTATATATACACATACATACACACATATAGATATACTCAATTCAATTTTTATGAGCTTATTTATACTAGATGAAATTGCAATTATAATTTGTCCTTAAGATTGGATCATGAACAATCATTTCCTTTTGTTTTGGGGTGGTGTCAGAATATTGTGTCCACTTTGTGTGTCATCCTGATTTTTGTCAAAAATCACATACTTTTTAGAAAATTTAATGATTCAAGCTTTGCAAGGTTCAATATAAAGGTTTTTAATTGAAGAGGGTTAGATAAAACCTGCTTAGATCAAATCTCCTCTGATAGAAACCCTATAGTCTTAAATCAAACCCTCAATAGAGTCTCATCTGCATCTATCACAATGCAGAAAAAAAACCACTTTTGATTCACCTTTTGGGTGATCAAATAAAGTCATTTAGAAATTTGTTTTCGTAAGTACGTAGCCCTTACTATAAGCTTTCCAAAAAGTATAATTTTAAATATATTTAATTTTATTATTATACTTACTTTCTATTTATAGTGAATGTAGGTTTGACATTGAACATTAAGGTCTTTGTTTCACACATTTGAAAAAAATAAAGATAAAAATTAAATAATATTTGTACACTAGGTATTGATGTTCTTATTTCAATAAAATAAAATAAATAGTTTTGATGAATTAAAAAATTATGCATTACCAAAGTAACCTATGTTAGAATTATAGTTAATCTCACTTCAAAAAGTTATAAACAAATTATGCAATAAAAATTATGAAAAACATATGTGCACTAGATATTGATGTTAGGAATCTATGTTAAAAATATATAGTTTTATCCTTTCTTCAAAAAAAGTAAAGTTTTATTGAAGTAATGCCACTTTTTAAAAATATTGTTAACTAGAGAAACTAAGACATTCAAGCTTATGTAAAAAAAATCACAAATCATGTCTTAATTTTTTTTTAAAACACATGTACAATCTACATAAAAAATATAAAAAAATCATTTTTTCACATCATCTTCAAATTATTATTGGTTTAGTTGCTATGGGTGATAAAAAATTAAAATCTAATTAAAAATATTGATTTAAATGTCTTACTTTGACTGAAAAGGTAGACAGATTATTATGGGTTGACCCTTCTTAATTTATAATTTCTAATTTTTAAATCAAACAATTTTGGGATCTAATCATTTTCCATCACCATAAGCACCAACAATTTAAATTAATGTGCTAAGAGTTAATGTTCACATAGATTTATTATATTACATTGTCTAGGTGGTTATGAGAATTTAGTTACTAGTTTTATTAACTATGATAACTGTATATTTTATCCACCGTATAAATATGCATTTGTAGTTTGAATAATTATCAATCAATCTTTTTGTATGCAAGTAAAATGGATAGAATAGAAATATGCATAAAAATAGCTTAAATCAAACCAAAACACATGCAAACCTTGAAAGATTAAATGTATTATATTGATTTGTTGAAGATTTGAATGTGGTTGCTCATGAATCAATATAAATTATAGTAGCATGGCATTAGCATAAAAGATGTTGATGCAAATGGGATGGGAGGCCTCTTATTTATAGAAATGGGATGGAAGAAATGGAGGGTTTGGATGCATTCATGATGAATGGCTAGGATTGAATGAGAAGATAGGGTTTGGATTGAAGTTGTAGTCATGTGACAAATGTCACATGAGGGATAAGGGTTAGTTTTAGGGCAACATCCTTATATGGATGGCTAGGATTAAGAGGTGGGATACTAAATGAAGGGCTAAGATGAAAAGTTAGTTTGAATTTTGGGATAAAGACTAAACATGTGAAGGGGGCACTTGTCATTTGGTGACAAGTTTAGATTGTGATCCATGTGAATGGAATCAGTGGATAAGATTAAATGGATAAGGATAGGGGATAAAGTGGAATTAAATAATGTAAGGAAAGGGTAATGGGCATTAATTAGCCTAAATTAATTAATTAATTTAGCTAGAGGATTTGGGGATAAGGTTAGGCTTAATTAAATAAACATAAATTTTATTTAATTAAAGGTGGAGAATAGGGATAATGGATAAATTAATTAAATAAATAATAAATATTTATTTAATTAAATATTAGGATAAGGGAAAAGGTTAAATTAATCAAATAAATAATAAATATTTAATTAATTAATTAGCTAGGATAAAGTGGGATAAAGGTGATGGGTAAATTAATTAATGAATGGGATAGGATAGGCTAAAATGAGGTGTGGTTGGTTAGCAAATTTTTAGGTGTCTAAATTTTGCCCCTCTTTGAGATGATGTTGCAACTAAGTGAAGTAACATCATTTCAAAGAATAAAACATAGTGGGTAGGAAAGGGATTAGTACTAGAAACATGATGCCCTAGTCACTAGCAAGGAAGAGGACAGATGACGAGGAGGTAGTGGTATGCCTCCTCAAGAGGACATGTGGGTTCAAAGAACACAAATGTGCTCTTGAAATGGATGAGAGGACTTAAAGGATGAAGGATAAAAGGATAAAGATGATAAAAATATGGATAGAGAGGGAGGATGGCCAATGATCATGCTACAATGATATGATAAACTAGATTTGATATTGTACTTGACATTATCCACAAGGTATAAGGAACTAGGATGATAATGTGCCAAGTGCATGATCAAAAAGGTCAAGTGAAAACATATGCCCCATAACACCATGATATAGATTTAACCATGATACCCTTGTGATAATAGAAAGTAAAAGACCATTAGAAATGCAAACAATGATAAAACACGCAAGCAACAAGCAAGCATGCACAAAAAACGAAAAGCAACCAAGGACTATGCTCCAAGTCAAGCTAAAAATCAATTGATGGATTGATTGATTATTATGATGACATTGTTGATATGGGAAGGACACATCTTGAAACAACATGAGCATTGGGAGATATATCCCTATGATGGTAATGGATTAAAGTGGATCAATAGATTATCAGCTAATTTGGATTGAAATCATGTATTGCTTATGGATGATTCACTAGATTACAAGATTGGATTTCATGGATTATGATTGATTACATTTGGATGGACTAGATTGGGATGATTGGGGGATGCTTGGATTGGAAGGATAGAGGATACATGGATTCAATAAGTTAATATTACATGGAGGATTGAATGACATCCAATGACAAGGGAGAACCAAGACATGGTAAAGGATGGAAGGATGGAGGAATTCCATGGATGGGAGAGGTAAATTTGGATAATGGATGGTGATGAGAGATAGGATGATGGTGGATGGAGGATAGGAAGATGAAGCTCCAAGGACTATTTGCAAATGACTAAGAAATTCCCCACACTAGAGGTGGTGCAATCATGGATGGAAGATGATGAATTATGTATGATATGAAAGGATAGTGCATAAAGGATATGAATGCATTCATATTTGACCCCTAGTTTTATCAAGATCAAGGGTGAAAGAGGGGAGAAATGAGATAGGATATGATGATGGAAGTAATATAGGGGATATAGGATGGAGGATATGGATAGGATGATCAAGATCAAGTGGATAGGATATGGATGCATTGATATTTGACCCCTAGGCTCTTCATCAAGATCAAATATGGGAAGGGAAGATAGATTTGGATAGGATGAGGGATATGGAATGAATGATATGGATAGGATAAGAAGGATGGAAGGATATAATGCATGATATATATGAAGAGCATTAGCCTTGTCAAGATCAAAGGGGAAAAGGGAGGATGAATGTAAGTACTATAATGGATAGGAACTAAAGGATAAAGGAGGGTGTGCTAGGTAGGATAACATGGATGAAACTTGCCCCGAAGTGTAGAGTGCAAGAGGGTAATGGATTACACATGATGTCATTTGCCAGGTTTTCATCATGGTATTGTTGTCACATAAAACTTGCACCCTACTAAACAAGGTGTTTAGTGTTCTAATGACACAATTGAAATGACCTTAAGGTGTGGGACCTTGTGAAATGAGGTCAATTCTTTAGAGAAGGTCAAATTCCTAAATTCTAAGCTAAGTGAAAATGTGTTGGTCTAACCCAACACATGAAATCCTATTGCTAATCTACTCTAACAACTCACAGAGGAGAAGGGATAGAAGGAGAACATGAAATGAAAAGAAGGTGATGCACTAAGATAGAAACATGTTTCTTCTTTGCTTTAGATTGCTAAAAATATCAACAAATCAACTAGAACAAGCATTCAGACATGAAGGTGAAAGATTTTTACTCAAACATGCAACAAATAGCTAAGACAATTGCAAGATTTTATTGATATGAGGCATAAAAGCTAGATTTTACAATGGAAAAATGTAAGATATATAGTGTTTGCAAAAGAAAACTGTGAGAGGAGCCCAAAAGAAGAACCCATAGAAAAATATGCAAGTGTTTCCTTTATAGATCAAGCATAACTTAGATTAATCTAACTTAACCCTAACTAGCTAAGGTTAACAGTCAATGAGATCTTATCAAAGAAATATCTTCTCATGGAATCCTTGCCAAGAAGAGCCTAGAGAGAACAAAACCTGCATTCCATCCCCCCTGGGCCATAAATATAATTGTCTAAAATTCTTCCAAATCCCCCACTAAATCAAAGATATGGGTATAAATATGTCATAAGAGATAAAGCAGTAGCAATGAATGAGTATGGCCACCACAAAAATCCACTTGCAGAGGTAAGAGAATATAATTATTTTTTTCCTTGAAACCCTAGAAATAAAATCTATCCACTCAAAATTTGGATCAAGCATTAATGGCACCGCTCAGAAAAACACATAAAAAATCCACAAAAATGTTGAGATGTTGAGACCAAAGGAAAGCCTTTGGTCATGCATTAAATGGTATGGAGGGTTGTAAAAACAAACTTGTCAGAGATCAGGCATCGGGCCTACACCATACCACATACCAGAAGAAGAGAAGAAAGAAAAGGAAGTGAATCATGAAGATAAGAACCCGTCAAAAGTTAGGCTTCGAGCCTACTTCATATTGTATGTGGGTTAATGCAGGATCATGTGGATCCAAACTAAGTCCTTAAGTGGTAATAAAATTCAAAAAGATAGATTTAGGTAACTTGACATAAAAATTTGAATAAGTTATTAACATAATTTGAAAAATATGTAAGAACAAAAATTGTAGCAAATTGAATGTAGTTTCTATTCAATACTAGTCCTCTTTAGAAAAAAGCATATCTCTTTGGTGAAAATTTGAAGTTTCAATGCAATAGTACTATATTTTCAAGAAAAAATAAAAAGAAGGCCTAAGTACAAGCAAAAAATAATATTTTGAAACTTTCAATATATGTAGAGAACACATGCCTAGATGTGCTACAATTTTTTTGTAATTTTTTGCAAGTAAATAATTAGTTATGAATTTTTTGTTAGAAATTTTAAAAATATTAAAACTTGTTTATCTGACCACTATGATTTGGTCAAAATTTTATGAGATTCATTTTTTTTTTCTTTTTATCCTATAGTATGGGGTAAACCCACAAAAGTGGTTTACAATTCGAGTGAGGAAGGAAAAGTTGCAAAAAATGACCCCATACAAAAAAAATTGGTTTTTGGGGTTTGAATGAACCCTTTGGTTTGAGTGAACCAAAAATGGGATTGAATGAACCCAGGTTTGAGCGAACCAATTAAATGCAAGGTCCCACCATTCCCACCAAAAAAAAAAAACAACTTTTGAAAGGGGGTTCAAATGAACCCTGGTTCGAGTGAACCCCTAGGGGTTTGCTTGAACCCCCCCTGGTTCACCTGAACCCCCCCTTTTCCCACCATCTCACCCTTTGGCACCAAAAAAGTCCATAATTTTGTGCTTCGAAGCTCGGGTTGAGGATGAAAATGGAGGAGACTTCACAGACCCAACTAGATGATGGTAGTCCTCAGAACAAGCTATCCAATGAATATAATTTTAATATGCTTTGGTTTTATTATGTATTTGTTTTTTTAGTTTTATTAAACATAGGTTTTTCACTGAAAATCAAGCTCTTTGTTCTGCACATGGAAAAATAGTAGATTATCAAAAAAAAATTGAAAAATATGAGTGCACCAAATATTGAGTCCTTGATCCAACAAAAAAAATGAATTTCGATACATACAAAATGTTATGTGTTATACAGTCCCCTACGTCTAAATTGTAATTGGTTTGACTTTGAAACTTGATTAAGGAAAAAATATTCAATAAAACACTATATAACCAATTGGAAGCACTAGATATTGTAGTTACAAATCTAAATTCGAAGAATTAGAATTTTATCCTTCATGGAAAAAAAAGTTGTGTTATACGGTGAGCGTCACTCCTTAAAAATGTTGTTTGTTAAAAAACTAGTTTTCAAAAGAGATAGAAAAAAGAAGTGCAATTTGATTCCAAAAATTTTGAAAAAAAATATATTTAGAATCTACAAAAAAAATGTGAAAAATCACTAGTTTGCGTCATCTTCAAATTATTCATGGTTTAGCCGCTATAGGTGCCCGAAAGTGAAGATTTAGTTAAAGAAAATTATTTCAGTGTCCAATTTGGCCAAAAATTGTAAACTAGTATTGTGGGATCACCTTATCGGAAGCATAGAATGTGTCTCATCTTTTGGATTCAAAAAATATGAAATTAATTGAGAATTATAGATGTTTCTCAATTAGCCTATCAATTAGGACTTTAGTCATAATGCATGTTAAAAATCGTTAATAATTATCTATTAAATACAAATTAAGGCATGTCTCATATTAGTGGAAAGTTGACAACTTTCTCAATAAACCCTTTTCATTTCATCAAATTTGGATTTAAAAAAATTCATCACCCACTTTTTGTCATATTGCCACTTTTTGGACCCCCATGATCTTGCAGTCACCCATGTCGAAGACTGGAAGAAGGGAAAATGAAACCACAACGTTTGAAAGGATTCATCGAGGTTCGGGGAGAAGAGTTACCTCTTACCGAAGAAAGGTAAGAGGTAAAGGAGAAGGCCAAAGCCCAACGTCCAAAAACTCAACACTTAGTCAACTTTTTGAAAGGAGTGAAAGTGGGGAGGAAGGAAGAAAGTAAAAATTCCAATGTCCAAAAGCAAAAGATGCTATTTTTGGGATCAAGGTCAAGAGGAAGGCTTACACTTTGCTATGAAAAGCAGTAAGGCTTAAGAGGTAAGGCCAAAGCCCAACACCCGACACCTAAAGCACTTAGAAGGAAAAAGTGAAGAAGGGTGAAAGAGGGAAAGGGATAAAAAAGAAACCCAATCTTCGAAGTCTAACAAGTCAAGAATTAGACAAATCTTGAAAATAAATTTTGAGACAAGGGTTAAAGGATAAGGTCGAAAGCTAAAAGCTGAAACACTTAGGAAAAAATGAAAGGAAGAAGAGAAGGATCAAGAGCAATAAAGAAGGTATGTAGGTAGAGAGGTAAGTGAAACCTTGAAAGTATGAAACTTTGAGACTTAGCCAATTTTAGGAACCTTCAAAGAGATTCATGCGAGATGGCCCATGTAGAATCTCTCAGATCAATTATCAATGACAGATCATCAATGGATGGCATGAAATGCCAACTTTTTTGGTGACTTCTACAGGATGATTTCCTATTAATCATGGAATCCAGGGCCCTAATAGTCCATTGGGCATAGAGTCATGAAGGGAATTTACAAAATTGGGCCTCTTAAGGGAAACAAAAAACATGTGCAAGCTTGCACTTGGAGAAAAGCATGGAAACTAGAACATATGTTCCCTTAAGGAGAATGTAGGGTGTGCAAAAGCACTTCATGAAAAACAAGATATTTACAATGTGCATATGAGACTCAAAACTCATCAAAAATAAGGTTTGAGATGAATCTCATTGATTGAGATTGGAAGAGCCTCATCCAACCTGGAAAGATGGAATGCATTGGCCTCCTTGCAGTTGGTGATGGCATATGGATCACTCCAAATAGCATCAATTTGGAATGTCTTCTTGCCTTGGCTCTGTTTGCATCCCATTTCAATCTTAAGTGCCCCTCTTGGAACACTTTTTGGACTACTTTTGTGTCAAAATTTCTTTTGACCTGCACTTGATGAGTTTTTATGACTTGCATAGATTTTTTCCTTGTCTCCTCCAATTCCAAAAGCTCAGCCAACCTTACTATCATAGCATCATTTTCTTCTAGGTCCAGCTGATGTGCCAACTCAAGGAAGGAAACTCTAATGATAATAGTAACCTTACCTCCCTTTCATAAACTAGCATGAAAGGAGAATTTCCAATTGCTCTTTTACGAGTAATTATATCATCCCAAAGGGTTATCTTCAGTTGCTATGCCAGACTCTTTGATTGTCCTCAATGGTCTTTTTTATAATCGTGATGATATTTTTATTTGAAGACTCAGCCAAGCCATTACCCTAGGGATAATAATTAGATGAGGTATTCAAGTAAATTCCATGCCCAATTGCCCAATCAAGGATATGAGCACCAGTTAAAGCCTTGCCATTATTTGAAATAATGGTGGGAGGAGTTCCAAACCTTGTAATAATTTCATCAAGGGATTCCAAAACTAAAGCATTAGTCATATCCTTCAAGGAAACTACCTCAGTCCACCTAGTGAAGTAGTCTGTGGATGTCAAAATCCATTTATGACCAGCACTTGATGGTGGATTTATCATGCCAATAAAATCTAGACCCCACTGTGTAAATGCCTAATTGCCCAATCAAGGATATGAGCACCAGTAAAAGCCTTACCATTATTTTAAATGATGGTGGAAGGAGTTCCAAACCTTGTAATAATTCCATCAAGGGATTCCAAAACTAAAGAATTAGTGGTATCCTTCAAGGCAACTACCTCAGTCCACCTGGTGAAGTAGTCTGTGGATATCAAAATCCATTTATGACCAGCACTTGATGGTGGATATATCATGCCAATAAAATCTAGATCCCACTATGTAAATGGTTGATCAACTTGAATGGGATGAAGAGGGAGGGTAGCCAACCTTTTCTTTCCAGAAAAGAAAACACGTCTTTTCTAATTTCTCACCCATTTGTGAGCATTATTGATAAAGTTTGGCCAATAATAACCAACCCTCATTTTTGTAGTAGTAGTCCTTATAGAAAAATGGCCACCTGAAGGGCCATCATGGAATTCTTCTAGCATTCTGCTAACTTGATCTACCTCTATGCATCTTAATATGACTCCATTGAAATCCTTTCTAAAAACTATGCCATCCACTATGACATAAGGAATGGAATGTTATCTGAAATGTCTTCTCTTGGTCCTATCTAGACCTAGAGGATACTTACCTTCCTGCAAAATGGTAGTCATATCATTTACCCAGCTACTATGGCCATCAATGTTGGGTGCTTGTTCCTATAGTACAAGGGCAACCTTTGTAAGAGTCTCAAATGTTGAGACAACTTGCTCACACAACCCCTTGCCTCTCATTAACCTAGTGATCTTGATGTCAACATCATATTCCATCACCTTGGTGATCCATCCAACCTTTTTTTCATTGATATCTCTACTCAAATGAATTCTTTAACGTTGACATGGAGCACCATTAGTTGTATCTTATTATTACACAACATGTGTCTAATTTTTTTCAATTCTCTAATAGCAACTTGAGCTTTCTTTTCAGCATAGTTGTACTTGACCTCATAATCTTTAAGCCCTTCACTAAAGAAAGCAATTGATTTCTTTAGTTTTTCTTTATTTAGCTGTGTTAGAACAACTGATATACTTGCTTCACCTCCAAAGGTATAAAGAATGAAATTATTGTTATAATTAGGATTGACAAGGGTAGGAGCCTGAGCAATTTCTTGTTTGATAGCCTCAAAGCTATCTTTACCTTCCTTGGTCCATTTGAAAACCATGTTTTTCTTGAGTATAGAGGTAAGAGGCTTTACCAAAGAAACAAGATTTGGAATGAGACTCCTCACAAAGTTAATTGTTCCTAAGAAAAATTGCAATCCCTTCTTGTGACTGGGAAGTGGGATGACCAAGATAGATTTTACTCTTGCATGATTTATGACCAAGCCATCCTTTGAAACAATGTGTCTAAGGATTTTTCCCTAGCCAGTGGAAAAGACACATTTATTTGATTTTATGGAATACCATATTCCCTGCAATTTTTAAATACCTGTTGTAGGTGACTAAAATGGTCTCTTTTATGTTTTGAAAACATTGTGATATCATCCAAGTAGACCAAGACAAACTATCTAAACACACCTTGAAATGTCATATCCATGGCTCTCTAAAAGGTGGCACCTACATTGGTTGAAACAAAAGGAATTGTACAATAAGAATAGGTGCCCCACTTTGTAGTAAATTTTTTCTTGTGTTGATCATATTCTTGGACCATAATTTGATTATAGCCTTAGTAACCATCCAAGAGAGAAAGTCTTTCTAACCCACTGACTCTTTGTAAAATATGCTCCATGGAGGGGAGGGGATAATGATCTTTTAGGGAGGCTATATTTAGATCCCTAAAATCTACACACAGTCTTATTTCCCCATTATTTTTCCTAATAGGAACTAAGTTTTCCACCCATGAAGAATGCTTGATAGGAAATATGATTCTAGCATCAATCAATTTGGCCAACTCTTTTCTCATCAATGGCTCAATCTTAGGATTTATAAGCCTTTATTTCTTCCTTACAAGTTTGGCATCTAGGTCTAATTTAATGGTATGTTGGGTAGGGCCTAGGTCAAAAACCTTTAATTCTTCATAAGTCCAAGAAACTACATCATTGTATCTACTACAAAGATCTATGTAAACCTCATGTTCATTGGTAGATTATACCTTTCCTAAGTTTAGAGACTTTCCCTCTAAAATCTCAATAGGCTTAAAGTCACCCTTCTTTCCAACTAAGTTCATCCCTTTCTACTTTAACTGATATTTAGGGTTGAAAATACCTTCAAGGGAGATGAGACCATTTAGTAGCTTGTTGCTACTCAGTTACACAATATGATCAACATATTGAGTTTGCAGCTTGGACTGATTTCTTTGAGAAAATTCTACCTCCTCTTGTAGAAAAATTTTCTAGTCACTATCAAAGACCTACTAATGATCTTGATTATCCATAATAGTAGGCCTCGCCACAATCCTAATATGTTGCTCCTTTTTACTTGCAATATGTGTTGGTATGTCAAATTGAGCACCAACTACTACAAAGTCTATTAGCATGTTTATTATAATTCCTCAGAGTTGTTTGAATGTTAAAACCTTCAAATTCCTCTATCAAATCCCAAACCCTATGCTTGTTAGGATTTGAGCAGATTGTTCTTGGTTGAGATTTGATTTCTAACCTAATGAACAACCAACTCAGTATCACCAAAAACTTGTAACAATTTGACATTCCTTTTTTGTGCAAATTGGAGACCTTCGATGAGTGCTTCATACTCAGCCACATTGTTAGTGCAACTAAATTGAAGCTTGAAAGAAAAGTAATGTTTCTCCTTGCTTGGAGATACTAGCATTACACCAACACTAGGACCATTTCTATTTCTAGAATGATCAAAAAACATCTGCCACAAACCCCTTATATCTTCTTGAGTTTTTATGAGATTGGGAATAGTAGCATTCTCTTCATGAATGCAATAGGTTCCAAGACTAGTCTCCTCCACTTTGGAAATAGTTAGTGGTCCAAATTGTAAAGAATTTCCTCATTCATCCAACAAACAATCAAGTACTTATTCTATAGGATTTTCAAGATCATGAATAAAACACTCCTTTTGATCATGCAATGTATAATTCATGTTAATTAGACTAGGAGTGTAAATATCTAGATGATCCTTTACTGCAGGCTCGGATTTGATGGTTGCTTTAGTACCATATCTAGTTCTAAATAACATATGAGAGCAATCAGCAAATAAGTATCCACCTATCTTAGTAGTGAAATCTCTAGACAAACAAATGGAAAAATGATTAGGGAGGTCTATGACTGAAATATCCTACAACACATTTCATCCAAGGCATGCATACATAGTATATTTTAGGTTCTTAATTACTCCCATTGTATTGATAGTAGTGTCATCCAATTGTAAAACTTTTCTAGCCACCAGTTCAAACTTGATACCAAACATGTTAGCAATTCCCTTAGGCATAACAAAACTACAAGCCCCAAAATCTATCATACAATTATGCACTATATGATTTCCAATTATTAGAGAAAGATATAAGGGAGGTAGCTTACTAATTTTACTAGAGTTCCCTTCTTCTTTGGGTTGCACAAAATTGCTTGATGGAGAAGTATGCTCTTTTTCTTTTACATCACCTGATTTCTTATGCTCTTTCAAAGCTTGGTGTAGCAAATCCCTTTGTGATGGAATGGATAGATCCTCTCACATAGTAACATTTAGATTGGATTTCTTCATTTGATCCACTATGTTGAAAGGAAGTTGACTGGTTTTAAAAGGAACCTTTAGAAAATTAACGTTTGTTTTGGTTGCCTGGGTGATCCTAGGTTGCTCCATTGCTTGTTTAGGCATCCTAGCATGCTAATTTGATTGTGCAACATCTATTTTTCTACCTATTGGTCCAACATTTTCACCTTTTTGAGGTTGTTGAGAGACTGATGCTTTCCCAACAATGGAAGACACACCACCCTCTATTTCTTTTTTCTTTGATCTTGTATTCTAAGCTACTGTATCAACATCTTCTTGATTTACACCACATAAATCATCCTAACCTAAAATGAGCAATGAGGAGTCCTCATATTCATGATTTTGATTACTAGCAGCTATTTGGTTTGTACCAAATTGATACCCTAAAGTAGAGGTTTCATTCTGAGCCACTAGAGTTTGTACAACTCTCTATTTTGGAAAGCATTTTGATTATGAGCTTGCTCACAAGGGTGACACCACTCCTTCTCTTGGGCTAGATTATTTTCACTAGAACCAAAGCCTTAGTAGTGTTGGTTGTAGGTGGTTGTAATTTATTCATAGGCCTAGGATTCCACTAATTTTTTCCTTGATAAGGTGGCCTATTTTTCTGATAACCCTGATCTTGAGGCTGATAAGGCCCTTTTTTTGAGCTTGTAGCCTATCCATTGCTATTAACTTATTGTTCATATTTCAGAGAAAGGTTCCCCAATCCTTTGGAAGTGCAACAAAAGTAGAAGGTTGGCTTGTGGAAACTATTGGAATAGGATCCATTGGGATAGAGGCCACCATTGACTATGAAGGAAGCTCTAGAAATAAAGGCATTGGTGTCCTAGGAGCTATCTTCCCAACCTGTATTAAACAATTTTCTACCCCTATGGCCAGGTCATATGCTCCAAGTAAAGTAAAACCACCCATTGATTGACTCATAATAGCTATGTCACTGTTAAGATCCCTCAAGAAATACAAAAAAACATTCTCAAGAGAGGGCTTGACCAAGGCAGAGATTCTATCCCATTTTTTCTAAAATTTGTAGTTGAAGTCACTTATGAATTCATGAGGTGCCCTCTTAATCATTGTTAAATGTTCTACTAGGGAAAAATGGTCACTTTTTTCATCAAATTTCTTGCATAATTTCTCACCTAACTCATCCCAATTGTGAATGGAGTTGGGTGGAAATCCTCCATAACACTACAATTCTTTACCCTTAAGAGAACTAGCTAGCAACCTAACATCCACATTATCTTCTGTTACATCATGCATTGAGCATATGTTTGCCACATCTATGATGTGCTCTACTAGAGTTGTTGATGTTTCACCAGTGTAATGAGGAATACTTTTGAGGGTATTGACTAGTATATCATCTGTTTGGGGTAGAATTAAAGGGTTGCTACCACTAAAAGATACAAAGGGCTGATTTTTTGGGTAAAGCCATATGGAATAAATTCTTATTTATATGAACAAAAGGTGTTCTAGCTTGAAATAATCTACCCATAGGTAGTGTAGATTGAGCTCTAGGATATGGTCTTGAGCTTCTATTTATCCTAATAGGTGACGAAGACTGTCTAGCATTTCTTCTTCTTCTAGAAGCAAAATATGGTAAAGATGGTAGCTCAATATATTGAAAATTACCTCTAGAAGATGATCTTGTTTGAATTCTAGGCATGAATGCACAACTCTGCCTTGTAACCGGAAATTTTTGGTAGCAACTTGAGTTGCCAAATTTGATGTAGAGTCCTCTTTTGATTACAGAGTCACTAGGAACTTGTTTGAGAGCCTTTTTAAGGATGGAATGTGGAGAGCAACACCACTCTTTCAACAAGATGAAGTGAAAATTCTTCTTGTCCCATCTGGTGTGCCAAAAATTATTGTCACATAAAACTTGCACCCTATTGAACAAGGTTTTCAATGTTCTAATGACACAATTGAAATAACCTCAAGGTGTGGGACCTTGTGAAATGAGGTCAAGTATCCAGAGAAGGTAGACTTCCTCTTCTTAACTTAAGTGCAAATGTGTTGGTCTAACCCAACTCATGAAATCCTATTACTAATCGACTCTAACAACTCATAGAGGAAAAAGGATAGAAGGAGAACACGAAATGAAAATAAGTTGATGCATCAAGATAGAAACTTGTTTCTTCTTTGCTTTAGATTGCTCAAAATATCAACAAATCAACTAGAAAAAGCATTCAGACATGAAGGTGAAATATTTTTACTCAAACATGCAAGAAATAGCTAAGATAATAGCAAAATTTTATTGATATGAGGCATAAAAGAATTTTTTTATAGTGGCAGAATGTAAGATACAATGTGTGCAAAATAAAACTGTGGGAGGAGCCGAAAAGAAGAAACCCTAGAAAAATATACAAGTGTTTCTTTTATAGATAAAGAATAACTTGGATGAATCTAACCAAACCCTAACCAACTAGGGTTAGCAGTCAAGGAGATCTTATCAAAGAAATATCTTCTCATGAAATATACGTCAGGAAGAGCCTGGAGAGAAAAAAACCTGCATGCCATCTCCCTGCCATAAATACTTGCCTAAAAGTAATCCAAATCCCCCATAAAATCAAGAATATGGGTATAAATCCGTCAGAAGGGATAAAGCAGCGGAAATGAATGAGTATGGACACCACAAAATCCACTTACTGAGGTCATAGAATGCATTTAGTGTTGTCCCTAAAACCCTATAAATCTAATCTAGCTGCTCAAAATTTGGATCGAGCATTAAAGGCATCACCCAAAAAAAACAAAAATCCATGAAAAGGTCGGGGCGTCAAGCCTAAAGGAAAACCTTTTCTCATGCATTAAATGGTTTGGAGGGCTGAAAAAAAAACTTTTCAGAGATTGGGAATTAGACCTGCATCACACCACATACCAAAAGAAGAGAAGAAAGAAGAGGAAGAAAATCGTGAAGACAAGAACCCATTGGAAGTCAGGCTTCGGGCCTACCTCATGTTGTAGGCCCCAAAGACTAGAAGAAGGGAGAACACAACCACAAAGTCTGAAAGGAGTCATCGGGGTTTGGGGGAAGAGTTACCTCTTACTAAAGAAAGGTAAGAGGTAAAGGAGAAGGCCGAAGTCCGACGTTTGAAAACTCAACACTTAGTCAATTTTTTGAAAGGAGTGAGAGTGAGGAGGAAGGAAGGAATCAGAAAGTTCAATGTCTAAAATAAAACAACAAGATTTTAGGGATTGAGGGTCGAGAGGAAGGCTTACACTTTGCGAGGAAAAGTGGTAAGGCTTAAGAGGTAAGGCTAAAGCCTAACACTCGAAGAACTTAGAAGAAAAAAGGGAAGATAGGTGAAAGAGGGAAAGAGATAAAAGGGAAACCTGAACTCTGAAGTGCAACAAGTCAAGACTTAGACAAATCTTGAAAAGCATTTTTGAGACTTTGGTGATTGGCGGTTAGGCTAAAGTCTTACTAAAAGGAAGTGATAAGGGTTAAAGGGTAAGGCCAAAATCTAAAACCCGAAACACTTAGGAAAAAATGAAAGGAAGAAGAGAAGGAGTGGGAGAAATGAAAAGGGTATGTAGGTAGAGAGGTAAGTGAAACCCTGAAAGTACAAAACTTTGAGACTTAGCCAATTTTAGGAACCTTCAAAGAGAATTCATGCAAGATGGCTCATGTAGGATCTCTCATATTAGTTATCAAAGATGGTTCATCAATGGGTGACATGATATGTCAATAGGAACCTATCCAAGGTGCCATAAGAAGTGGTTTTCACCATTGGACAAATGATTTCTCTTTACTTTTTTATTTTTCCTTTTTCTCTTTTTTTTTTTTGAATTTTTGGGAATAGGATGGATGGATAAGGATAAGGATATGGATAGGTGGATTTGAAAAATGGTGGATGCATGATAGGGAGATGAAGGGATAACTCAATTATCTAATTCCATGGATGGTATCCATTGAAGATGTACTCCATTAGACCATGGAAAATTGGAGTTATGCTCATAGACATTGGTAGAATGATGGTAAGGGGAATGAAATGGATGAGAAGATGGTAAGGGATATAGATTTATGCATAGTATTGGATAAGAGGGATGGAAAGATGAAAGATGGATGTTAGATAATGGATGGGTTGATGGAAGACTTGTGGATGAGTGGATGGAGATGTTGGAAAGATCGAAATTGGCACACACCCTGAAGGGTGGTGGAGTTGTGAAAGAGAAGTTGCTTTTAAATCTAGATATTTAGATGGAGGAGTGGATGTGGATTTTGGGATATAATGACCCAAAATGGATGGAGGTGATAAATGCTTATTAGATGGGGTGGAGGATGTAGAATTGGATGGAGCTTTTGGATAAGCAAGTTTGGATGCCAATTTTGATTTTTCCTTGGGATGTATTGATTCTATGAGAATTTTTTGAATCCAAATGGTTTTTGACTTTGATTTTTGCTTCATAGGCCTTTGGGATTTAGTTTATTTTTTTTGGATCATTTTTTTTTTGCATGTTTTTTTATGGGACATGTTGATCCTTTAAATTTTTTGGATTTTTGTCTTTATGAATTTGAGTTTTGGCATCCAAATTTCTTCCAAGAGAAATGGGATTGATGGATGGATATGAATGATTCGGAAGTATTATGGATGGGTTGGTGTAGGTATGTTGGAAAAGGTTCAAGGGTGTGTACCTTTTTTATCTTTATTAGGGATATGAGGTGATGGATAAATAGGATAATGGGATTTTAGAGTAGGAATGCTAGGCGATGGAATGTAAGGACCCAAGATGGATGGAGGGGATGAAGGACTTTGTTTTGGGACATAAGGACCCAAAATGGATGGAAGGGAAGATGGATTGGGTTTTGGAAGATAAGGGCTCAAGATAGATTCTGAGGATGGGGAATGTGGAGATTTGGATTTAAAGTGGAGAGATTTTGGATTTAGGATGGGTGGAAGGAGTGCTAATGTCTTGAGCTTGGTATCCAAGGCCATAATATTTTGGATTTTCTTTTATATTAATGGGTTCTAAGATGCCTTGCTCATGAAGGCCTGACCCTTTGCATTGATAATGCATAGTTTGATAAATCCTTTTGTCAATGGGATTCTTATTGTTTTGGAAGCAAGATGCTATTCCATTTTGATGGGGATATGGCATGGAAGAGAAGATAGACCTTCTTGGAGTAAACCAACTTGGATGGAAGTGGAGGAACCCAATTGATAAGTAGGGGGTCCATGGGTAGCTTGGATAGGGGTGATGGGATATTGTGGAGGATTAGGATCATAACATGGAGATGGAGGGATAATTGGATCATGAGATGGAGATGGAGGAAAAATTTGATATTGACTTAGGGTGGCATCATTGGATGGGGTAGAAGGTGTATATTTCTCTTTATATGGAAGGGGATCATGAGGTGGAAGGGTATCATTAGATGGAGTGGATGAGACATCTCAATCTTGATTGGAGGGGTATCATTAGATGGGGTAGAAGGTGTACTTTTATCTTGATTTAGAGAGGGATCATTAGATGGTAAAGAAGGGATGCTTTTCTCTTGGGATGAAAGGGGATCATGTGGGGGTATGGAAGGGATGATTTGATCTTGATATGAAAGGGGATCATGTGAGGTTATGGAGGGGATGATTTGATCTTGATATGAAAGGGGATCATGTGGGGGTATGTAAGGGATGATTTGATCTTGATATGAAAGGGGATCGTGTGAGGGTATGGAAGGGATAATTTGATCTTGATATGAAAAGGGATCATGTGGGGGTATGGAAGGGATGATTTGATCATGATATGTAGGGGAATTAATAGGAAATGGAGGACATGATGGTGGAACATGGTTGGATGGTTTAGGATTAGCAATGTGATTGGACTACCTAGCTTTTTTTTCATGTTGGAGTTGAGCATTATTTTTTATGTATCTTATGAGATCTTCGACAAATGTTCTTTTCTTGGGTGGATTTGTGGATTGGGATGAAGTGGATTGGAATGGATTAGTGGACGATGGATTAGAATAGGATGTGATGGATTGAAATGGATTAGTGGATGATGGATTAGAATAGGATGTGGAGGCTTGGAATGGATTAAGGGATGATGGATTAGGATAGGATGTGGAGGATTGGAATGGACTAAGAATGCACTAGCACTGACTAAGCCATACAAGGATGGCAATATGGCTTAACTAATTAATGCAAGGAAACCTAAGTGAATGCAATGAAATGGATGGATTGGATTGAGCAAGTCTATGATTTAAAGATATGGTTACTGTTAGAAATTGATCAAGAATGAGACTACACAAGAATTTCCCCAAAATTTTGAGAACCAACAGTTGCATTATTTTGCTTCACAATTGTGTGGTATTGTCTTAGTGAATTCAGTGCACTATCTAGAAAATGTGGTTTACTATCATTTAGATGTGATGTACTATTCTTAGAAAATATGATGCACTATATCGAAAATATGGTGTACTATCTGTCAAATGTGATATATTGTATTTTGGACCTAAGTTGAATATTTTCAAGTGATTTTTCATTTTGGGAAATTGTGAAATGTGATAGAAACACAAAAAACACTTGCAAGATATATTTTGGCTAATTTTTTACTCTTTTGACTTCAAGGTAAGAAATAATTTTGCAAGTTTTCTTCCATAAAACTCGCTAGGCCTTAGTTCACAAATAATGAAGATAAGCACAACCTAAGGAATAATAGGGTTTATCTTACTAAAGTTAGGCTTATCTCACCCCTTGAACAAGGAGTTATGTAATTTGTGAATTTGGAATGGATGAAGCGAGAGTATGCGAAGGTCATGTATCACCTTGACACCTCTCACCCTAAAAGCAATAACTCCAAACAAGGAACCTTTCCACCTCAACTAAGAACCGAACGTGGTAAGTAACTTCTTGGGACGATGCTATCTCGATGCACCAACAATACAAGATGGCCAAAAAAGTCTAGCTTCTAAATAACAAGGCTTTATAGGAGGTCAATGAACACCCGAGGTATACTTCAAACCGAGACACTTAAGCCTGTAGTCAACATGACTATGGGCAGTTGTTCCACACCAGTATTGACATGCAAGGTATAACGTCTTAGGATAGAGTTACTGGCTTTTTCCTTCACATTTTTAAATAGCCCACCTAAAAGAACGTTCTTTGAGGTTGTCCCCCTTGAGTTATCTGTTAGGATGTGTCTCAAAGACAAGCCTCCTAAAATAGAAAATAGATTGATATGTGTTTCTCTTACACCCAAGATCACATGAAGTGTAAGGGGAGAGGATACACACACATCAATCTAGGTTTTACACAATGTGCAAGTGCACTGGAAACATAGAAAACAATTGTTCTTTTAAAGCCAAAATCCAAATGTTCCTACTTCAAAAATCAAACACATAAATCCCTACAAGAACATGAATGAGTAGTCTAGATGACAATGTCTTCTCCCAGTGATTGCCACAAGCTGCAAATCAAATATTAGTAATACCAAAACCCTCCAACTTAATGAATGAAAAAGGAAGAAAATGAAAAACTCCAAATTTATACCCCTTTTTACCCAAAATAGACAGTTGTTTCCCTCTGTACAATAGATGCAACAAACTATTGCAGAAAAATGCATTGAACTGGTTTGTGACTACGGTAGGCTGCTTGGCGACTGAAGTGGACTATTGATCAAATACACTGGATTGTCATTCAAATGTGTTGCAATATTCAATAGATGTGACACACAATATGAAAGCTTAAAAAATAACCAAATCTAGCAAAAGACCAAAAATATAATGATAGAAGTGATGCAAGTAATTTGTCAAGGTGTTAGAATTAAAACCAAAAACCAAAATAATGATAGAAAAGCACCCTAATAGAGTAAATTGACATTTTTCCCTAAGATGGACAAATGTGGTGCACTGTTCAACAGATGCGGTGTGGAAATATTTGTATGAGTGGCATCGTATAGAGAATGCATCACTCTGTACTACGATTGTATTGTATTTTCAAGTGAATGCATCATACTATGAAGCAAATGCATCGTTTTTCCTTTCAAATGTGTTTCAAACTTGAAAACTCAAATTTTCTCTCAAATTTCTTCAAATATGGTTTGTTCATATCAGGGTTACCAAAATGTATACATGTAAAATGGATATAATAAAAAAATGCATAAAAATAGCTTAAATAAAACCAAAGCACATGCAAACCTCAAAAGATTGAATGTACTATGTTGAGTTGTTGAAGATTTGAATGTGGTTGCTCATGAATCAATAGAAATTCCAACAACATGACATTAGCTTAAAAAATGATGCAAATGGGATGGAAGGCCTCTCATTTATAGAAATGAGATGGAAGAAATGAAAGGTTTGGATGCATTCATGATAAATGGATGGGATTGAATGAGAAGATAAGGTTTGAATTAAAGTTGTAGTCATGTGACAAGTATCACATGAAGAATAAGGGTTGTCACATGAAAGATAAGGGCTAGTTTATTTAATGAAGAAAATCATATTTGTGGGAAAAAAACATTAGGAAAACCCGTCATTAAAAGGGGGGCTTCTAATGAAAGGGGTTCGGTCAAACACCCCAACCTTCGGTCGGAGGAGGTATCCGAATACGGAACGAACCCTCTCCAAGTTTGGTACATCTGGAAGACATGTTGGTTTGGGCTTCATTCAAAGCTTCCTTTCGATCGAAGCCTAATGTTTCCCTCTCTAAACTTAGCGATCAGGTCTAGTGAAACATTTTGCCGCGCGAAGTTTGGTGAACATCATAAGCAATGTCATTTTCGAATAGCAAACAACAGAGGTGATTTCTGGTGAAAGCGAGGAAAGTAGCCACAAACTAACAACAACCAGGTGCATTGAAACAATTTTAACTCACAACCAATATTTTCCTTTAAAAGGCTGCAATAATCTTCTCTAGAATGAATAGAGTAGCCCTAAAATCTGAATGACATGTGGTATCCCTCTGGTTTTCAGCGTTTGATTTTGTTAGGGTTCAGGGTTTGCTTTTTAAGATAAACTACGTTTATAGAAGAATCGATGCCATTGTTAAATAATCCATTTATCTTTGTTCCATGTTCCATGTGGACATGTCTCCAGCCCTCGAACCTCTGTCTCTGGCCCTGTCCCTATCCCCAATGGTGTTTTGCGTACAGTAGGATAGCACGGTCTCCAAAAGTTTTCAAACTTCCTAAATGTTTTGGAAATATGTTGCAGGAATAGGAAATGCCACGGGAATGTTTGGCTGTCTGAAGGCACAGATACAATACACTTAACTTATTGATAGTATATTTTTAAACTGATTACCCATTTGAGTCCTTGAGTACTCCTTTATGGATATGGCCTGAATTGTCTTTAATGGTATTGTCCAAATTTAACTTAATCAATCTCTGGGAGTGTTGGGGGTTTATAGAAGATATCAGATTTAATAGTTTATCCAATATCAACCTATCATCGTAAATGAACATATGAAATTAGAGAAAATTGTTGACTTAATATTTATTTGGTGAGAATGAATTGCTCTTAAATTCTTAATAAAATTAGTGCACTACTTTATCTGGTATTTGATTTCATTGGGTGGAAATGGAGTGAATTAGAGTCCAAAATTAGTAATGCTCTAGGGTAGTGAATGTATAATAGGATCCACATGAAAAGCAAGATGAATTAAGAAACCATAAATAATCTGGCGTAAACTTTAAATTGAAATGAACAAGGATTCAACTCTCAAAACAATGCTTTACGAGCTTTTAGGAAATGTTAGGGCCTGAACAAATCAGCAACACGAAGAGTAGAGTGATATTATCAAATACATAAATGAGAGATCACCCCATTTTTTCTGAAAGTCCAAATCTTTATCAAAATGTGCAAGGCCTCCAAAGTATCTTTAAACATAGCATTAACATACTTGTGATCTAACGCAAATCTTATGCTTAGGTACATTGGGCCATATGCTTAGGGACCAAAACATGCAAGATATCTTGAAATGCTTTATAGGCTGTATCTATAAACAAATAGGCATTATCTTCAGAAATCCACAAGTAGTACATGTTGGATATATTACCACTTCAGTCTTCTATAGCATATAATCTTAATGAAAGTACTACACACAATGAGAAACCTACATTAACCTATTTTGTAAATCTAAATCTCCCGATAGGTATTCAATTTATTCATGAATCTCTTAGAAATAGTTAGTCTTGTAAATCTAGATAAAAAAGAGGATTTCTAAGATGAAATTTTTGTGTAGAGCAGAGAGGAGGTGTTGAAGGAATATTGAGAAATAGGTAGAGACACTTGAAAATTTAATCAAGTGCAGATAAATATTTTTGAAAGAAAGAATGCTTCTCTTCTATATGAAAATCCAAGTGTAAGCTACATTAACCTGTCTTGCATATCTCCCTGATAGGTATTCCAATCATTCGCAAATATCTTAGAAAAAAAAAGTCTCATAAATCCAGATAAAAATGACGATTTCTATGATGATTTATTTTTGAAGAGCTGAAAGGAGGTGTTGAAGGAAGACTGAGAAACAGATGGAGACACTTGGAGATCTAATTAAGTGTAGATAAATATTTTTGAAATGAAAGAATGCTTCTCTTCTATATGAAAATACAAGTGTATTTTACAAAAAATGAATTTACATAAAGTGTGTGTAAGATTTTGATTTTTTTGAGATATCAAATCTTACAGCTTAAAATCATAGTGTACGCTGATGAATTGCTAATTTCTGTTGAATGTTTGCTTTCAAAAATATATAAGTTGAAGTCCTTTCCCATGTGTATAGAAGTTTGTTATGCTCAATCAAAAAAGTCAGTATGTGCATTTCTGAGTTCGGTCTTCTGACTTGTCTGCTAGCATTTGAATTATTTTGATAGTTTCTCTTGCTATCAATAAAACTGTATTTGAGTTGGTAAACATGTTTTACTGGCCACATCTACTTGCTTAGTCAAATTTACAAAATTAATGATGGAATCCTAGATATTTCTGATGAAATTGGTTATGTGACTTGACATTACCTTCATTGTAGTTCATGGCTTGTCCATAAAGCACAACATTAAGAGAATGATAATAGAAATAGAAAATGTATTTGTAGATCATGTTGCCTATAGGTAGAGAGTGAAGACCACAAATATATCAGATGCTAGTCTATTTTAATTTTTTTTCAAGGTTATACTTTGTAGATAAAATCTAATACTTCTTTTGAGAGGTGGGGTGCCATTCTATTCCTTTCTAGATAGGCAGAATAAATGTTTCTACATCTGTTTTGCAATGGTCTTACTTTGGACAGGAAATATTGGTTTGTTCCTAGTGCACCTAGGATATGATGGCACAGAGTGTAACACTTAAGCAGAGTGATTTCAGACTTATTAAGTAAATATGAAAATGCAGAATACAATTCATAGTAGTATTTCATTTACACAGCTTTGGCCACAACCAACAACCTATCTTCCTTGTTCTAAACAACAAATACAAGGTTACAAGTCCACACGGCTTTGGCCACAATCAACAACCTATCTTCCTTGTTCTAAACAACAAATACACCATCTTCTGCTATCACACCTACTCCTATGATCTGCAATTCTGAACTCAAACTCTAGATGACTGTTCAGTTGCCTGGGTAGGTTATGCTCATATCCGAGTTTTTCTATATTTGGCATTGGTTTGGTCATGACCAAATCAATTATGTACTCACAAGGAGCTGTTTGGACTAACACAAACCCATCTCAGAGAATTGTTTCTAAAAACAGAACATGCAGAAGTTTTCTTTAGCCTCCATAATTATTTCTCAGATCCTTTTCAGCCTTTTCCCACTTAATACAGACACCTGTCCGATTTTGCCTTTGTAAGTAACAATTCTTAAGAGTAATTGTTCAAAAGATCTTTTCCTGCCTTGATGATCAAACAAACAACTTTGCAACTATACAAGAAAAGAGATACAACAATGATGATGTGAACCAATTACAGCTGAATTCATTTTGGATCACCTGGTGCCTACATATTTTCTGAATATCTCACCCTTCAAACTCTCTCACTCTGGAATACTTGATAAAGGATTTGTTCCAAGTACTGTACTTTAATCTGCAAACCAACCATTCCCCTTTTAAACCACCTTTCTCTTCCAATTGTTTGTCTTTCTGCAGCACAATCGTTTCATCTATATGCATGTGTTTAATACAGCCTTTGTTCCTTGGCTTTCTCCATATTCACTCTAAAGTTAAATTATTAAAATTTACTACTTAAACGGAAAACATATGTGCTCAAATTTTATTTTTGTTTACCAAGTCCAACTCAATCATCAAAACTGACATCTCTTTTGATAGTTGGTAAAAATTGATAACAGTATAACAATTTTCCAAACAGGTTGTACAATGCATTGCCAGGGGTAACAACAAACTGGTCTACCTCCACCTTTTTTCCCACCACAGTCTGTCTCTATTTTCAAACAAAAACATTCCCATTCAGATGCCTCATAGTCTTGCATTTGACGATGTGGAAGGCTACTGTCTAAGTAAAGCTCATCATCCCCAAATAGTCATGCCACATCAAAACCCTGTCCACTTGCTCCTAATAAAAATTTGTCTGAAAAAAGAGCTATAATCAAAGAAAAACAGTTCAGAACCACTATAATACAATTGCCATATTTTGAAAAGCTAACTCTCCCATCCTTCATCCCTTCTATTTATATAGATTCTCCGTCATTTGACTTTGTTTGATTTACTTATATATTTATTGCATTCACAATGTAATAAAGTCTTAGAAATTTATAAGATTTAGAGAGAAAATATAAGCCTGTTATGTGATGAATTAAATCCTGACCCTGGTAAGATGAACAAACTTGAGGTAATCAGCTTTGTTTGACTAGTATTTTACTCAATCATGAATACAAAAATATGCAGATGTCTAAGGAGCTTGAACAATGAAAGAAACACGTGTAAAACCACTAGATTCCACATGTTGATTTCATACACAACCTTCCATAGTATTAATTTCAGATGATCCAGCATTAAGCAAATGTAGAATTCCGTCTATCTCAGGTAAATTGCAGAAATTAATTCAAAACAGCATCACCCAGTTTGGAGAACTCAGAAAATAAAAGGAAAACAAGGGAAAATTCTGAAATTATATATACCATGTTTACTATTTATAGGATGGGTTCAGTCTTGACCAAATCCATCATATATGCTTAAGGGCAGCCTCAGTCTGGCATGAACCCATCTCTGTAACTTGATATTTAGAAATAAAATCTGAAGAAGACCTTCTTTGCCCCCCTTGCACCTTCCCAAGTCCTTTACAACTGGTTTCCCACAAGAACATAAGTAATGCAACATCCACTTCCTTCATGATTGGTCCCTAAGGGAAGACTAGATGAAGGAATTTGGCTCCAAAACAGTGTTGATACATTGGCTAATTGAATACATTTGATTGAAATTTGATTCGACTTGATGAGACACTTATCCACATAAAATTTCAGCTCAAACAAACTCTCAAGTCAAAATTTGTTACCTCTGGAAGTCCCTGCATCACTTTGTAATGTTGGAGCTTTTCCTTAGTCACAAACTATATCAAAGGTTCAAGCAATTCTTAAACATCCAGTATCTTCAACACTTGGCTTAGTCTTTTTATTATTCTTCATTCCCTCTTTTATGTTGACGAGTTCAAGAAATTTTGAACTCATTGATCTCTCCCTTAGCCAATTTTCTTATTTATTCTTGCTGACTCTTTGGAGATTCTTTGAACCTTGTTGAAGGTTCACGAGGTTCTTAAATCTCTAAAAACTACAACCTCCTCTTTCATGTATTCAATCAATGAGCTCAAGAATTAGAACTTGCCAACCTTCATTCCTTAGTTCTTTTCCCTAATCCTTCTATCAAAGCTTTCTTGACACCTTGAACTTGTCAGATGTTCTAGAACAGTTCAAAAATCCTCAAAATCTTCACCCTTGCCTTGGCCACTAATCTTTTTGCATTTTGTTGGTGCTTTGATAGTCCTCACCAGTGATTCAACTAAGCGAACAAAATGTCACCGTGGAAGAAAAGCACACATAGCGAATACTACAAATATTAAGACTTGCAAAACTAAGTTCTAACACATTAAACACAAAAACAAATCACAAAATACAATTCACCACAAAATGTACACACTAACCATACAACTAAATACATTTATTATTTTCAGAACACATTCAATAAGATATCTCTAATAATCCAAGATTCTTTATTTATTGTTGTTTGATTAATTAGAAAGCTTTTCATCTTCCATACAATTATTAAAAAAAAAACAATCTATCTTCCCCCCTTAATAAATATGTGGAGCTCCTAAACAGCCTCAATGATAAGACCTACTCATCTGGTTCTCTCATAAGAGGTAACCAATTATATCTTAATTGAAGTGGGTTTTTTGTGCTCGATGTTAGATGGTGCTTACCATATCCATTTCCTAATATTGCGGCTATATGCTGCAGTTGCATATCCATAAGATCTATATATAGATTTGTTGTCACCATTGACATAAGCTGGAGACCCACGTACTATAACTCATACACATGCAACTGCTTCTTACACATGCAACTGACATCACATTTTGCATTGGACAATATTCAATCCATAGTGGGAAGTAGCACAATCTCACTCTTGATTTAGAATTGTATGATGGCATTCAAAGTATGAAAAAACAGTATTCAATAATCCACTCAAAGTGCGAGTCTACCCGATGTGCATTCCAATCAAGAGAGGGCATGCTTGAAGCTCAATTTTTTCAATCTGGGCACTCCGTAAACCATTATAATGTCCTTTCGGCAACGCTTTTCTCAACAGAAATCAATATTTCAACAAATTATAATGATGATGTTGTTGAAACGAACGAGGAACAGGATGTCTTGTTCCTTTCAATGAGTAATAGATAAAAAGCTAAAGCAAACTCCCTCAGTATTCTAAGGAATTACAAACAGTGTATGAGAAAACAATCATTTGATTTGCCAAAGCTATCGGCCAAAATGATTCTACACATAACACTGCCTGTTTGCAAACTGGTCACTTTGTTTATTCATCAGTCTTATATGTGTGAAGTGTAATATATTCTAATATATTTGTAATGGTGAAATTTGGATACCCATGTGAAATCTATTTTTGTAATGGTGGAATTTTTATACAAGTCAATTCTATTTTGAGAGGATAATTTAATATAATTATATCTTGATTACCATATTGATATAAAGTAGATTATAAATGTATAAAAAAGAGCTGTAATCAAAGAAAAACAGTTCAGAACCACTATAATACAATTGCCATATTTTGAAAAGCTAACTCTCCCATCTTTCATCCCTTCTATTTATATAGATTGTCTCTCATTTGACTTTATTTGATTTACTTATATATTTATTGCATTCACAGTGTAGTAAAGTTTTAGAAATTTATAGGGTTTAGAGAGAAAATATAAGCCTGTTATGTGATGAATTAAATCCTGACCCTGGTAAGATGAACAAACTTGAGGTAATCAGCTTTGTTTGACTAGTATTTTACTCAATCATGAACACAAAAATGTGCAGATGTCTAAGGAGCTTGAACAATGAAAGAAACACGCGTAAAACCACTAGATTCCACATGTTGATTTCATACACAACCTTCCATAGCTTTTAATTTAGATGATCCAGCATTAAGCAAATGCAGAATTCCATCTATCTCAGGTAAATTGCAGAAATTAATTCAAAACAGCATCACCCAGTTTGGAGAACTCAGAAAATAAAAGGAAAACAAGGGAAAATTCTGAAATTATATATACCATGTTTACTATTTATAGGATGGGTTCAGTCTTGACCAAATCCATCATATATGCTTAAGGGCAGCCTCAGTCTGGCATGAACCCATCTCTGTAACTTGATATTTAGAAACAAAATCTGAAGAAGACCTTCTTTGCCCCCCCTGCACCTTCCCAAGTCCTTTACAACATTTTTCAATGTGTTCCAGACACCTATACAATTTTCTTTATTTATCTACAAGCCTTAGACTGACTGTTTACATGAATTTTCACTACTCAAAGGATAATTAACACTACTTGTTTCTTTACAAAAACAAAGATAAAATAATGGTAATGTGAACCTATTACAACCTGATCCACTTCAGATCACAAGACACAAGACATATCTCTTCTCACATGTACTGCTCATCTTTTAGGTCATGTTGGAAGGTTTAAGGCATGGAAACTTCTATTTAGAAATTACTATGTTTTAAGATTTTTCAGAATATATAATCTCTTTGCATTTTGTGACACAACCCAACAATTTCCAGTCAGAGTTATTACCTAGTCGCTCAGTCTGTGTTCTTCTCAACAGAGGTGCACTTTAGCAGTAGCATATTGTACCTAGCCTCATCCTCTTCCATAATTAGAATGCTCTTCTAATTTATAAGTCTTAAAAACCAGTAATGTAAGATAGAGCCAATGCATGCAAATCTAAGTTTAGGTTTTTCTTTTTCGGTAGCCTTCTATTTTAGATTTTAGAAGTCTCAATCTGCATGCATACCCTCAACACACAGGTTGTTTCATATATTTGAATTCTATTTTTTCTGTAGAGATTATGGAAAATAGATTGTAGACAATGTCTCTTCCCCCTTGTCTGTCATTTTATTTCTAATTTATTTTTTGGCATGGAAAATAGCAAGTCTATTTATTTTTGTTCACATAAATTTAAACATTAGGATGTTTAAAGTACTTTTTTTTTTGGACAAATCAGGGATTGATATGGCAGCTCAGGAACCACCACCTGGTGGTATATTTACCAAGACAAAGGATGAGATCTGTAAATTACACAATATTCTACGTGAGCCCACCACCACAGGGGTTTACATGGATACATGTATGTCCATTCTACATAGCTTAGAGAAGATTATATGGACATTTGAGAACAAACATGCTTTGTCTGGTGAAAATATAGCAGTTATTCTTGCTCAGATGCAGCAAGAGATTAGTGGTGAGGTTTCTCTTGCAGATGTTCAGCTGCAAGTCCCAAAAGACAATGTTTTCCATTTTATTTTGGTAGATCCAAAGTTAAGGGATATCAGGTGACTCGATGTGTTGATCGTCAGATGGCCCCTTTGATATACCCACGCTTTCTTGCAGCATTTGGTCATTATCCAAATAACGACCAAATTCCTTTATACTTTGTACAACAGTTGTACGCTGAGGTTCATTTGGGCCTCAACGTCAACTATTTAGACCTACCAGAATATTATGGTTAGGGGCGTGGTAGGGTAGTTGATAGGGATGCTTTTCGTTGAGCAGATCAACCGCCTCCAATTTATCGACATATGGTTGGGGAGAGATCACCTCCTATCTCCCTAGCCCTCGCACCTATTGCAAATCAAGTTATCAGTGCTTCTCAAAGGGAAGCAATTGATAGCGTTGGTGATATAGCTGCTGCCATAGTTGGAAAACTCGGACTCGCCGCGGACTCGGCAGCCCAAAAATATGACTCGGACTCGGGACTCGGCACGGACTCGGGAAAAGACTCAGCTAGGACTCGGCAAAAACCGTAGTTTTACAAAAACAAGAACAAATTAATGCATTTAGAGAACATAAGAGCCTAATTTGATTATCAAACACTCATAATTCAAAGATTACACATGTCATATGATCATCAAACACTCAATAATTGAAATTTCATCATTCATAGTCATCAAATACTCATAGTTTCAATGTATAACAGCATCATAAGTTTATAAATGTTTACATATAATCATGTCAAAAAGAGGAAAACATTAACAACCACATGTAATCTACATCTTCCTTTTTCCCCTCCCAATGGTACTCAATTTTGGAGGCCTAGAACTAGAAGGTGCCCGTGCTATAGTATCCAAACGAGGACTAGGAGATCGAGAAGGGGAAACATGATATTCGAATGTGTCTTCATCGTCCTCCATGGCATCCAATCTTGCTGCTTCTTCTTCTGCTGCTGCTGCTCTCTCTAATTCAGCAAGATCCTCATCAGTAAGGAAGACATCAGCCTCATCATTTTGTTCATCAATAGTCCATTCACCATATGGATCAATGTCATCCAAGTCGATGGACTCGTGTGAAACACCCTCCACCTTTCTAGTTCGAAGGCGAAGGTTGTATCGAACAAAAACTAAATCATTTAGGCGCTGCTGAGTCAACCTATTCCTCTTCTTTGTGTGAATGTTCTCAAATAAACTCCAATTCCGTTCACACCCAGAAGCACTGCATGGCTGTGACAAGACACGTATGGCTAGCTTTTGAAGATTTGGTGTGCTAGCACCATAGTTCTCCCACCATAGATCTACAAAAACATGTTTAAAAAATATAAGTATTAAGAAATAAGAATAAAGTAAACAATCTATATGTAAGAATCAAGTTTCTAATTTCATTTTTTACCTGGTTGTTGTTTTCCTCTCCTTTCAATTGCTTGTTGGGAGGAAAAGAGTCTCCCCTCTGCACCTTTGTAGACCTTGAATAGATAAAAGAAAAAGTAAATCAAATATAGAAAATTCATAGATAGTCAAGGCTCAACATTGCAAATTCATAAATAAGATGTAACAAATCTCACCTCCAACTCATCAAGCACTTTATCTCTCAGCTCAGGATCAGGCACCATCCTATCAATGCATATGACAAGACCTTCCATGACCTCCTCATCCGCCTTAAATGTGTCCGAGAAGTAGAACTTCGGATTCAAGAAGTAGGCAAAGGCATGGATCGGCTGGTGGAGTTGGTGTGTCCATCTCCGATCAATGATGCGCCATATGATTTCATATTTCCTTTTGTTTCCGCCATAGTAACGTGATATGGCCTCTTTGGCCCTATCCATGGCCTCATAGATGAACCCCATTGGCATGCCATCTCCATCCACCATACGAAGAACCCTCACCAAAGGTTCTGTCACCTAAAAAAATGAAAACAAATGTTAAATCATAACAAAATTAACCCCTCAAAAAAAAAAACAGCAAATAGATTATCATGTATAATTTATTTTTGTGTGATTGCTACTTACCCCCATCAACTCCTCTCCATTTTTGATGAATGTCTCATCAAAAACTATGGCAACAATCCTCTCCCCTTCAGGTCTATTGGAAAATGAGGACTCCTTCCAAGCATCAGACACGAACATTTGTTTGAGATGACCAATGGCACCAAGAATGCTTTGCAATGTGAGGAAGTGGCTAGCAAATCGTGTCACTCCAGGTCGCACAAGGTCCTTGCCATTTGTAAATTTCTCATCAAAGAAAGCACCCAAGTATGGTTGTAGATAAATTTTGTAACACTTTTTGCATCTTCAACCACACTTTTGACCCATGAAATCTTCCCAATGTCCTCTAGCAATAGGTCTAAGGAATGTGCAGCACATGGAGACCATGCAATTGTGGGATACCTCTCCATAAGTAGTCTACCTGCAGCTACATATGCAGCTGCGTTGTCCGTGATGATTTGGACAACATTATCAACTCCAACCTCCTGGACCACCCCATCTAATAGATTGCATAAAGTCTCAGCATTTTTAACTTCATGGGAGGCATCTATTGATTTTAGAAACACCAATCCACCATTAGAGGCCACTAAAAAGTTAAGGAGAGTTCTATTTCGTCCATCTGTCCACCCATCAGATAAAATGCTGCAACCTTTTCTTCGCCAAAATTTTTTTTGCTCATCAACCACAAGCCGTGTATTCTTTACGGCTTCCTCTAGCAATGGCCCACTCAAATCTTTAGATGATGGGGTCTTAAACCCCTTTCCTGCAACTGTAAGGGCGTTCACCAAACCTTCCCAATATGGGCTGTTTGCAACATTGAAAGGTAGATTATTGTAGTACCAAAAGTTTGCAGCAGCCATCCTAGCTTCTTGATGCTTTTCTTTATTCCAACCAGTACCTTCAAGTGAAGGTTGTGCTCCTGGAACATTACGTGGAATAAAATAATTTGGTCCTGATGAAGGACCCTGACTAGCACTAGCAGTAGAAAATGAACCATTAGGACTCTCACCAAAAGATGAATGTGGAGCATAGAAGCTTGGACTTGCAACACCACGGGGCATAGAGGGTGTAGATTGGGATTGAGATCCACTCATCGCTGCTGTTAGGGCATCCTTTGTTTTTTGTCTTTCCTCTTTTTTAAGCTCATATTCAGCAAGAAGGGCCTTCATCTCTCTAATAATCTCAGGAGTAGTATTCTTGCATCCCTCCACATTTTGCCCAGGTATTCTAGCAAGGTGGTATTTTAATCTGTTTATTCCTCCTGTCATCCATTTGTTGCATTCATGACATGTCAATTCACCTTTTTTATTTCCTGGAATTCCATACTTCCATGCAGGGTCTTTTTTTACTCCCTTTGGATTTGAAGACGACATTGCTGTTTCAAGTTCAAAATGGAAAAAAAAATCAGCTAGGGTTTGCTAAAAAATCAGCAAATAAATGTGATTCAAAATTTCAAAGTTTCAAACATTTGCAAAAGAAAAAAAATGCAAAACCAAGCTAGAAAGTAGAAACAATAAGAATTAGGCTATTAAGGAAAATAGAAAAAAATTTGGCAGCATTTCCCCTTATTTTTCTTGATTTTTTAAATTTTGAATGCAAAAAAATTGAAGAAAACAAACAAAAAGAATTGTTAGATCACTTACCTCGCTCTATTTTGACCTTTTTAGTTCGTTCTCCTTTCTTCTATCAACCCCAAAGCAATTTGCAGACCTAGTTTTCACAAGTGAGAGTCAAAAAATGAACAAAAAAACCAAAAAAAACATGGGTTTTAACCCGTTTTCTGACTCAGCCGCGCAGGAGAGTCCTGGGTCGGGACTCCCGAGTCCCGACCCAGGACTCTCCTGGACTCGACTCTCGAGTTCGTGGCGAGTCGACTCGGCCAGGGTCGGGACTCCCGAGTCCGCGGCGAGTCCGCAGAGTCCACAATCTATGGCTGCTGCTGCATCTACGATATCTATTGATCGTGTGGGTAGATATTTGATGAGTCATTCTACACGATCTAGATTATCGGATCATGCTATTGATCCTTATGGTATGGCGGGTGTCCTTTCACCATTAGACATAGATGGTCTTATAGGAGAGCAAATGCTTCGGAGTACAACTCGTTGTTTGACAGACGACCTATTGGAGGCATATGCTTTCATTGCGGCAGAGCTTGGGATCCCAATACATGAGGTCAGAGGACATGTGGGTAGAGCTTTGTGCTCACATCCAGGATCCAACCAAGCTACAAGTCCTTCATCGCATTCACATCAACCTGGTAGCTTTGCAAATCCTACAGACCCACCTACAGATCATTTGGTTGCTGGAGAGGAGGATACACCTATTGGTCATTCTGCAAGTGTTCAACATCATGCATCTCAAGGCCTAGATGCAATTGAGGATCAATTGCAGACAATGGGATTGTCAGGTTATGTGGATATGCTGCTACATGCAGATATGTCGTCAATGCCATCTCACCTGGTTAGTCCACTACACTCATCAATATTGGAGCAAGCCAGAGAGACCCATGATACAACTGAGTTGACAAATAGGATCATTGTAGCGGATCCTGCACCATCTGATACAAAGGTATGTATGTATGTACACACATGCACAATTTAAACTTGTTTAAATTTTAAATTACTTGTTTTACTTAAATGGTTGATAGTACTAATGTACACATTTATGTTATATATATATATATATATATATATATATATATATATTGTAGAGGGAGTTAGCTCATGTTACACCTAGTGTGAGGACGGAGCATGTACGTATGCGTGATTCAGATGATGCGACTAATGTTAGTGGACAGTTGAGTTTTAAGTTTTTAAATCATGTACTCAGGTATGTATATAATTTGTACTCAGGTATGTATATAATTTGTACACATGTATATAGATATAGAACATTATTCCAATTTGGCATAATGTAATTAGATTGTGTGCATGTCTTGTACTATCTCTAGGGCTCGACACATCCATTAGAGCAAGAATCTCATTCAGAGGGTCGCTCGATTCAGAGCCGGCATGACGACTTTGTTGGAGCTGGACTTAATTAATAGGTAAACAAGTTGTAGCTACAAGATGCAATGTTTCTTTTATGTTTTCACAATAGTTGCTCAAAATTTTGAATTAAACATGTTGGTAATTTATCTAGATGCTAATTCTTTGGCACATGTCTATTTCTAAGCTCTATGTACGAGGAGTCATTCTTGGGTACAAAAGGTAAATTTGCTAAGATTCTACTTTTTATGTGTCTCTTGAGATTGCTCTCTTACAGTTCCATCTGCTTATTTCTGGACTTTGATTAATTGATATAATAATGGTTCTTTTCTAATTAATTACATTTGAGCAGGTCCAAATCAAATTTATTTGGTATGTGCTTCTAATTTGTCCTGATGGCTTATTGATGGATAAATTACTACATCTTTGCTGCTAACAATTTTGTCAAGATCCAATAAAGCTGCCACCATTTTTGAATTTGCGAATCTTCAGTTCGTCAAAGCCATGGTTTCAATCAGTGGTTTTTTTTGGAATCTATAGGCATGGAATCTATTTTTTCCCATAGGCATTGTGAAGAGCACAACAAAGTTTGTGTATAATCTTGAGGTGAGTCACTTGCCATGGTTTCAATTTGTGTTTTTTTTTTCTTGTAGTTCCTGATGAGTTTCTATCAAGGATTTGTTGACCCAGGACTTATATTTTGCTTTCTAATTTCACTGTCAAAGCTCTACTCTTATTGGATGACCTTATTAGAATTTGTCTTTTCAGATTTCTTTATGTAATATTAGAATGATTTGTTATCTTAAACCATATTCCCTTAAAATTTTTAAAAAAATGTTATGCCATTGGATTTTGTTCTCTATGCTCATGCTGTGGTCTTCAAGCCCAAATTTCAATGCCCTTTCTTATGGTTTTTTACTTCCTTTTCCATTGTGGTTACTATCTTTGTATATACAAATCCATAGACATGGGTGTAATTTCTTTCTAATTGGTGATCCAAAAGTATTTGAGAGTTAAAAGCTGATTTCTCTGTTCAATGTTGGGTTTTCAGGAAATCCAGGTTGAAAAGGACCATTAGAGTGCCTGCAATCAGTATCAAGATGGCAGATATTCCACCGGATGAATACTCTTGGAGAAAATATGGTCAGAAACCTATCAAGGGTTCTCCACATCCAAGGTATGATTGCTGTACTCAATAAGCATTGTTGGTTTATCTTGTCCAAAGTGTTTATAAAATTCCTTCTCTGGCATAGGCTTTATGGCTGTCATAGGTATCCAGATATGAGCAGTGCCTCGGTAATTGAGGCTCCTATGGTTTCATTGGTCAAAAGATTTATTGTACTTTTTATTTTTTTTGGTAAATTTTCAATGTAAACTGATATTTGCAACTGCTTGCTTTCCTCAGAGGATACTACAAGTCCAGCAGTGTTCGGGGTTGTCCTGCTAGCTAGTGTCAAAATAGTTCAGGCAGCTGAACCAATTGGCACAACAATAGTTCTTAGAACTGATCCCTCTTGTAACTGCATTGTAGATTCTATAATTCTAAATCATGTGATTTCCATTGTATGGAATCCATCTTCTGTAACTCATTCTCAATGACATACAACTTATCTTTGGATTTTGTCCATAAGAATGTACAGTTTTGGTGTCCATGACCTGCATTCTACACATATATGATATCTTGTTTGTGATGAATAAAAGAGCTTTGTTTGCTATCTGCTGTCCTCTTTGAATGTTTAATGCTGCCTCTGCATTTGTCTCACATTTTATAGTGCATGCTCAATATAGTTGCAGGATAATTAGATAGAGCTACCTATTAGTTAATCTCTAAGTTGTCCCCCAAGTGAACACTTTTTGACTGGCATGTATCAATACAAAAGTGGAAAAATATGCTGATTTAAACCTGAGATCCAAAAGTACAAAACTACAATAGAACAGATTTTAATCTATAGTATTATCTCTTAGTACTGAATGTCTCGTCTCTGTCATGTTTAGAGAAATAGTGTAACACAGGTTACAGGCCTGAAATTTATTTGAGCTCATTTGAAAATTGAATGCTATCTTCAAATATGCATTAGCTGACCTATAGTCATGCTCTCTACTATAACAGTCTGTATTTCCATAAAAAAACATTAGCTGACCTATTGTCCTGCTCTCTACTATAATAGTCTGTATTTCCATAAGGATGCTATTCCTAAAGGCATCCATCTTGCCAACCATGTGTATTGCAATAGCAGCTCTAACATCAAGAAGACAAAACTAGTACTGTGCCTTTGCCCTTGGGAAAGGCTGCTAATCAGTCATAAATGTTTTCTCTATGCATACTGATCTCTATTAGATTTATTTTGTAACTCTTTCATAATTCATTTCTTCAATGTTTATACTTTATAGCATGAATTAATATACAATCCATACAAGTCTTAAAAAACCTACTGTTTTGATGGCAGAAGTAGCTTCTTGATTTACCTCGACAAATAGGATGGGAAATATGCTGCTCTGCGTCGATCTCTGTGTGGCGAGCTAGGGCATCCGCGCCCTAGCTCGTTCCTTCCTTGCTGTCTGAAGTTTGCGTTAGGTGTGTGGGTTTCTATTTGGGCGCAGGGGGATCTGTGTGTCTCTTCCTTTGCTCTCGGTCGACCTCTCTTTTCTGCGGCGTTTGGTGGCTGGAGCTTGGCGTTTGGTGGCTGTGGCTTGGAGCATGGGTAGTGTTTTGTGGTGTGCAGGCTTTGACTGCTCGGTGGAGTGTGGTGTGGTGGAAGGTGGGGTTTGGTGTGGGAAAGGTGCGTGGGTGGTGGTGTGTGCTGGAGGGCGAGGTGCTTTGGCTGGTGGTCTTTGTTTGAGCCTGGGGTGTCTGGCGTGGACAGATGGCTGACGTCTCCAATTGCTTGGTGAACCCGGGTGTGTCGCCACCTCTGGGCTTTGATAAGGACATGCATGCTTCGATGATGAATAAATCCTTTGTGGGTGAGAGCTCCAAGCTCAAGAAAGTGAATGGTTGCTTGCCGCGGAGTCACGCTCGTCCCGTTTTGGTTATCTCTCCAGATTCGGTGCATGATGACTTTGCTTATTGGACTCAACACGTTTTGATCTGTAAGTTTTTAGGTATTCGGGCCCCCCTCTCGGCTTTGGAGTCCTGGATGCGCCGTACCTGGCAGGTTGAAGGTGACTTTGATATTTTGGTGGCGGGGAATGGGTTCTTCATGGTTGACTTTTCTTGCATCTCAGATCGTAATCGTGTTTTTGAGGGGGGGCCGTATTTTTACAATCATGTGGGTTTATTTATGAAACCCTGGCATGGGGGTTTTAATGCGGCTGAGGATCTGCCTTCTCGAGTTCCTGTATGGGTTCGTCTGCCATGGCTTCCTTTGGAGTTCTGGAGAGAAGATATTCTACAACGGATAGCGGCATTGTTGGGGAAGCCAGCTGCCATTGCTCAGAATACTTTGGACAAAAAGGTATTTTCTTTCGCTCGCATTTGTGTTGAAATTGATTTAAATAATCCACTGCCAGATTCTTTGGAGATTTGTATTGGCTCTGCCTCATGGATTCAACAGTTAGATTACGAGTCCCTTCCTTTCCGGTGCCGATTTTTTCATGAGTATGGTCACCTTCTGCGTCAGTGTCCTCGGACTTCCAGAACGGCTGGGGTTCCTTCTTCTCCCTCAGGGCCTTCAGTGGAGAAGGCAGATAAAAGCAAGGGGTCTATGGCTGAAGGGGGGAAGGCTGAGCGAGGGCCTGATAAGGATGGCTTCATTCCTGCTAAACCTAAAGCTAAGGGGAGAGGTCAGAAGCGACCCTTTAAAGATAAGCAGAGTGATCAGGGTTTCAATCGTTTTGAGGTTTTGGACAATCAAGCCTTGGAGGAAGGGATTCCTGCTGAGATCTTGTCTGGGGATACTGGTATGGATACAGGGCTGGAACAGGCAATTGTAGTTAGGGACTCTTCTCTTCCTTTGGAAAAGGGAGGGTCTGGGTCTGTTGACAATCCGGCTGCTTTAAATGATGATATTATTTTAGCGGACTTAGCTAAGGAGGCGTCCTCAGGAAAGGGTCGAGGTTTAGCTTCTTATCTAGGAGTGCTCCAGCACCCTCTTAAGAAAGGAAATTTTGATAAGTCTCTTAAGGTTGGTCGCAAGAAGGATGTGGACAAGATTAAATCTACTGGGGAGTTGTTGGTGGAATCGGGCTCTGTTAAGACCTTGGATGCCCACTTTGCGCAGCCTTCCCCATGATTGTTCTTTCTTGGAATGCAAGGGGGCTGAATAGCGCCTCCCGTAAAAAAGCTATTCAGGATTTGATTAGGGTTCATTCTCCTGATATTTTATGTGTGCAGGAGACTAAGCTTCAGGTGGAATGTATGCTTCAGTATGCTCCTCGTATTTGGTCTTCTGGGCAATGTCAGTGTATTGGCTCTAGAGGAAATTTTGGAGGTTTGGCACTATTTTGGGATCCTTGTAAGGTTGTTCCTTGCTGGTGGATTTCTAGCCAATCCTCTATCTCTATGGTGGCCTCTGTTGTGGACTCTGGTGAGACTATTTTGGTTAGCAATGTGTATGCTCCGGTTGACATCCGTGGTAAGAGCCAGCTGTGGGCCCATATCACGTTTGCTAGATCTTGTGCTCCCCTTTTGCCGTGGATCTTAGGGGGTGATTTCAATTCTATCTTGTGCTTGGAAGAGAAAAGAGGTGGATTGCCGAGATTGGGTCCTGCTTCAGATTTGTTTCGGGCTAGTGTGGCCTCTCTTGCTCTTGTTGATGTCAAACCTTCTAATGGCTTATTTACTTGGAATAATAGGCGGAGTGGGTCGGAGGCAATTTCCGAGCGGTTGGACAGGTTTCTTGTTTCTAGCTTTTGGGTTGGGGGCAGTGTGGTTATTGGCTCTGAGATTCTTGATTGGTGTGGCTCTGATCATTGGCCAATTAAGTTTTCTGCTTCTCCTTTCCCTAATCCTAAGCGTCCTTTCAAATTTCAGCTTATGTGGTTGTGTGACTCTTCTTTGTATAATCTTGTTGCTCAGTGGTGGCGGGATGGAGCCCCTGTGTATGGTACTGCTATGTACTCTTTTGTTAAGAAGCTGCAATGTGTTAAGTTTCATCTTAAGAGATGGAATAGGCTTTGTTTTGGCAATTTCCGTGCTAAGAAAAGGGAAGCATAGGAGCGTCTTGCTGTCATTACTCGCCAGATTAGGGATCTTGGTTTTTCAGAAGCTCTTGGGCATGCTGAATCTCAGGCTCTTAAAGCTGTGGAAGAGTAGGAGCTTCGTGAGGAGATTTTCTGGAAACAGAAGGCTCGGATTGACTGGCTTCAAGAGGGTGACAGGAATACTGCCTTCTTTCATCACTCCGTGCAGGCTCGTCGGAATAAGTGTTATATCTCTTCTCTAGTTAACTCTGAAGGAATAGCTTTATCCTCACAACAGGCTCTATCCAGAGAAGCTCGCCTGTTTTTCTCTACTTTGTTTACTGAGGACTCTCTTCCTGCTGAGGTTGAGGAAAATAGGATTCTTGCTTGTATTCCTCCTTTGATCTCTGATGAGTTGAATGCTTCTCTCATGCGCCCGATTACTCTACCTGAAGTGGAAGAGGTGGTGTTTGGGATGAATAAGGGGAAGGCTCCTGGCCCTGATGGGTTCCCAGTTGAATTCTTCCAAGAGTTTTGGGAAATTGTGAAGATGGATCTGTTGGAGGTAGTCTGTGAATCTTTTCATAACAAGCAGATGCTTAGGGCCATGAATGCTACCTTTTTAGTCCTAATTCCTAAGAAGGAGGGTGCTGATAGGTTTGAGCTTTTTCGTCCTATTGCACTCTGCAATATGGTGTATAAGATTATTACTAAGTTGATTGCTGAGCGGCTCAAATCTTGCCTGCCTGTTGTTATTTCTGAGGAGCAAGGAGGTTTTGTGGCTGGTTGTCAAATTTTGGACGGGGTGGTGATTGCCTCGGAGGCTATTCATTCCATGGCGATTTCCAAGGAGAAGTCTATGTTCATTAAGCTGGATATGGCAAAAGCGTATGATAGAGTTAAATGGAGTTTCCTTCAGAAGATTTTGTTGGCCTTTGGGTTTTCTTCTGAGTGGGTGAGTTGGATTATGAGCTGTGTGACTTCCTCCTCATTTTCTGTCATTGTGAATGGGGAACCTTCAGAGCTGTTTGGTGCCACTAGGGGCCTTCGCCAGGGGGACCCTCTCTCTCCCTATCTGTTTATTATTATGGCTGAGGGGTTGGGTCGCTTTCTTAAATCCCAGGTCTCTCTTGGTTTGATCCGTGGGTGGCAGTGGGGGTTGGGTCTGCCTACTTTGTCTCACCTCCAGTTTGTGGATGACACTTCTCTTATGGGGCTGGCGAGTCTTCATGAAGCGGAGTCTATTAGGCAAGCTTTGGACATCTACTTCGCTGCTTCGGGTCAGAAAGTTAATGAGCAGAAGTCTTATATTTTTTTCTTCAATACTCCTTTGGCCATCCAAAGGAGGATTGCTGCTATTTTGAGGTTTCAAATTGGATCTCTCCCCTTTGTTTATCTGGGGATTCCTCTTGCCGTTGGTCATCAACCCAGATCCTCCTGACAGATGTTGCTTGATAAGTTGAGGAAGAAGGTAACTCACTGGACTCATCGGTGGTTGTCTACTGCTGCTAGAGTTACCCTCCTTCAGTCTCTTATCCAGGCCCTTCCCATCTACAGATGTTTTGTTCAATCGGCCCCTATGTATTTCCTCCGTGAATTTGATGCTCTCTCTCGGCAATTCCTTTGGAGTGGCAATTTGATGACTTCTAAGTGGAGCCTTGTTAAATGGGATTCTGTGTGTAGACCTAAGCAGGAGGGTGGTCTTGGTTTACGCTCTTCTATTCTGAATGGGCAAGCTCTCGCGGCGAAGCTTTACTGGCGCTGGTGTACTAATCAACATCAGCTGTGGGCCCGTGTTCTTAGCTTTAAGTATCTTCGTGGTGCTGCTCCACATGAGGTTCCACGCTATCCTTTGGAGGGAAATGGTTCTATGATTTGGTCTACTTTGAAAGTGGGAGCCCAGTTGATTAAGCGTGCACTTTTTTGGATCTGTTATTCAGGATCTCAGGCTCTTTTTTGGTGGGATTCTTGGGATGGTCACCCACCTATTCTTTCTGCTTTTCCTCATCTTCAACCGCTCTGTGATGTGTTTACTGTTGCTGGTTGGGAGACCGTTGAGCATTACAAAATTGCTGAGCATTGCGGCCCTGTTGTTTCTTTCCGCTGGAAGCACATTTCTGAGTGGCCTCCTGGGGGCTCTGAGGAGAACAGACAGGAGCTTGCTCTTCTTTTGGCTTCTCGGGCTTGTAATTCGTTGAGGGGACCTGATATTTTAGCTTGGGATAGCTCCGACATGTCTGGGAAATACTCTGTGTCTATTGGCTATAAGCAATTGGGTAGACAGTTGTTTGGGGATATTTAGGTCCCCTGGTGGAAGTATGTGTGGCATAAGCTGTCTTGGCCCAAGTGCAATTTCCTCATGTGGCTGGTGGCTCAAAATCGATGTCTTACTTGGGACAATTTATGCAAGCAGGGTTTCCAGGGTCCCTCTTGGTGTGTGTTGTGTCGTGAGGCTGAGGAGTGTGTTTCTCATCTCTTCTTCCAATGTTCCTATGCTCGGGAGATATGGCATTTCTGGTGGCGAGTGTGGAATATGCCCTGTCGGCATGTTTCTTCTTTGGCTGAGTTTGTGGATCGGGAAAGTAGGGCCCCTGTTTCTACTTCCTTTCTTCAAGCTGCTTGGGCGATTGGTCCTTCCTTCATCATTTGGAACCTTTGGTTGGAGAGGAATCGTCGGATTTTTCAGGATATGATGATGGGGGCCCCGCGCTTGTGGTGGAAAATTTTGCATTCTTTGGGTGAAACGATCGCGGCTAAGTGTGATCTGTCTGAGTCGATTGCTCCTTCTGATGTTGGCTGTTTCAGTCGCCTTCATCTGCCTCCTCAGCATCAGCAGCTTATGCGCAACAGGTGTAGGCATCCTACTTCGAAGGTGAATAGGGAGGGAAGATGGTCTCCTCCTCCTCAAGGCATCCTTAAAATTAACACGGATGGCTCTTCTCGTGGAAACCCTGGTCATGCTGGAATTGGTGGTGTTGGTCGGGATAATCGAGATGTTCAATTATTTATTGCAAGGTCTTCATACTAATAATCTTATGGATGGCTCGTGCAATTTCATCGGGTCAAGAGCAGGCAAGAATAGTATAGATTATGTGAATCTGATTCCCAGGTGGTGGTGAACTTGTTGAACAGGAAAAGGTTAGAGGATGTTGGTTGGCACTTGGCTTTGATTATTGAACAAATTCTCAATCTTTGTGTTTCTCTTGAGTTTGTTACTTTCACTCATATTCCTAGGGAGTGGAATGGTGTTGCTGATTGTTTGGCTAAATGGGCTTCTGACCATATTCATGATTGGAACTTGGTTGATCGGGGTCAATTACCCCCTGATTTGTCTCAGCAGTTGGACCACTTGGTTGAGCTTGATAAGGCTCTGTAATGATTTGGCTCTGTATTTTCTCTTGTGATTAATAAATTTTTACCCCTCTTTATGTTTAAAAAACCTACTGTTTTAGATTTTATCTCTCTGAATGTCATTTTATATCTGCTGTAGCAGCTTTTAGTAACTATGCACTATCGCTTTATGGCCTCTATGGCTTGTAAAAGGATTTGAGATTTTATATTATCTTTCTTTTCTAATATGCATACTTCTCTTTTATCAAAACATTCCTGCTCTACAAAATCTGATATATGATCAATTTCCACCCAAGCCATAATATGTATCCATATCTTAATTTTTCAACTTGTTAGCCAAGGAAATGACTTTGATTGAGGTACTAAGGTTATCTGTCTTCTCCAAATCTAATATATGAACAACTTCCACCGAACCCATAATAGGTATCCATATCTCACTCTTTCAATTTGTTACCCAAGGAAATGACTTTAATTGAGGTACTGAGGTTATCTCACTTCTCCGACACCTTATTTTTGATATTTAGGTCTCCTTCCTTGAATATTGATACCATTGACATAATTGAGGAAAATGAAATAGACATAGATGAAGAGATTTATAAGGCTACTCGAGGTGATTGTGCTTGAACTAGAGCAGCTCCTCATTCTAAAGCCCATTCACTACTAATATGTATTTCTCTGGTTTCATGATGGTCCCATTGAGGCAAGCAATCTTCAAATGAAAAAAATAAACGGGAGAAATGTTATTTGTGCTACAAGATTTAATGTTCAGCAGATGTGAAGTTTTCATTATTGTTTTAGAAATGGGAGTTGTCCCCTAGACAGCAACTTGCTTATCAAAATATGTGTGTGTGTGTGTTTCCTACTATCCCCAAGAAATGGCCTCTTGAATTTCCATCCCCAAAATCTGTCCCAGAAATGTCAACAAACATAGGAAAAATGCAGTTTCCACATATCAACATTCACTTATATATAGTGTTTTAAGTTAATAATATTATTACTATGATATTCTAATTAGATCTCCATTGAACACATGAACAAGTAGCTAAAAGGAATCAACTTACATTCCATTTTCTCTTCCTCAGCTGCATTTGGATGGAAAACACTCAATGATCTGACAAATTCTCTAAATTCTATCACCCCATTATGCTTTTTATCAAACAAATCAAATACCTCTGATGTCAATCAAAAAATAAAAGCATTAGCCAGGACCTTCCAAGGTTAACCATCTATGGAATCCACTTATTGTATAGCAGAGATCATTTCGTTTGATGCTGATAGACTAAACTGTTTAGTTTTACCCATCAACATTGAGCACTTTAGGGATAAGATGTACATAAAAATGTTCCGATAACCATCCTGATTGGTGTTGAAATTCAAATTACTTAGTATTTAACGACAGTCAGATGACAGATGGTATGAAGCACCAATTTGAAACAGCACAAAAATAAGTATTGTGATTTCTTGAGTTTCATGAATGTTCCAAAGTAAAACTTAGGATTCGTGCTTTATGGCATAATTTGTATCAACTTTACAAGCAAGTGCAAAAAATAAAAGATGTTCCAAGTAGATTTATTGTATCTGCCTTTCAGTTAAGAGATATTGCTCTTTTGAAAATTGTGCTGTCATTTGTAAGTTAACTGGATTGTCTTCAAACAAAATGATACTTAACAAAAAGGTTGAGTTATGTAACCCAAAGACGAATTCCATCATGAGCTCTGTCCAAGGCTTTGGAAAAATTGACATCAATCATCCCAATTTGAGTCAGATTCCAACTTTTGGGAGATGAATTGCAATGCATTGCTGATGCCATAGAGCAAGTCATCAAAGTTACATACTCTGCTACAAAAAGAAGATAGAGATTATTTGCTAACTGTAATTGTGAAAATTCGAGGGTCACCAGTATCTGGAAATGGTCTCCATCCATCCAATATCTAGTGAATTTTGATTTAATTCAATGATTTGTGTGCAGTTGTTAGCATATTCGATGTCAATGCCTTGCATTTTTTCATTGGCAAGTGTCTGGATGGGATGATTAGTAATAATGATGTCAAAGATAGCTAATTATTTCCTTCCTAATGACATATTTTCCACAGTAAAGTCATCACCATACACACTCACTTTACTAATTTTGATAAGATTACATCCATTTTGCATCAGATATATTGGCTTAAAGGATTTTGTAAGAATTGTACATTGAAGCTGCCCCATCAACAGCCACTTATCTGATCAGCCTGTCCATAACATTGAGTTCATTGATCGGCACCATTGTGGGAAACAGCCCGCATAACAGTCAAGCTAAAGGGCTTGTCAATGAAATAATCTATGGAGACAAAAGCCTTACAACTGTTTCTGTCAAATATGTATAATCATAAATGAGAAAAGATATATGGAAATGGGACTATTTACATTTGGAACATTTGTAACATATGATATCTGTAGAATGCATGGGAATACAATATGGGTAGAATATGAGAGGTCTCTAAATGGACACTCAAAATTGAACATAATCATAGTTTGAGTTGGGAATAAATTTATGATAGTCTAGCATACATGATACAACTATGAATCTTAATCTCAAAAAAAGCTTAATCATTTTTTAAATATATAGCAACTAGCTATGGTCTCAAAACACGATGCCACATCTTATTAATTGATATATGTATACTTCATCCCAACATGGATTTCCCATTCCAAGAGTTGTGAAAATCCTTGTTGAGTGAAAAGTGGTGGTTGGTTTGATAAAGAATGATGAGACAGCTTTGGTGACTACAGAAATAGGTTCAATTAAAGGTGTGGTTAGTGGTTGTTACAAAGAAACCTCATTTTCTAAAATAATTATACAAATAGTACCATTGCAAAGTGTTTGTAAATTAAGTTTAAGAAAATCACACAATTAGATTACAAGTGGGAGAGTACATACAAAAAAGGCATTTCTAACTCCAATTTAAGGACTTTATTCCAATAAATTATGATAAGTCATTTTCAATTAATGATTGATTAGTTACCAACAAAGTAAGTTTTTTAATGCTCTTTTCTAGGAAAAAGTTGGACTAAGATTTCCCTCCTCAGTATCTAAATCACAAATATGATATGGGTCCTTTATTGAAACTTTTTGAGAGTAAATAAGGGGATAAAAATTACTAATTAAGATGGATTTTACCCATATTCGTAGGCATAATTTTGATTCATAATTCATTTGTTTGTAATGATAGATTTGTAGGTAACAACTTTAAAAATAATCATATTACTTGATTTTTCACTTCTAAAACATGTATACATGTTAGATTTTTAATTTTATTTTCTATGTATGGTAGAGCACTCAAGTAAATTTCAGTGTATATGCATTATTTTTCACATGTATCGTATTCTCAACTTTCATAACAAACCATCTCTTGACTAAGCATGCTCTTATGTTATTCCATTTCAAACTCACTTCATTTTAAATGTATAAATTATAATGTTCCATTTCAGAATCAATTTATTTTAAATGTATAAATTATAGTGTTTCTGAAAGGAAACATAAATTGAGCAAATGAAAGAACTAACCAATGAGCATTGTTTGAAGGAAAAAATGTTACCAAAGAGAAAGTAGCCAAACCAAGCACCACCAAATGCTAAGGATACACAAAAATTTGATAAGGGGAAAAAACAAGAAAAAACCCCAATATTATTAATGGAGGCAAAATGCCTAAAAATGATACAAAGTGCAATGTGTTAAGAGCCTCTTAAGGAGGTGGCTACAAATATTCCTTAATAAATGAATTAAAAAATAAATAATTACAATTAAAGAATAACCTTTACCAAATAAAGATTAATCTTCTAATAGTTTCCCTCTTAATATATGTAAATTGTTCAAGTCCACCTATGACACATCCCATTATTGAACCAATTCAAGTGGTTCAACTCGCTCTTCAATAACATGCAATATTCCCTGATGATCATCACTATCTAGTCTCCACTTATGACGTCCACGTGCATGTAGAACTGGATGAAGGGACATGGCAGTAGCAATTACTAGGTGGCTATATTGATATACCTTGTTCTCAGGTTGATAATCAATAAAATGAATCCCATTTTGAACAATTTTGATTTGCTTGAGATATATACTACAAGTGAACCTGAAAGAACCAACATTCCAAGGTAAGACAACATTTACAAGGTCAATAGAAGTAATAAAATATTCAAAATATACATTTAATAGATAAAACATGTAAGCGCATCTATTTATTTAGTCATACCTATGGGGAACGACATTCCATCACTTGTTTCTGATTCTGCTAGCTTCTGCCTCTCTCTTGTGCAACACAATAGATAATAACTAACACCTATGTTTCCAGGCTCTGCTATGACTGCAAAAACATCTACACCAAAATTACATGGAAATTTGTAAAAAAATTTAGAGTTCCACTATCATTTAAGTTTATGCAAATTTACTTTAAAAAGTAGCCAAATGAAATTTAATAAATGATCAAGCTACAAGTTTACACAAGCTCGTACATGCACAATATAAATATATATACATGTACCTTTTTTAATCAGTCCTGAAATATGGTCATAATCAATTGAAATAAAAGGAATGTCTTCAAAGCCTTCATCTTCATCTTCATTGTATATGTCACTAACATGTAGTGGCACCAAATTCCTTCCACTGACATATCCTTGTTGTTGGTTGTTGCATTCATCATAGTTTTCTAAAATGCAGTCATAACAAAAACATGAGTAATCCCTAGTGTGCAATGTCCATGGGAAACTAGCTGTACTCATGACGAAATGCAACGATCTTGTTTTCTCTACCCTCTTGCATCCACACATTGATCTTCTATCCACACCTACAAAACATAATTTTGCATCAAAAAATAATAATCAATATAAATATATTTAGACTAAAATAAAAATTCAAACAAAAACATACTTGATATTTCCCAAAACACTCTATGTGGAATGCATCGGTTGGTTGCTGAAGATGTGCCAACCTCATTTGATGCAAAGTGTTTTTGACACCATTCAACAACATCATGTGCATCTTTTATGCAATCTCCTTCATAATTTATTTCATGAGTTCTTAGAGTATGTTTGATGCAAGCTCCTACACCATCATGTTCACCCTTTCCATGCCCACTATCAAAGAAGCTCCAAACATGTGGTATGTTGCCATATCAATGATATCTACATAGTGCATAAAATGGCCTTGATGATTTGAATTGTGAAGCACATCCATCTGACCATACAAAATGCTTTTCAATTTTGACACCCCTGATTGTCAAATATTTAAAAAACTTCTTGAAGCAATGTTGTACAAATAGCGTGTCATGCTCTTTGTCATCACTAATATAGAAGTTATATTCTTTTTTAATGACTCGTGCCTCAGATGGACTGTCAACACCATCCAAATCCACTTGTGTATGTTGATAACACACTTGCACGATAATAGTGATCTGCTCTGAAAAATAGTACTGTGATTGAATCTCTTTTTGATGTACAAAAGAGTAATTCTCTGCAAAGTCAACTACTGATAACACTGTTCCAAGTGGGAAAGTATCTCTTAATATCTGAAACTATTGTGCTTGCCACTTAGAAAAGAAAGAATGTTGTACGTATGGTTGTATCAATTTATGAAACTTTTCCATAAATATTCTCACTGGTATCTCCTCTTCTACATAATCTAACCTTGTTGATTCTTTTCCACTTTTGGTATGAAACTTGATGTACTTGTAACTCTTGCAATTTACCAACTTTGTCAGGTCGCTATCTTCGTCTCTCAAAGGAATTTTAGCCAAATTTCCACATGTTTCACAAACTCCTTTTATGCAACTAGTTTGATTAGATGCATTACCATCATCTGATTTATCACATAGGATGGATGCTATGAACTGACTTGCCTGTCTAGGAGGTGCATTCTGAAAACCATCACTTTCTTCTCTAATCTTTTGAAACACCTAATAGTAGAGATCAAATTCAATATGATGACAACGACAACAAGTTTCAAAAACCTTGTTTGTCTTCACATAATATGGCCTTAACCTTTCAAACATTGTTTTCCCAATCTTTATATGTGGATTTGAATTACAAAACAACACATACATCTCATGTTTTGTTATGTCTAACCAATGTTTTGTATGCAATTCATTATTATTAGGTCTAATCCTATGTTTGATAACATCTCTTGTATTTGATGAAGGGCGAGTATGATCATTCCAAAAGCTTGAGATGAAGTTCCTAAAAACATCTTAAATCCTATCAGATCAAGGAGCTCTACACAAAATTTCCCAATTGCCTTTTGAGGTACTATCATCCAAAACCTTTCTCCTTTTGGCATATTGTGTTAGTGTCTTTTTGTTGAAATTAATCTCGGTTGAAAGTGAAGAGATTTGTCTTTTTTCGTTCATTTTTTCACTTAAAATCAATGTCAACATGACTCTTCTTGAAATAGCCTTATCTGTTGATCGAGATTGTTTCCCAATGGAACCCAAATCTTTTTTTAAATTTTCAACAATGCCTTTTTGTAGGTGTGAACCTTTCATATTTTTTGTACTTGTATCTACACCCAACAATTTTAATGGCTCTTGTAGCTCATTATTAAGAAGTACAATTGACAATAGTTGGGCTTGATTGAGTGTATCTAGTTTACTGAAATGAGAAATTATTTGCTTTGCAATTTTGTTCATTGACCTCTTAGTAGTACGTCTAGGTTGTTCAACATAAAACTTCAATTTTTCTATATCCATTTGAAATAAATGATCTAAATTTCTAGAAGAAAATTTTCTCCTCACCTCTTTAGCTAGGTTCATATGCTCTTCCATTATGGTATTTGGAAGCGATCTTGACCCCTCTCCAACATCCATTCCTTGCACTTGGGCCTCCTCCCTAACATCAACTATGTGTTCTTCAGCTTCATTTGCTCCAGGATCTAAATTTGACTCAACTTCTACTTCAATTTTTGTATGTTGAGCCCCTACACAAAAACATGTCAAATAACTTAAGATTCACTAAGTACACTAAATACAGTAAATACAAATACAAACCCTTCCTACTTAGGATTCACTAAATACAAATTTGTGCAATATGTTGCTATGCCCTTGTATTCAAATAAATTCAATGCATTCATTCTAATCTCTCCTACTAATTAGCAATATTCACATATTCTTTGTATTACACACTTTGATTTGTGCTTTAAAAGGAAACTAGCTCTACATCAACCTTTACTCTTACCTTTTCCATTTTGAAAGTCATGTAATGTTCATATAGATACCAAACAGAGAGATTATAATTATAAATCAAATAACTTGTGCTTGAACTTGAATCCATTACAAAAGATCAAACTAACACCTTTGGTAAGGAACACACTGTTTATAGATTGTCATAACAATAGGAGTAAGGCATGTAAGGTGCATTTATATATCAAATTGTGAAATTAAAACCCAAAACAAAATTCTTGTGAATTTTTGAATCCACATCAGGAGACTAAACTAAGGTTTTTGATAATAAACTCACTTTTAAGGACTTTGTATTGTATCAAATAGAGGAAGGCATGTAAGATGGATATAGGCACTAGACTGTGAGATTAAAACACAAAACCAAATGCTTGTGAAATTGAGCTGCATTGAAAGACCAAACAAGAGCAATAAAGAATTCACTTTTTAAAGACCTTCTGACATACCAGTAGACCTAAGGCATGTGACATGCATATACACAGTAAAAACTATAAAAGTCCTAATCTTTGTGATGACTTGCTTGAGCACGCCAATCCCTTCAAAAAAATGAGCTTTCCTGCTGAATAATCTGAGTTGATGCATTATAAGTATTCACAGTTTATCACTTGTGCATTGAACTGTTTCCATTTCAATAAATACCCCATGGCTAACAACATTCCATTTCCAGGCACCATAGGTAATTCAATATAAACAAAGTAACCTCCCAATGAAGTGGATGATCTGCAACAAATATTCTACTTGTCCAGGAAAATACTTTAGTGACCTGAGATTTG
>VDFB02281492.1:292033322-292054739 GCA_007258455.2 Sequoia sempervirens
GAGGGTGCTGATAGGTTTGAGCTTTTTCGTCTTATTGCACTCTGCAATGTGGTGTATAAGATTATTACTAAGTTGATTGCTGAGCGGCTCAAATCTTGCCTGCCTGTTGTTATTTCTGAGGAGCAAGGAGGTTTTGTGGCTGGGCGTCAAATTTTGGATGGGGTGGTGATTGCCTCGGAGGCTATTCATTCCATGGCGATTTCCAAGGAGAAGTCTATGTTCATTAAGCTGGATATGGCAAAAGCGTATGATAGAGTTAAATGGAGTTTCCTTCAGAAGATTTTGTTGGCCTTTGGGTTTTCTTCTGAGTGGGTGAGTTGGATTATGAGCTGTGTGACTTCCTCCTCATTTTCTGTCATTGTGAATGGGGAACCTTCAGAGCTGTTTGGTGCCACTAGGGGCCTTCGCCAGGGGGACCCTCTCTCTCCCTATCTGTTTATTATTATGGCTGAGGGGCTGGGTCACTTTCTTAAATCCCAGGTCTCTCTTGGTCTGATCCGTGGGTGGCAGTGGGGGTTGGGTCTGCCTACTTTGTCTCACCTCCAGTTTGTGGATGACACTTCTCTTATGGGGCTGGCGAGTCTTCATGAAGCGGAGTCTATTAGGCAAGCTTTGGACATCTACCTCACTGCTTCAGGTCAGAAAGTTAATGAGCAGAAGTCTTCTATTTTTTTCTTCAATACTCCTTTGGCCATCCAAAGGAGGATTGCTACTATTTTGAGGTTTCAAATTGGATCTCTCCCCTTTGTTTATCTGGGGATTCCTCTTGCCGTTGGTCGTCAACCCAGATCCTCCTGGCAGATGTTGCTTGATAAGTTGAGGAAGAAGGTAACTCACTGGACTCATCGGTGGTTGTCTACTGCTGCTAGAGTTACCCTCCTTCAGTCTGTTATCCAGGCCCTTCCCATCTACAGATGTTTTGTTCAATCGGCCCCTATGTATTTCCTCCGTGAATTTGATGCTCTCTCTCAGAAATTCCTTTGGAGTGGCAATTTGATGACTTCAAAGTGGAGCCTTGTTAAATGGGATTCTGTGTGTAGACCTAAGCAGGAGGGTGGTCTTGGTTTACGCTCTTCTATTCTGAATGGGCAAGCTCTCGCGGCGAAGCTTTACTGGCGCTGGTGTACTAATCAACATCAGCTGTGGGCCCGTGTTCTTAGCTTTAAGTATCTTCGTGGTGCTGCTCCACATGAGGTTCCACGCTATCCTTTGGAGGGAAATGGTTCTATGATTTGGTCTACTTTGAAAGTGGGAGCCCAGTTGATTAAGCGTGCACTTTTTTGGATCTGTTATTCAGGATCTCAGGCTCTTTTTTGGTGGGATTCTTGGGATGGTCACCCACCTATTCTTTCTGCTTTTCCTCATCTTCAACCGCTCTGTGATGTGTTTACTGTTGCTGGTTGGGAGACCGTTGAGCATTACAAAATTGCTGAGCATTGCGGCCCTGTTGTTTCTTTCCGCTGGAAGCACATTTCTGAGTGGCCTCCTGGGGGCTCTGAGGAGAACAGACAGGAGCTTGCTCTTCTTTTGGCTTCTCGGGCTTGTAATTCGTTGAGGGGACCTGATATTTTAGCTTGGGATAGCTCCGACATGTCTGGGAAATACTCTGTGTCTATTGGCTATAAGCAATTGGGTAGACAGTTGTTTGGGGATATTTAGGTCCCCTGGTGGAAGTATGTGTGGCATAAGCTGTCTTGGCCCAAGTGCAATTTCCTCATGTGGCTGGTGGCTCAAAATCGATGTCTTACTTGGGACAATTTATGCAAGCGGGGTTTCCAGGGTCCCTCTTGGTGTGTGTTGTGTCGTGAGGCTGAGGAGTGTGTTTCTCATCTCTTCTTCCAATGTTCCTATGCTCGGGAGATATGGCATTTCTGGTGGCGAGTGTGGAATATGCCCTGTCGGCATGTTTCTTCTTTGGCTGAGTTTGTGGATCGGGAAAGTAGGGCCCCTGTTTCTACTTCCTTTCTTCAAGCTGCTTGGGCGATTGGTCCTTCCTTCATCATTTGGAACCTTTTGTTGGAGAGGAATCGTCGGATTTTTCAAGATATGATGATGGGGGCCCCACGCTTGTGGTGGAAAATTTTGCATTCTTTGGGTGAAACGATCGCGGCTAAGTGTGATCTGTCTGAGTCGATTGCTCCTTCGATGTTGGCTGTTTCAGTCGCCTTCATCTGCCTCCTTCGCATCAGCAGCTTATGCGCAACAGGTGTAGGCATCCTACTCCGAAGGTGAATAGGGAGGGAAGATGGTCTCCTCCTCCTCAAGGCATCCTTAAAATTAACACGGATGGCTCTTCTCGTGGAAACCCTGGTCATGCTGGAATTGGTGGTGTTGGTCGGGATAGTTCGGGAGATGTTCAATTTATTTTCTCTATTTATAAGGGTCTTCATACTAATAATCTTATGGAGGCTCAGGCAATTTTACTGGCTGTTGAGCAGGGCAGTAAGTTGGGGTGGCGCAGGATTATATGTGAATCTGATTCCCAGGTGGTGGTAAACTTGCTGAACAGGCAAAGGTTAGAGGATGTTGGTTGGCACTTGGCTTTGATTATTGAACAAATTCTCAATCTTTGTGTTTCTCTTGAGTTTGTTACTTTCACTCATATTCCTAGGGAGTGGAATGGTGTTGCTGATTGTTTGGCTAAATGGGCTTCTGACCATATTCATGATTGGAACTTGGTTGATCGGGGTCAATTACCCCCTGATTTGTCTCAGCAGTTGGACCACTTGGTTGAGCTTGATAAGGCTCTGTAATGATTTGGCTCTGTATTTTCTCTTGTGATTAATAAATTTTTACCCCTCTTTATGTTTAAAAAACCTACTGTTTTAGATTTTATCTCTCTGAATGTCATTTTATATCTGCTGTAGCAGCTTTTAGTAACTATGCACTATCGCTTTATGGCCTCTATGGCTTGTAAAAGGATTTGAGATTTTATATTATCTTTCTTTTCTAATATGCATACTTCTCTTTTATCAAAACATTCCTGCTCTACAAAATCTGATATATGATCAATTTCCACCCAAGCCATAATATGTATCCATATCTTAATTTTTCAACTTGTTAGCCAAGGAAATGACTTTGATTGAGGTACTAAGGTTATCTGTCTTCTCCAAATCTAATATATGAACAACTTCCACCGAACCCATAATAGGTATCCATATCTCACTCTTTCAATTTGTTACCCAAGGAAATGACTTTAATTGAGGTACTGAGGTTATCTCACTTCTCCGACACCTTATTTTTGATATTTAGGTCTCCTTCCTTGAATATTGATACCATTGACATAATTGAGGAAAATGAAATAGACATAGATGAAGAGATTTATAAGGCTACTCGAGGTGATTGTGCTTGAACTAGAGCAGCTCCTCATTCTAAAGCCCATTCACTACTAATATGTATTTCTCTGGTTTCATGATGGTCCCATTGAGGCAAGCAATCTTCAAATGAAAAAAATAAACGGGAGAAATGTTATTTGTGCTACAAGATTTAATGTTCAGCAGATGTGAAGTTTTCATTATTGTTTTAGAAATGGGAGTTGTCCCCTAGACAGCAACTTGCTTATCAAAATATGTGTGTGTGTGTGTTTCCTACTATCCCCAAGAAATGGCCTCTTGAATTTCCATCCCCAAAATCTGTCCCAGAAATGTCAACAAACATAGGAAAAATGCAGTTTCCACATATCAACATTCACTTATATATAGTGTTTTAAGTTAATAATATTATTACTATGATATTCTAATTAGATCTCCATTGAACACATGAACAAGTAGCTAAAAGGAATCAACTTACATTCCATTTTCTCTTCCTCAGCTGCATTTGGATGGAAAACACTCAATGATCTGACAAATTCTCTAAATTCTATCACCCCATTATGCTTTTTATCAAACAAATCAAATACCTCTGATGTCAATCAAAAAATAAAAGCATTAGCCAGGACCTTCCAAGGTTAACCATCTATGGAATCCACTTATTGTATAGCAGAGATCATTTCGTTTGATGCTGATAGACTAAACTGTTTAGTTTTACCCATCAACATTGAGCACTTTAGGGATAAGATGTACATAAAAATGTTCCGATAACCATCCTGATTGGTGTTGAAATTCAAATTACTTAGTATTTAACGACAGTCAGATGACAGATGGTATGAAGCACCAATTTGAAACAGCACAAAAATAAGTATTGTGATTTCTTGAGTTTCATGAATGTTCCAAAGTAAAACTTAGGATTCGTGCTTTATGGCATAATTTGTATCAACTTTACAAGCAAGTGCAAAAAATAAAAGATGTTCCAAGTAGATTTATTGTATCTGCCTTTCAGTTAAGAGATATTGCTCTTTTGAAAATTGTGCTGTCATTTGTAAGTTAACTGGATTGTCTTCAAACAAAATGATACTTAACAAAAAGGTTGAGTTATGTAACCCAAAGACGAATTCCATCATGAGCTCTGTCCAAGGCTTTGGAAAAATTGACATCAATCATCCCAATTTGAGTCAGATTCCAACTTTTGGGAGATGAATTGCAATGCATTGCTGATGCCATAGAGCAAGTCATCAAAGTTACATACTCTGCTACAAAAAGAAGATAGAGATTATTTGCTAACTGTAATTGTGAAAATTCGAGGGTCACCAGTATCTGGAAATGGTCTCCATCCATCCAATATCTAGTGAATTTTGATTTAATTCAATGATTTGTGTGCAGTTGTTAGCATATTCGATGTCAATGCCTTGCATTTTTTCATTGGCAAGTGTCTGGATGGGATGATTAGTAATAATGATGTCAAAGATAGCTAATTATTTCCTTCCTAATGACATATTTTCCACAGTAAAGTCATCACCATACACACTCACTTTACTAATTTTGATAAGATTACATCCATTTTGCATCAGATATATTGGCTTAAAGGATTTTGTAAGAATTGTACATTGAAGCTGCCCCATCAACAGCCACTTATCTGATCAGCCTGTCCATAACATTGAGTTCATTGATCGGCACCATTGTGGGAAACAGCCCGCATAACAGTCAAGCTAAAGGGCTTGTCAATGAAATAATCTATGGAGACAAAAGCCTTACAACTGTTTCTGTCAAATATGTATAATCATAAATGAGAAAAGATATATGGAAATGGGACTATTTACATTTGGAACATTTGTAACATATGATATCTGTAGAATGCATGGGAATACAATATGGGTAGAATATGAGAGGTCTCTAAATGGACACTCAAAATTGAACATAATCATAGTTTGAGTTGGGAATAAATTTATGATAGTCTAGCATACATGATACAACTATGAATCTTAATCTCAAAAAAAGCTTAATCATTTTTTAAATATATAGCAACTAGCTATGGTCTCAAAACACGATGCCACATCTTATTAATTGATATATGTATACTTCATCCCAACATGGATTTCCCATTCCAAGAGTTGTGAAAATCCTTGTTGAGTGAAAAGTGGTGGTTGGTTTGATAAAGAATGATGAGACAGCTTTGGTGACTACAGAAATAGGTTCAATTAAAGGTGTGGTTAGTGGTTGTTACAAAGAAACCTCATTTTCTAAAATAATTATACAAATAGTACCATTGCAAAGTGTTTGTAAATTAAGTTTAAGAAAATCACACAATTAGATTACAAGTGGGAGAGTACATACAAAAAAGGCATTTCTAACTCCAATTTAAGGACTTTATTCCAATAAATTATGATAAGTCATTTTCAATTAATGATTGATTAGTTACCAACAAAGTAAGTTTTTTAATGCTCTTTTCTAGGAAAAAGTTGGACTAAGATTTCCCTCCTCAGTATCTAAATCACAAATATGATATGGGTCCTTTATTGAAACTTTTTGAGAGTAAATAAGGGGATAAAAATTACTAATTAAGATGGATTTTACCCATATTCGTAGGCATAATTTTGATTCATAATTCATTTGTTTGTAATGATAGATTTGTAGGTAACAACTTTAAAAATAATCATATTACTTGATTTTTCACTTCTAAAACATGTATACATGTTAGATTTTTAATTTTATTTTCTATGTATGGTAGAGCACTCAAGTAAATTTCAGTGTATATGCATTATTTTTCACATGTATCGTATTCTCAACTTTCATAACAAACCATCTCTTGACTAAGCATGCTCTTATGTTATTCCATTTCAAACTCACTTCATTTTAAATGTATAAATTATAATGTTCCATTTCAGAATCAATTTATTTTAAATGTATAAATTATAGTGTTTCTGAAAGGAAACATAAATTGAGCAAATGAAAGAACTAACCAATGAGCATTGTTTGAAGGAAAAAATGTTACCAAAGAGAAAGTAGCCAAACCAAGCACCACCAAATGCTAAGGATACACAAAAATTTGATAAGGGGAAAAAACAAGAAAAAACCCCAATATTATTAATGGAGGCAAAATGCCTAAAAATGATACAAAGTGCAATGTGTTAAGAGCCTCTTAAGGAGGTGGCTACAAATATTCCTTAATAAATGAATTAAAAAATAAATAATTACAATTAAAGAATAACCTTTACCAAATAAAGATTAATCTTCTAATAGTTTCCCTCTTAATATATGTAAATTGTTCAAGTCCACCTATGACACATCCCATTATTGAACCAATTCAAGTGGTTCAACTCGCTCTTCAATAACATGCAATATTCCCTGATGATCATCACTATCTAGTCTCCACTTATGACGTCCACGTGCATGTAGAACTGGATGAAGGGACATGGCAGTAGCAATTACTAGGTGGCTATATTGATATACCTTGTTCTCAGGTTGATAATCAATAAAATGAATCCCATTTTGAACAATTTTGATTTGCTTGAGATATATACTACAAGTGAACCTGAAAGAACCAACATTCCAAGGTAAGACAACATTTACAAGGTCAATAGAAGTAATAAAATATTCAAAATATACATTTAATAGATAAAACATGTAAGCGCATCTATTTATTTAGTCATACCTATGGGGAACGACATTCCATCACTTGTTTCTGATTCTGCTAGCTTCTGCCTCTCTCTTGTGCAACACAATAGATAATAACTAACACCTATGTTTCCAGGCTCTGCTATGACTGCAAAAACATCTACACCAAAATTACATGGAAATTTGTAAAAAAATTTAGAGTTCCACTATCATTTAAGTTTATGCAAATTTACTTTAAAAAGTAGCCAAATGAAATTTAATAAATGATCAAGCTACAAGTTTACACAAGCTCGTACATGCACAATATAAATATATATACATGTACCTTTTTTAATCAGTCCTGAAATATGGTCATAATCAATTGAAATAAAAGGAATGTCTTCAAAGCCTTCATCTTCATCTTCATTGTATATGTCACTAACATGTAGTGGCACCAAATTCCTTCCACTGACATATCCTTGTTGTTGGTTGTTGCATTCATCATAGTTTTCTAAAATGCAGTCATAACAAAAACATGAGTAATCCCTAGTGTGCAATGTCCATGGGAAACTAGCTGTACTCATGACGAAATGCAACGATCTTGTTTTCTCTACCCTCTTGCATCCACACATTGATCTTCTATCCACACCTACAAAACATAATTTTGCATCAAAAAATAATAATCAATATAAATATATTTAGACTAAAATAAAAATTCAAACAAAAACATACTTGATATTTCCCAAAACACTCTATGTGGAATGCATCGGTTGGTTGCTGAAGATGTGCCAACCTCATTTGATGCAAAGTGTTTTTGACACCATTCAACAACATCATGTGCATCTTTTATGCAATCTCCTTCATAATTTATTTCATGAGTTCTTAGAGTATGTTTGATGCAAGCTCCTACACCATCATGTTCACCCTTTCCATGCCCACTATCAAAGAAGCTCCAAACATGTGGTATGTTGCCATATCAATGATATCTACATAGTGCATAAAATGGCCTTGATGATTTGAATTGTGAAGCACATCCATCTGACCATACAAAATGCTTTTCAATTTTGACACCCCTGATTGTCAAATATTTAAAAAACTTCTTGAAGCAATGTTGTACAAATAGCGTGTCATGCTCTTTGTCATCACTAATATAGAAGTTATATTCTTTTTTAATGACTCGTGCCTCAGATGGACTGTCAACACCATCCAAATCCACTTGTGTATGTTGATAACACACTTGCACGATAATAGTGATCTGCTCTGAAAAATAGTACTGTGATTGAATCTCTTTTTGATGTACAAAAGAGTAATTCTCTGCAAAGTCAACTACTGATAACACTGTTCCAAGTGGGAAAGTATCTCTTAATATCTGAAACTATTGTGCTTGCCACTTAGAAAAGAAAGAATGTTGTACGTATGGTTGTATCAATTTATGAAACTTTTCCATAAATATTCTCACTGGTATCTCCTCTTCTACATAATCTAACCTTGTTGATTCTTTTCCACTTTTGGTATGAAACTTGATGTACTTGTAACTCTTGCAATTTACCAACTTTGTCAGGTCGCTATCTTCGTCTCTCAAAGGAATTTTAGCCAAATTTCCACATGTTTCACAAACTCCTTTTATGCAACTAGTTTGATTAGATGCATTACCATCATCTGATTTATCACATAGGATGGATGCTATGAACTGACTTGCCTGTCTAGGAGGTGCATTCTGAAAACCATCACTTTCTTCTCTAATCTTTTGAAACACCTAATAGTAGAGATCAAATTCAATATGATGACAACGACAACAAGTTTCAAAAACCTTGTTTGTCTTCACATAATATGGCCTTAACCTTTCAAACATTGTTTTCCCAATCTTTATATGTGGATTTGAATTACAAAACAACACATACATCTCATGTTTTGTTATGTCTAACCAATGTTTTGTATGCAATTCATTATTATTAGGTCTAATCCTATGTTTGATAACATCTCTTGTATTTGATGAAGGGCGAGTATGATCATTCCAAAAGCTTGAGATGAAGTTCCTAAAAACATCTTAAATCCTATCAGATCAAGGAGCTCTACACAAAATTTCCCAATTGCCTTTTGAGGTACTATCATCCAAAACCTTTCTCCTTTTGGCATATTGTGTTAGTGTCTTTTTGTTGAAATTAATCTCGGTTGAAAGTGAAGAGATTTGTCTTTTTTCGTTCATTTTTTCACTTAAAATCAATGTCAACATGACTCTTCTTGAAATAGCCTTATCTGTTGATCGAGATTGTTTCCCAATGGAACCCAAATCTTTTTTTAAATTTTCAACAATGCCTTTTTGTAGGTGTGAACCTTTCATATTTTTTGTACTTGTATCTACACCCAACAATTTTAATGGCTCTTGTAGCTCATTATTAAGAAGTACAATTGACAATAGTTGGGCTTGATTGAGTGTATCTAGTTTACTGAAATGAGAAATTATTTGCTTTGCAATTTTGTTCATTGACCTCTTAGTAGTACGTCTAGGTTGTTCAACATAAAACTTCAATTTTTCTATATCCATTTGAAATAAATGATCTAAATTTCTAGAAGAAAATTTTCTCCTCACCTCTTTAGCTAGGTTCATATGCTCTTCCATTATGGTATTTGGAAGCGATCTTGACCCCTCTCCAACATCCATTCCTTGCACTTGGGCCTCCTCCCTAACATCAACTATGTGTTCTTCAGCTTCATTTGCTCCAGGATCTAAATTTGACTCAACTTCTACTTCAATTTTTGTATGTTGAGCCCCTACACAAAAACATGTCAAATAACTTAAGATTCACTAAGTACACTAAATACAGTAAATACAAATACAAACCCTTCCTACTTAGGATTCACTAAATACAAATTTGTGCAATATGTTGCTATGCCCTTGTATTCAAATAAATTCAATGCATTCATTCTAATCTCTCCTACTAATTAGCAATATTCACATATTCTTTGTATTACACACTTTGATTTGTGCTTTAAAAGGAAACTAGCTCTACATCAACCTTTACTCTTACCTTTTCCATTTTGAAAGTCATGTAATGTTCATATAGATACCAAACAGAGAGATTATAATTATAAATCAAATAACTTGTGCTTGAACTTGAATCCATTACAAAAGATCAAACTAACACCTTTGGTAAGGAACACACTGTTTATAGATTGTCATAACAATAGGAGTAAGGCATGTAAGGTGCATTTATATATCAAATTGTGAAATTAAAACCCAAAACAAAATTCTTGTGAATTTTTGAATCCACATCAGGAGACTAAACTAAGGTTTTTGATAATAAACTCACTTTTAAGGACTTTGTATTGTATCAAATAGAGGAAGGCATGTAAGATGGATATAGGCACTAGACTGTGAGATTAAAACACAAAACCAAATGCTTGTGAAATTGAGCTGCATTGAAAGACCAAACAAGAGCAATAAAGAATTCACTTTTTAAAGACCTTCTGACATACCAGTAGACCTAAGGCATGTGACATGCATATACACAGTAAAAACTATAAAAGTCCTAATCTTTGTGATGACTTGCTTGAGCACGCCAATCCCTTCAAAAAAATGAGCTTTCCTGCTGAATAATCTGAGTTGATGCATTATAAGTATTCACAGTTTATCACTTGTGCATTGAACTGTTTCCATTTCAATAAATACCCCATGGCTAACAACATTCCATTTCCAGGCACCATAGGTAATTCAATATAAACAAAGTAACCTCCCAATGAAGTGGATGATCTGCAACAAATATTCTACTTGTCCAGGAAAATACTTTAGTGACCTGAGATTTGTGTTCTAAGCAAATTTTTGGATTTAAATCGAAGGTTACATTCAATTTGCATTTTAGATTTCTTTCAAGATATATTAACTGTGGAGAAGGCAGAGAGGAGCAACATCCCAAAATTTGAAATAATATATTAAAAATAAGATAACTTTAAGCTTCAATAGTAAAAATTAGTAGACACCATTGTTCATAACAGCAGGCTTATAATAATAAAAAAAGTTTAAAAGAGGACAACGATACAGAGATTCAGCAGAATAGAAGACTGGAATTGCTGACAGTAAACAAAACAGAACCATAATACTGAAATGCAGAACCACAATGTTGAACCAAAGGCTGCAACACAAGTAAACGCTGCACAGGTGAAGATGGAAACTTATGATGAGTGCAGAAATGCCTAAAACTAGGAGTCATAATTTCTACTCTTACTAGCAGTAGCTTGAACATTCTTCTTTTGATGGGAAAACAGTTGAGTGAAGAGCTAAGATGTAGATGTAGACCAATCTTCAGAGCTTCTTGCATTAGTATTGCTTGGATTACTTGTACTCTCAAGGAAAGGTGAGATATCTATGGGCAAATGAAAAGTTCTAGGAGTACTGGAAGAAATGCACTTGTTATTTTTTCTAGTCTCTCAACTACCTCTATCATAGTTGGACGTTGGTGTGGAACTTCCCTTGTCCAAGTCCTCAAAAATAAGAAGTCAAAACAGAATTGAAAGTATATATTCGGCTAAGGGGCAATCTTATCAATTGACATTGGGGCCTGCTTGATGCTTAGGGACTTGTCTTCTAATGATCTCAGTAGACAAATCCCAGTAGCTCTATGTGAACGACCTGAATACAAGTAAAGAAACTGCCTCAACAAATTGTATTTTGAGCTGAATAGATTTTCAAATTATGACAAAACTTTGCTTAGCAGTTAACTTGTTTGTAGTGTTGTCTTGTTGGCAGTTTCTCTGGTAATAGACTTAATTGTGGTTCAAATTTACAACGCCCATGTGCTTCTACCCTCAATTCAAATTCAGGTTTCTACTATCTTCCAATATATATATTTTTTAAAAACTTAAAAGAGGTTTCTAATTCCAATGAATGACTTGTACACAACTATCCACATATTCCTGTTTGTAGAAGATGACATACAAAACACCATAATTACAGTGATTAAAAAACTACACTAAATTCCCCTGATATGCTGTAACAATACAGGGAGAGGAAGCAACATACAAACAATTCTCCCACCTCTGTTAGAAAGGGGGATTGCTAGTTCTAAATACACTCATGCTTACAGTACTGCTGCTGATGCAACTATACCCAACCCAAAATACAAAAAAAACTTCTGCCACCTTGCTGCCCTGTTCTAATGAGAATAATAAGTACTACTACAACAATGCCACTCTCAATTATGAAGGTGAGAGAACTTTAACATGCTTGTACCCACTACTCTCTTCAACATGATGCTTCCCGGTCTCATCCAGTTCTTTAGACACCCCTTCCATGAAATTTACTTATTTTAGGCCTACAGACTAACACAAACAACTTTAACCGCATCAGTGCTACTGATTTACACATTGGGGTTACTACGAAATGATCCCAAAGCCTTTATGGCTGCTGCCCTTAGAATGTACTGGTGATAGAAAGCAGCTGCAAAAGCTCTGAGGAAGGGACCAACCCAGAAAATCCATTGGTCGTCCCAGATTTGTCAATCAGTATGGTGTCATGTGTGATTTGTCATTCTTTTCAGAAACTTCACGATTCTGTTCTATGAATGTAATCCTATTTTAATTGGCAGGTGGTTCCAAATAAAAAATTGGAGTCCTGATTGGAAGTTGGAGGAACGGTTGTACTCTTGACATGCTTTATCTTCCTTTATGGAAGTGCTGCTGGTTGCGCTCTAGGAAAGAGGTTTTTGTTGGCGTTTCTGGTCTCTCTCTCCCTCTAGCTCTATGTGCGCATGGATGCAATAACTTATATTGGGTGAATTTGCGTTTTGCATAAAATGGAATAGCAGAAACTCTTTGCATCTAGGGGATAAGATAGTCATATAAAGAAACAGTTGGCCAAGGCATCTACATTTGCTTTTTTCGGTCAACAGTTGGCATGGAGGTGGTAGCACCCCTTCTATATTTTCAATTGAGTTGAAAGCACAATCTCTTCCCTATTATTTCTCTCGTTACAGTCATTATATCTGCAAATTTTTGTACCTGAAAATGCACATCAAAGGACCCAAAGAACCAAGGCCTAAATCAGAGAGGTGCCTTGTTGGTGTTGTGAAGCTTCATCCAAAGATTAGATAGAAGAAATGACATACATTATAAGCATTGACATAAATAGGATCTGAGATATCAGACTTATACTAAGCATGTGTGAAAGCGTGTTTGTTTGGTGCTTATCTTCTATGCACGCATAAAACAGTCCCATAAAATCTTGAAAGGTCACAAGGGCACTAGTCTATGTGAATTAGATATGGGTTATAGTTGTAGGTCCTACAGATGAATCCTATGAAAACATCTATTTCTGGATCATGTCTCATTTGTGTAGAATTGCTTGTAATCTCCTCAATGGTGGAAGAATCAGATAGGGTTTAGTGGCCTACATTTCTTCAACTAAATTTAAAGGATATATGAATGTCAATTTCCTTGGCGAGAATTTTGATAGTAAATTTAATTTATCTTTTATTACATAATTCTTCAGTAGCAATAGAAAATGGAATGTTAAAAGGAAACAAAAGGAATAATATTGAGAGGCTCAAATTTGACATACTGTTCTGCTGAATACTTTTGTGCAGTCTTATTTTTTCTTGTCATTTTTTTCACCATCTCCTTCTTTGTAAAATATCGCTTAACAATTCCTTTGAATCTTCTCCTTCAAAACTTGCTTTGTAGAACAAAAATATCTTTCACAATTCTTCTATTTCTCTCCAAAACTTGTCATGTAGAACTAAAATATCCTTCAGAATTTTTCTGAGTTTCTCTTACTTATATAATGATTTACAAAAAAAAATCTCTTTAATTTCAATCCTAAAATTAAGAACTGATTAACATGCATTCTAAAAAATTAAAAAAAATAAGTTAAAACTAAACTAAACTTAAAAAACTGATTAACATGCATTACATGCATTTGAAAAATGTTAAAAAAAATAAACTAAAACTAAACTTAACTAATATTAAAAATACATAAAATGAAACTTAAGTGTTAAAATTTAAATAAAAAAAAAGAAAAAGAAGCTAACATGCATTACATTTGAAGAAGTAGCTAAAACCAAACTTAACTTAATGTTAAAAAGAAAAATTGGAATGCAAGTGTTTGTTCGAATGCATGACAAAAAAACAAAAAACTGCTAGTTTGGAGACGAATTTAGCAGCTTTTGAGGGGTTCATTTGAACCCCCTTCTTCGAACCCCCCTTTTTAACTTTTTCTCTTTCAATTGCAACAGTAATGCATTTTTTTAATTTCGAACATCGATTTGGAGGTGCAGATGGAGTTAAATAAATTAATCAAGTTGGAGAACGGTAGTCCTCGAAACAAGCTTCCTAACAACTATAAATTTGATATATTTTTCTTTTAGTTTGTATTCTATTTTGTAGTTTTACTAAACGTAGGTTTTTCTTCGAACATTAAGTTCGGTTAACAACAATTGTGGAGAAATAGTAAATTAGTGGATTTTTTTTGGAAAAATATGTATGCACTAGATATTAATGTCCTTGATCAAACAAAAAAAAAGAAAATAATTTCAATAAATACAAAAAAAGTTATGCGATTGAAAGTGCATCTATGCCTAAATTTTAATTGGTTTTACTTTAAAACTCAATTAAAAGAAAAATATTAAACAAAATGTTATGGAACGAAATGGAACCGCTAAATATCAGTGTTACCAACCTAAATTCAAAAGAATCAGAATTTAATCCTATGTAGAAAAAAAGTTATGTGATTGAAAGTAAATATCACTTTTTAAAAATGTTGTTTACTATTAAAACTAGTTATCAAAGGAGATGCGAAAAAAAATACAATTTAATTTAATTTTTTGTAAATACATTTAAAATCTATAGACAAAATTTAACAAATCACTAGTTTGGATCATCTTCAAATTCCTAACAATTTTCCTACTATAGGTGTCAGAAACTGAAGATTTTGCTCCAAATGTTGCTTTCAATGTCAGGTTTGACCAAAAAGTGTAACCCACTATTGTGGGATCACCCATGAATGGCTAAGATAAAAGTTAGTTTGAATTTTGGGATAAAGGCTAGACATGTGAAGGGGACACTTGTCATTTGGTAACAAGTTTAGAGTTTGATCCATGAGAATGGAATCAGTGGATAGGATTAAATGGATGAGGATAGGGGATAAAGTGGAATTCAATAATGAAAGAAAAAGGTAATGAACATTAATTGGCCTAAATTAATTAATTAATTTAGCTAGAGGATTTGAGGATAAGACTAGGATTGATTAAATAAATATACAATTTATTTAATTAAAGGTGGGGAACAAGGATAATGAATAAATTAATTACATAAATAATAAATATTTATTTAATTAAATATTAGGATAAGGGAAAAGGTTAAATCAATTAAATAAAAAATAAATATTTATTTAACTAACTAGCTAGGATAAAATGGGACAAAGGTGGTGGATAAATTAATTAATTAATTAAATATTATTTAATTAACTAATGGGATATGATAGGCTAAAATGAGGTGTGGTTGGGTTAGGACATTTTTAGGTGTTTACACTTTTTATCACATCCAATCCTCATTGTCCTACAATCAAAACCAATGCTATAACCAAGTTTTTGTAAGCATACCACCTCCTTAGAGGCATGTGTAATGGTCGTATGCTCTACTTCAGTGGTGGAAAATGCAACTGTATGCTCCATCTTACTCATCCAACTCACTGCACCTCCAAACAAAGTAAATACATAGGCACTAGTGGACCTTTGACTATCCAATTCACTTGCCCAATCTACATCAACAAAACCCTGTATGTGTAATGACTTGAGCACATCATCAATACCATGATAAACCAAACAATAATTTGAAGTACCATGTAAATATCTAAACACCCTCTTAACAAAAGTCTAATGCTCTTTATCAGGGTTAGACATAAACCTACTTAGTACTCTCATTGTTTGAGTTATATATAGTCTAGTGTAAACCATTGCATACATTAAACTACCATCAAAACTAGCATAAGGAACCTTAGACATATCCTCAAAATCATCATTAGAATTAGGATACATATCCAAGATCAACTTAGTACAAATTGAAATGGAATATTAAGTGCCTTATTGTCATGCATATTAAACCTTCCCAAAATTGTATCAACATACTTACTCTGATTTAACCAAATATTTTTGTTAGCCCCATCTTTGCTAATTTCCATCTCAAGAATATATTTTATAGCCCCCAAGTCCTTCATATCAAATATGTTAGAGATTTTTTCCTTGAGTTCCCTAATCATCACCTTACTATTACCCATGAATGACATATCAATATATATGATAATAATTAGAATATGATCATCACTAACTTAAATGTAAACAAAATGATGCTCTTCACTCCTAAAAAAACCCAAATTTAATACAAAAGTATCAAAGTTCTGGTACCACATCCTGGGTGATATTTCAAACCATACAAAGATCTCTTCAACCTGCAAACCAATTATTCTTTTCCTTTCACAACAAAACAGTTACGTTGTTGCATATAAATTTCCTCCTCAATATCCCCATGTAAGAAAGTAGCTTTAACATCTATTTGATCTATCTCAAAATCACAAGTAGTAGAAATAGATAATAGGAATCTAATAGAAGTTAATATTGAAACAAGAGAGAAAATCTCACCAAATTCAACTCCCTCTCTCTAGGAGTAGCCCTTAGCCACTAATTTGGCCTTGTACTACTGGGTGTGTGCAAGAAGTTGAGTCCACGAAACGTGGAAGTTTTTTGCCTTAGCCAAAAAATTGAAATCGGCATCGAAGAAACGGGATCCCGATTTAATAAACGGGATCCCGATTTTTAAAAAGCGGGATCCCGTTACGGTTCGGGATCCTGAGCCTGAGACCAAATGGGATCCCGCTTTTTAAAAATGGAATCCGTTCATCGAACTCCGAACCAATGAGGGCGGAGGCAGGATCCGATTTTAATAAAGGGATCCGATTTGAAAAATACGGGATCCCGATTTATAGAGAACGGGATCCCGAGTTATATAAATCGGGATCCCGTTTTATACTGTTATTTATTTTTTTTAAAAACAGCAGTTTTCACTGCTGCGAACGGGACCCCGAATTGCTTGGCGACAGCGACATCAACATCAACTACAGGTACGCCACTTCTTCACATTTTTTTAGTTTGAATTGAAATTTTAAAAGAAATACGTTAATTTACATGTTTTTTTTTCAATTTATGTCACGTTTTAATGCTTTTTTTAATTGTTATATTAGAATTCAATAGTTGCAAATTAGATGAAAACTTGTAATGAAATTTAAACGTTTTTTAATAAAATTGAGAAAAAAAAACATTGAATTGTGTGTTAGAAACAAATTTTAACTTTTAAATCTTAAATTGATCAATTAAACCCAAAAAAAATTGATTTTGAAAACCTTAATTGAAACAAAACAAAAAAATTTGCATTTCAAAACCCTAGAGATCGAAATGAAATAAAACATCGCATTTACAAATCCAAATCGAGCTTTTTGAAACCCTAAATTCAAATCAAACGAAAAAAATTGAATTTGAAAACCCTAGTTTGAATTGAAACGAAAAAAAATCATTAAAAACCCTAATTGTTTAAAACTGAAACCCTAAATTGAATTGGAACAAAAAAAATTGTTAAAACCCTAAGTTTGCTAAACCCTAGACCCTAAACTATAAAATCTAAACCCATAATACTAAAGCATTTGAAATTTATGAACCCTAGACCCTAATCTTTCATTGGACATACCTAAAATTATGTAGGTTCAATATCAAGAATGGGTCTATTTGGTAGATTTATGAAAACTATTTTGAATATCTAGAATGCCATAAAAGTATAATTATAGCAATTCCAATTGGAAACACTTCCAGATACATATATATCCTAGATAATAATCCACCCATCCTCAATCATAATGGATTATTTGACAATTAAGAGAGATTCAATTTAACCATAAAATTACCTATATTTTGATACTATATAGATTTATGTGGAAGGATAGAAATGCATCAATATTCTTTGTGCCATATTTTATGAATATTAATATTTAAGAAAAATCTAGATAAGATTGACCTAAGTAGATGATTTATAAATATAGTGTACCCCCTTTAAATTTGTATTTGGTTTTTATAATGAGTTGAAATTATCAATGTGTTACATAAAAGAAATTTGTGCTTAGAAATATTTAAATTATATAATAAAGATCTATAGTTATATAAAATAGGGAATACAACATGAGGAATAAACCTTTAATGTGCCATTGTGTGCATCTAATTTATGCCAATGATTTAGTAAGAGTGATCGTCTAAGAGGATGAAATTTAAGACTTGAAAAATTGTAAGATCTAACACTATTTTAATGTAGTTTTATATGTATGTACATGTCCACTATGTTTTTTGAGTTTATGTTAATGTAAGATAAGGAGGATTGGTGGATATATTTGAAATCTAAAGAAAAAACAAAAATGATGTGAATATATAGATATATATTTGTAAAATGATTCTTTAACTTATCTATATTAAACATTGTATATTATCTCTATATTACTATCATGGCTTGATTTTCATTATGTCTACTAAATGTTGCTATATTTATTCATTGTTGTAATTAAATTATAGGGCTCAATGTGTAATCTATTTTACATCAAATTTTATAGTAGACTTATAATCCTAGAATGTTTGTAAATTTAATAGCTAACAAATAACTTGATAGGTGCAACTAAAAACCAAAAAATGTGGTTTGATTTATCTCCATTAGGCTGGAAAGCTAAAAAATATACTAGGTTTATCCCTATTAGGTTGAAAACCCAAAAGTGTAGCTTAATAAACTTACAAGTGGTGAAAACTCACAAAAGCACTAGAAACTAATATTTGCAAAACTACCCTTGACATATCAAAAAAAGCCAAAGGTCACCATATGTCATACCTGTATAGGTTGTATAGTTATATTAGATACCTTATAGTATCTCCTATTGGTTAAATATGTTTGAAGATGACATTAGCGACACATCCCTACATTTATATGAGATATATTATTAACATGTCATGTTACACATATGCTAAGATACTCAAATATGGATAAGGAGAACTAGGGAATATATATTAGAAGAGAAATATATACTAAGCTATCCAATATTATATTTTTGTACTTAGTGTAGAAGAGAAATTCTAGACCAAGAATGCAAGTGCAAACTCAATACTCTACTTCTAATGAAAGGTAAATAAAATAATGAAAGATTAGAGAAGCATAATATGTTCCATAACATTCTTTTATGGCTCTAAATGTATGTGTTGAAGTTGCTCTTTGGTTCTCTAATGTGATAACATATACATACAAATTTTATCATATGGAAACATTTGGGGATGTCATTATTTTATAGAGTTGAGGGGAAAGGAATGGAGGACTAGGTTTTTTTGGAATCGAGGACTAGAATCATGAGAGAATTTTTGAATTTGAATTTGAGAGGGAAGAGAGAATTAAATGTAGGTGGTTGGGTTGATGGAGGGCTTGTGTTGACTTGATTAGGTAGATGGGAATAATTGAATGCTAATTTGAATTTGGATTGAAGGTCTAAGTTGGAAATGAATGGCTATGATTAGTCTAATTGATTTGATGGCTAGGATAGATTATTAATTTCATTTTAGATTTGATGAAGTGGAAGTAAGTTACATTAGTTTGAGTTTGGATTGGTGATTTGGAATTATTTTAATTTTAAGCTATGGATGTGACATGATTATCCCCTTAATGGTTGATTAAAAGTTAGGATTTGGGGATTTTAGCTAATTAAATAATAAACTCTAAAGTCTAAACCTTAAACCCTAAAGCCATCATTTTTTCTTAGGCTCTTAATGAAACTTGGTTGTCTTAGGCAACTCCACCAAATTTCATTACCTTATGCCATGTAATTGTTTCCTAGGATCTTGCAGCATGTAGATCCCCTTAAGCTATCCTATTACCTTAAACCCTAAACTCTAAAGTCTAAACCCTAAACCTAAAGCCATCATTTTTTCTTTAAAGGCTCTTAATGAAATTTGGTTGCCTTGGGCAACTTCACCAAATTTTATTCATTTGAGCCATGCCATTTTCTCCTAGAACCTCACTAGACGTAAATCCCCTTAAGCCATTCTGTCACCCTAAATTAAATTCAATTTTCTTAAGGGGTTGACAATATGACATTTCTTAAGTGGATTAAAGAAGTTCTTAAAATTTGGTGATCAAAGTTGCCCAAGGCCCAACCAAATTTAACAATAATAAGATCCTGCAAGATTATACAATATCAATTTAGTTAATTGTATTTTCATTCAAATAACATTATTACTTGTAGACATAAATATTTGGTGAGAGCGATGGATATTTTGTGATGAATTTATAAATTTGGTTCAAATGGATATTTTTAGTGACATGAATTTATGATTTTGGTTCTATATGGATATTTTTAGTGACATGGATTTGTGAAGTTGGTGGAATTTATGAACTTATAATGAATAGTATATAATAGTATATATTTAATGACTATCTATTAGATCATGATTTCTCATGCTGAAAAATTGTGTGTGTGTTAAAGACATAAAATGAGATTTTGTGAATGTTTCAAGTTTATTGTTTAGTATGTATGTGCATGTATTAAAAATTTGCATAATAGTTCTTAAATTTTGAAATTTGTATATGTATGTATGTATAGTTTAGTTTAATGATTTGTACGCATGCAAATTATGTATCATATTTTTTATTTTAAATGTACATGTACATACATTTAATTTTTAATTTTTTATGGACATGCTCTTGAGTTGAACAATCAATGTATATATATGTGCATTTCAATTAAATATATGAGCTTAATATATATGTTGCTCATCCTATTTCAATTATTTATATATGATCTTAATTTTTGTATGCGCATGGGTCCTATTTTGTATGATTTTAAATGCAGGTGCACATTATATCAAGCATATATCATGGATGATTTTAACATTGATGATATCATCAATCCACCACCTGAGCCACAACCAGATCTTCCTCCCTCCCCCCCTCGACCTCCCTCCCCACCTCCACCTCCACCTCCACCTCCACCTCCACCTTATATGCCACCTCCAGCACCTATGGCATCTGATGAGGCTCGCTTGAGAGCACGTATAAATGATCAAGTTGCATCCTTACTAGGAGACAAAATCAATGCTATGCGAGTCAAGCATTGGTGCACCACATGTGAAGACGTTTGCATGTAATGCAAAGCGTTGTCCAATTCCGATAGGATGATGGGATTGATCTTGATGAGGCATCGTGAGAGAGAACAAATGAGACAATTTTATTCTGATAGTCTCTCTTACAAACAAATATTAGAACTTAAATTAACAAAAGCCCATCTAGCCCCCTACTTTCTTGACCTCGTTACTCGACAACCCATTCCACCCAACAAATCTAGAATATCCATGAGGTGATGCATACATATGCAGATGAGTGCACATTTTTGGGATCGATGGTATATGGTTTTGATAGTCCCCCACATGCTAATTGGGAGTGCCCATTGTATTTT
>VDFB02281492.1:292054839-292110406 GCA_007258455.2 Sequoia sempervirens
GTCCTGGAGAAGAGCCTAGTGCACAACCCCAGAATATGGTATGTAATTAAAATATGATAAATTCTGAATTAAATTGAATAAAAAATTAATAATTGTAGAGTTGTACATCTAATTTTGAATTTCTTTGTCTTGTTTATGTAGACTGATTTAGAGAATTTAGAGGTTTCTTCAGGCTCACCAGAGCATCCAGATTTAGAGATGGTGGTAATTTAATTTTATGATCGATTATAAATAAAATTGTCATTAAATTATTTTTTATTGTCTTACATCTAATTTCATCTTTCTCTTATGTACAGAGTGTTCCAGGTCATCCACATAGTCCGCATGGTGTGAAGAGGTCTCTTGATTATAGAGACAGTACATGACCTACAAACATGTGATTTTATGTGTTTTATATTTCTTGTAACTTATCATGTACTCTGTTGGACTTTATTTCATGTGTGCTTAATATATTTGTTTCATACACTTAATATGTTACATAAATTACAGACTTTATTATTGTTTGAAATTTTAATTTACGCATGTACATTTATGCATTTTATGTTCATAATGAAGACATTAATATAGGACATTAATGTGAAATTTACTGAAGACTTCATAATTGTAGAATAATTTTAGGTTTAATCTTCTTTTCAATGAACAAGAAGATATTTTCCTTCTAATGTATTAATTTTAATTTTATGAGAGAAAATTTATGTGGATTTACCTACTTATTTAGTTCTGTAAGTTGAATTTTACCTCATTGTTGGTGCACTTGGAATTCCTATACCTTGTGAATATCATGGATATCACCATTCTTTGTTATTTTATTCTTTAATTTTTCCTTAACTAAATTGACAAATAAAGTCATTGCTCTAAACTCTTAAGCAAATAAAATTCTTTATAGTGAAAAAATCTAACAAGGTATTGATATAATTAGCTAATGTAAATATTTATAAAATGACACCATTAGTTTCTCACTAGTAATGGAAAAAAGTGTTCCTACTAAAAATTAAGGAAAGAGGTAATCATTAGAAAAAATATAAATTATGATAACATAAGAATGTGTATATGTAAAACAATTGTAACCATTAGATGATGAATACGTAGTGTACACACATGATAAATTTTAAAAATGATGAATATGGAGCTCAATCCAATGGAAAATTAATTTCATCATTGTTTACCCCATTTAGAATATCATGATTGTGTGTAGTGTATGAAAAATGAATAAAAGTCTTGTCTCCATGTGTCAATAACAAAAAAAAGAAAAAGAATATCACATAAATTATATGATAACATAAGAATGTGTATATGTAAAACAATTGTAACCATTAGGTGATGAATACGTAGTGTACACACATGATAAATTTTAAAAATGATGAATATGGAGCTCAATCCAAAGGAAAATTAATTTCATCATTGTTTCCCCCATTTATAATATCATGATTGTGTGTTGTGTATGAAAAATGAATAAAAGTCTTGTCTCCATGTGTCAATAACAAGAAAAAAAAAGAATATCACATAAACTATGTACATAAGAAATAGAAATATGACCCACAAAATTTTCTCTGTGAATTAAGGTTAGGGTTATAGGATAAAACTTTGGGTAAAGGTTAGGATTAGGAGACAACTAGAGTTAGGGTTAGGTTTCAATTGGGGTCAGATACAACAAGGCTTAGGGATAGGATTAATTTTAGGACAGGGTAAGGGTTCATCTAACACTAATTTATAAGTTGTCAAAACAAATAATGACGTCTTAAAGGGGTGTCTAAAGGGGTCATAATAGAACATGTTAATTAAGGGGACATCTAAAGGGGTCATAATAGAATGTCTTAAGGGGATGTCTAAAGGTCATAATAGAACATGTTATTTAAGGACGCCTTAAATGGGTCATAATAGAACGTATTAAGGGATGCCCTAAGGGTTAGAATATGTCTTAAGGGATCTAAAGGGGTCATAATAGAACGTGGTTAATTAAGGATGTCTAAAGGGGTCATAATATAACATACAATTAAGGATGTCTTAAAAAGGGTCATAATAGAATGTCTTAAGGATGTCTTAAGGTTATAATATGTCTTAAGGATGTCTAAAGGGTCATAATAGAATGTGCTAATTAAGGGATGTCTAAAGGGGAAAAAAATAGAATGTTAATTAAGGATGTCTTAAGGGGATGTCTAAAGGGTCATAATATAACATGTTAATTAAGGATGCCCTTAAAAGGGTCGTGAATAGAATGTCTTAAGGGGATGTCTTAAGGGGTTATAATATGTCTTAAAGGGATGTCTAAAGGGGTCATAATAGAATGTGTTAATTAAGGGGATGTCTTAAGGGGTCTTAAGGGGATGTCTAAAGGGGTCATAATAGAACATGTTAATTAAGGGGATGTATAAAAGGGTCATAATAGAACAATAATGTATGCATTATATTTAGTGATTATAGAATTAGACATAAAGTTTCAAAGTAGGAACACATGCACATTTAACAAAAAAAAAATATAGAATATATATTTGATACATAGAAGTACACAGAGTATGTTTAGTTCTGTAAGTATGTACATATATGTCATCTCAAAACAATGTTTACAAAATTTAGATATGCCATCTCAAGAAAATCTCAAACTCGTGCCTAGAATGTAGTAGGTCTTCACACCACCTGATATAAAAAAGGTACAAGCAATATCAATGAAATCATCAAAACATACATATTTTAATTTATATAAAACTATCTATATGTACATAACTCAAGTACCTGCATTTAAAAGTATTCGAGGTTGAATGCAGGCATCCTCTCCTTTTTGTTTTAAATTTATGAGATCAATGCAATGATGGCTTTAGGATACAAAAAATGACAACAAATCAATTTTAACTATTTATGTCCAAGCAATATCAATATGTAATAAAAACATGTATTTAAATATAGTTTAACTAATAATTACCTGTTTTTACCAAGTATTCCATGTTGTCTAGGTTGAATTTGCATAGACTAGATCCTTTTTGTGATTATGCCTTAAGGATATATAAAAGAACAATTTAAATCAATTTCAACTAATAACACACTTGACCAATGTCGAAACATGTATTTAATGTATTTAAAAGGACAAAATAAAACTAAAACTATATTTACCTGTATTTACTTAGTCCATTGTACCATCTGCATCCTCTCTCTTTTGCAATGCATCTATGATTGCCTCATGCTCTTCCATAGAAATTGACCATAGCAATTTTTTTGAAGGTCTTCCATGATACGCTCTAGTTTTATATTTGTTGCCACCACCAAATGTGAATAATGCATAATCTTTTTATGTGTTTCATAGTCTTTGAATGCAGGTAGACCATTCTTTCTTCTCAAGTATTTTCGTAGCCAAGTGCCAACAACCACCACCAATCCTATTGGAAAACATGTTCAAAACCACCATCAAATAACTTCTCAAAATTTACTTAAGGGGATTAAAGACTTGTTCTAAAAAATTGCTTAAGGGGATCTAAAACTTATTATCAAAATTTGCTTAAGGAGGTGTCTTAAGGGGATCATCGTACCTGTTGGATAATGAAAGCCATCATCATCTTCTCGAGGTGTTAACAACTTATGTTTAGTTTCCACACAACGAGCCAACCAATATTCTGTTTGCTCTTCATTCCCCTCAGGTGCAATAACTGCATACAAATGTCCTACCAACAAAATTCGATTTAATAACTTGTGCATATCCATATAACTAATTTAGTATTAACTAATTTAGTATTAAAGATAACTTAATAAAGAAAAATAAAATGAAATAAATTAAATTAAAATTACCTTCGGTATTGGGTTAGTCCTAAAACACGATCATAATTTTAGGATGCAAACAATTGATCATTTTCTTCATTAGTTATTTCATATTGATTATGTGCTTCTACAGTGTCAACGCATCTTTGTCATTAATCGCTCAACCCATTCTGTATTTTCACAAGCTTCCCAATTTCCTGAGATACAAAAATGGCAAAAACATGCAAGCTCCCTTGTCCAAATAGTCCATGTGCTTGCTGTCGCACTCCTAAATGAATGCCACTTAGTAGATCCACTAATTGTCTCACAATCAACTCTAGATACAATGTTTTCTTCTTCCACCAACCAAAAGAATCGATGAACTGTAGAGTAATCACTCGAACCAGGTGCAGATAATTTTCTATTACACCAATCCACAATCTCATGTGCATTTTAAATTTTACTGAATCCTCGAATTTTAATTGTTCTCTAGCAAGAATTCTTTTGACACACGCATCTCAAAATTCCCATCATAATTCCTTACCATGCCCAAATTTCAAAACCCACATATGTTGAATATTGTTCCTTGTGAACCCTACTTAACCAATAGAACATTCTAGCATTTTTGAATCAGCTCAAGTATTAATTATCCTAATTCATATGAGGTGTTCTTTCATATGGATTCCTCTTTCTTTAAATTTCTATAAAATATACTAAAACAATATTGAACAAACTCATGAATGTAACCGATTGTCACTCAAATAAAATGATACTCCTCAAACTTTCTATCATCCCCGCTATCATCTCAGATGTCTATAAACAATATGGACAAACATAGCTACATTTCTGTAATCGAATTATGCATTATTGAGATTGAATTTTCCTTTACAGGAGCCGAGAGTATAATTCTCCAAGAAAAATCAACCATCGAAAGTATAGCACCAATTGAAATGTGTTTCTACATGCTGAATTGGCCATCAAGCCATCGAAAGATAGTTCAGAGTGCATAACATATTTTGGTACAATTTTATTATTAAATTCACTCATAAATGCCTGCACACTAACTTTTTCTGTAACTAAATCACAACGCCTTCCTATTTTTCCATCTTTTAAAGAATAGTTAACATTCCTAAATCTTTTGACGTCTACTAATTGTTGTCCAAAATCATGATCAACACTTTCATGCAAACAATTTCTTAAAAATGAAAGATTTCTGCAGTTAATGCATTGTCCGTAAATACAAGAACTTAAATAAAATAATCTATCATTAGATTTTTCACAAAACAAACCAAATAAACTCTCTTATTGATTCGGGTGGCATATCAATACCACATTCCTGTATAATCATGTTAGAATGCAAGGTACAACGTATATATCGAAAAACATCATAAAACTAACAAAATTGAACATGTATTTTACAACAACAAGATATTCGTTGCTTATTAATTTTTACATACCAGGATTTACATTTTTCAAAAGACCTTTGACTTATTTTAATATTACCAGGTAACACTGAATCGCTACAAAATTTTCTATAAAATTCAGCTTGTGTTGTATCTAATAGGTGTTTTGGGTTAGGATCGCGGACTTTGGACCCCACCCTTAATTTTAAAACATCTCTAGCATTAGATGAAACCCTAGTATTATCATGCCAAAATTTTTCGATCAAAGATTTAATTTCAACACTCAATTTTATATCAGACCTTGGTAGTCGTCCACTGAAACTCCAACATTGATTGATAGGATCATTTTCTATAATTTATCTTCTTTTTGCTGCTCTTAGTAATGTTTTAGGATGCATTTTTAAAACTTCACTAATATTGCTTACCATTCTTTTATTCAAAGTTGTTTTATTGACTATAGTAGTAGTTATAGCTCTTCTTGCTGCTTTTTATCTTTAGATCGACTATTTTTCCAATAGATTGAATGGCACTAGCAAAGTAGACATAGCATGTTTTAATGATTGATCTTTTCTTTTTGGTTTAACATAAAAGCCTAACCTTTCATTACTTTCTCATTTTTTGCATTCTCATCAATTGCATCATTAGTTGACATTGAAATATTTTGATAAAAGAATTGTGTATATTCTATTAATGTGCTCTTATTTGCCTCCAAGAAATTTGATCGGAAGATTATCTAAAACACCACTTCCAATTTTAAAAAGTATTTTCATTAAATTCAACATCACATTCTAAATTTTCATCTTCATTTTCATCAACAAAACATTTTCATTTTCATTTTCATCAACAAAACGGTTTTCATTTTCATTTTCATCTTCATTTTCATTAACAAAATGGTTCTCATTTTCATTTTCATCAACAAAACGGTTTTCATTTTCATTTTCATTTTCATCAAAAATATAGGTTTTGTTTTCATTTTCAAGAAAATGATCATTTTGATTTTCATTTGCAACAAAAGATTTTTCTTTTTTGTTTTCAACAAATTCTATAAAAGTTTCATTTCTTTGAATATAGTCAATGTCAACATCATTATATCCAGCTTCTTGTAAATCTTCTACAAACAAATTTACCATGTCACTAACATGTGGATTTGAAGACGTACCTGGATTTGTGTATATTGAAACATTCTCCATAGCATTCAAAGAGGGATTTGAAGACATAGTAGGACTTGTTTGTATAATCATATTCTTCTCCAAATTGACTCCTTGCAAATTAGCTTCATGTACAACTATGGTATCTTCAATGTTTTCATCTTCAATAGTTGTTGAATTGGTTGCTCCACCATTGTTCATTGATTTTATTCTCATTCTTCTTTCTCTTTGTCTTTGTCTCTCTTTTTCTTTATTTGCTTCAACTTCTTGAGGAGTCAATGTCTTTCTTCTCTTATTACGAAATTTATCTCCCATAATTATAAAATTCTCAAGCACAGATGAATGTTAATAGTGAAATACTTCAAAATATTGAATCCAAATTGGAAGTTGAATACCTATTACGCCAAAATTCTTCTTCTTGTGTTCCTCAAAACAAATAGAAAACTACCACAATTCCACTTTAAAAATTGTTCTCTTTATGCTTCCTTTGAAAAATTCAATCCATATTGCAAATTTCACTTCAAAAATGGTGTAGACGATGCTCCCTTTGATAAAATCAACAAAAAATCAAATTGACCACCTGTAAATACAATAACATATGAAAAATAATTGATTTTCAGTGCTCTCGGCCGTACATGTCAAGTTGCAAAGTTGCAGAGTTGACAGTAATTGTCAACAGTGTTTTTAAATAATATAAAACGGGATCCCGTCTATAAAACGCGATCCCGTTTATAACAAAACGGGATCCCGATTACCAAACGGGATCCCGTTTACTAATAAACGGGATCCCGCTCCATAATCGGGATCCCGTTTATTAAAATTCACTCCGCGAGCCGTTGTGAAGGTAACGGGATCCCGTGTTATAAATGGGATCCCGTTACTTTTTCAACGGTCGAAAACAAAACGGGATCCCGAACAATCCCGTTTATTACTAAACGGGATCCCGTGTTATAATCGGGATCCCGTTTTTTGAAATTTGAATTTGGTTTTGCATCGTGGGCGGGTTTTTGCCAAGGTTTTAGGTTCGGGAATAGCTTTGGAAGTCCGAACCTAAGCCTTCAACCTGGTTTGACCTGCAAATTGAAAGCCCTAACAATGTCAAAGCAAAATATCGACTTTGGACATATGGCTGACGACCTTTTTTTGAAAATTTTCTGACAAAATGAAAACCCATTTTAGATCAAACAATGCAGATTCTAAATATATAATTTGTTTTGCAATTGAATTATTTTTTGTATTTTTCAATTAATTTCTAATAAAATTGGTCCATAAACTTTAAATATCAGAGTTTTTACTATTTGAATAACTTTTGACCAACATAACATTTTGACAAACGAATTGCACGAGCAAACTTCAGACAATTCTTTTCAATTTGAAAAATAAAAATAAAAATGATAAGTTTAGGTCATCTTATGCATGTCGTATGACGATTTTTCAAAACAACAAATCTGCCTAATAAAAATTAACAAAAAAAAATATTCAAAAAAATTACAAAAAATATCAAGAGCAAGGTTCGTGAGTCATAAAACTTTTCCCAAAAGGATTTAGAAAAATACGATAATTTAAGTCAAAATATGGATGTCGTACACGTGCATGGTATGGTACAAAAAATAACTTTTAAACAGTGGTTTTGAAATGCCTATTGAAACTCAATTTGTACAATCTGGGTATTGAAATAAATTACATATTTGGAAACTAGACTCCGAGCACTACATTTTATGATCAGTGACTTTTTTAAAGATTTCATCTCTAAGTGCTTCAAATTTTAAGGTCAAATGTGTCAAATACTGAAAATCAGGGAAAACACTTCCACTTTTTGGCCAAAAAGTGGACTCAACTTCTTGCACACACCCTACTCTAACCCACTGTTTGAACCAAATTTATTTTTAAATACCTACTTGCATCCAATGGGATTCCTTCCTTTGGGAAAATGAACAAGATCTCAGGTGTCACAACTATCCAAATTCATCATCTCCCCCTACATGGCCTACAACCAAGACTCACTTTCCTTTGAAGAGAGAGTGTCCTTGAATGATCGAGGTTCATCATCAGTACTCAACAAAGAAAATACATAATGGTAATTTGATGGGCTATACTCATCATCTAGATTTCATTGCCTTATGAACTTGCTCAAGGTAGGAGTAATGGGATCTATCTGTTCTTCTATGTGCTCATCCTACACATCCTATAAACTATTCCAACCATATTTTTTCTCCATCCTCACATCCATTTAACTATTCTTCCACATGTGCATCTTCTTGCTTCTCAATATGTGTCTTGAAGTGCACAAAGTTGTGACACAAAAATGGTTCTTAAGATGTTACTTTTTTCTAAAATCAACAAAGTCTTATGTTCAACGAGAAAATGAAGATAGTGTAGATGAAGCAAAAATGGGTTTGAAATCTTATTGGATCATTAAGATTCAGATTTCCAACATCCTTAATGAAGTTACCTACAAAACACACACATGCATACTAGCAGGGATTTACTCCATTGTTTTCCTGCAATCACAATCATGTGTTTAGAAATAGGTGCTATTAGTAGCATGCACAAGAGGTTATGATTGAAAGATATAAGAGATATTCAAATGAAGCTAAAATGAGAGATTCAAAATACTAGTGATGAATGCAACTATCCTATGAGCAAATAGATATAAAAGAAAAAGAGTGCAGGACAATGAGTGCTAGAAGTGGATGCAAAGATAACGAAAATGTGAAGATCGTGAATGGATTCAAGAGGAGAGAGGGGAAATGTTTAAATAGGCATCCTCAGGGTGAATCCAGATTACAGAATGAATGTGGGATAAAAGATTGACTTGGAGAAGTATATCCCACTTGCATGAGATGAGTGGAATAGAAGAAGTGCAATAAGATAAATAGGTGATAAAGGGGGTGTGAAAGAGGTTAGAAGAAGGATGTAATGGAGAATATTTAAAATGGTTATATAATATTATTAAATTGATTAAATATATGAAAATTATAGTAAAAAGAACGAAATTGATATTATGACATAATGAAAAATAATAATGATATAATATTTGGATCCACTTAATTATTGGAAAAAAATTGAATAAGAGGAAAATTTTAATGAAAATTTTATGTGTCTACATTTTGCCCCTCTTTGTGACAATGCAGGTTGTTGCATTGTTTCAAAGAAAAATTGATCAACTGATACATGCCCTAGAGATGTCCTTCCACTTAATGATTGGAAAAAAATTGAATAAGAGGACAATTTTAATGCAAATTTTGTGTCTACATTTTGCCCTTCTTTGAGACAATGTAGCCTTTCACGTTGTTTCAAAGAAAAAATTGATCAACTGATACATGCCCTAGAGATATCCTGGTAGGGATGATGATGAATATGATATGCCCCCTCGAGAGATTGATCAAACAAATTGTAAGAAGATTGATCTCTCGATAAATTAGGGGAAAATGATTAGATGATTGATTTTGCGCAAGTGATTAAGAAATGATGTACATTTGATGAAAATGCATAGTTGATGGGCATACATGAATAATTGATGGAAATGATTAGTATAGGCAGGTTGATGAGCTAATTAAGCTGATTGAGTTGATTAAGTTGATTGAGATTGATGCTAGTGCAAAACCGCTTGATACAATAATTGATTGATTAAGTGGGGGGTTATGAGATTCTGAGAAGCAAGTTTATTGATTTGAGATTTGATTCAAGAGACATACATCAGTTGGATAAAGAAATTTATTGATTTCTTTGCGACAAGGAAGATGAATAAAATGATGAAGGGAAAATGAGGGGGAAATAAAATGAAAGAAATGATTGATGGAAGGGAGAATGCAAGGCGATGATGATTCTTGTGCTTTTTAAGTGCTTATATCATCATCAAGCTTATTATGTCACAAATTAGTATAAGCATCTAGATAACATGAACTTCTAGACAACCTGAATATTATTTGTGTTTTGATTTAGCAATGAAGTATAAGCATCTAGGTATAAGGACCTTAGATGACCTGAATACTTATTGCATGGAAGACACTATCAGACAAGGAATGCTCTCATCCACACTAGAATCATAGGTCCTTGATGGTTTTGGATGATTATGTCTTAAGACGAGTCATCCTGTGAATAAGAAACAATCCACAGACAACAAACAAGTGAACATGCCCCATCCTCGCCTCTCTAGTCCAAGACATCCTCAAGAAGTTAAAAGACATGCCACCAAAGATAAAATCATAAATCAATCAAAAGACCGCGAAACAAACAAATATCATACTTCCATGTATATTTGATTCTTGTCACAGTTTATGCATTTTGTTGGATCTGAAAGATGGGTTGATAGGTAGGTTGCAATGTTTGTTTGATTGTCAATCATGACAAGTTTTAATTTTGTTGAAGTTCAAAGTTGCATGGTGATCTGAAAGTGTCACTGTTTTTAGATTTTCAACATTATTTGATTTTTTTGGATTTTTTGAATATTTGATTTTTTTGGATTTTTGGAATATTTGATTTTTTTTAGATTTTTGGAATATTTGATTTTTTTGGATTTTCTAAATATTTTATTTGTAGACACATAAAAATGACCTAGGTCTACAAGCTCTATTTTTCATTATTTTCTTCCTAGCATAATTAAGACATTTTAATTATGTCCTTAGTCTACTTTTGACTATTAATTAAATAAAATTCATAATTATTTAATTAATTCATGTCTTTTTATTCTTCTTGATTATTAATTTTATTTATTTATTTAAATACGTCACTAATTGTCTAATGTCTTTCCATAATTAAATAAATTTCTTAATTTATTTAATTATCCTTTTCCACCAATTTCTGCTTGATTATTTAAATAGATAAATTTTATTTATTTATTTAAATATGTCATTAATTCTTAAAGTCTTCTTATAATTAAATAAATTCTTTAATTTATTTAATTATTTCCACCTTGACATTCACCCTATTTTAAATAAAATTATATATTTAAAATAATCCCACTTTCTAATTTCCCTCTTCAAGTAAATAATTCAAATTAATTATTTACTATCACATGACCCCACCTTTTGAATTAAATTAATTTTTAATTCAAAATAGTCTTTTTCCTCCAAAAATCAAGTAATTGCTAATATTTTTTGATTTTTTCCATCTTTCTCTTTTTCTGTGCCAATCTTATCTCTTGTTACATGTGCATTGTCAACCCTTGATTTGATTTTCTCAAAATCAATCCTATCCATTCATTTTAAATTTTCCCTAATGTTTCCCTAACCCTAATTGTGGGTTGTATATTGAATCTTGACCATTGATTCTAGGGAATTTGTCAACTTTTAATCTTGGCTATTCACTCAAAATTGTATTTTCTATAAAATGGCAATTTTGGTCTCATTTGGATATCTCATGTCATCTTGCAATCTCATGCTCATATTTTGTCATCTCATGTTCTTGCTATCTTGTCATTTTAGGCTATTTTCTACATACTTCATAGGTTGCATAGTTGCATTGTGAGGTCATTTGTTATCAAATCCTTCAACATTTGCTTAGGGCTTGTCATAGTCATTAGATTGCTCACATAAAATTTGAGGGCAACAACATATTTCCAGCAAGATGAGAAGGTATAATGGAGGCCAGCCATGGAGAATGAAGACATTTGGTGAGATCTTTTCATTTGTTTTCATGTTACTTCCTTTGCACTTCATTATTGCTTTGGGTTTTTTTGTTTTTGCATTTAAGCTGCTAACCCTAGGAAAATTCTCTTAGTTACATTGGTTAACCTAATGCCAAAATCGAACACTTTTTGTTTTTCCATACGACATTTTCTATTTTGCAGGTATAGGTACGACCGCATCGCATTTGTCTTGCAGAGTGACGCATTCGAGTTTTTGCAATGCATTTGTTGCTTAAAAAGATGCATACACTCTGCTGCAATGCATATGACTTGCATAGTGACACATTTGCTCAGACACGACACATTCAATTTGCAGGTTGATGCATTTTCCTGTCAGACTCCAGCCTACAAACTCAAGATGCATTTTCTTTGCAGGTCGACACATTTGTCTGTCAAATTCCAGCGTATGAAATCAAGCCGCATTTGTTGTGCAGAGTCACACAACCGCTCTACTACGATGCATTCGGTTGGTAAACTTTTTCTTTTGGATTTTTCCAGAATTTTCTTGATTTCTTTTTGCGATATATTATTCCTTTCTGCAATCTGTTAGTTTAGTGATTTTTTGATTACTAATGGGCTGTTACAGCATGTGGCTTTGAGTATCTCATGGGTCCAAGGCATATTTTTGAAACTACTAAGAAGTGGTTTTGTAGGTTCGATTGTCCAAGGCTATTACTTTGAAACACTTTTGTTTGTTTATTGTTAGATTAGAAAACACTTCCATTGGTGCTTTCAAAAGAATATTTTCTTGTCATTTGCTTGATTGTGCTTGATGGTGGTAGGTTATTATGCTCTCACCTTGTGTAAACTAGGTGATCAGAAAATTAGACCCATCTATTTTTTTGTTTACCCTGATTCAATAATCAAAGTATCCTCTCCCCTTGCGTGCTTGTGCAATCATGGGTGTAAGAGAAACGGTTATTGACTCTAGGAATTGGGCCTTCCTTGGTGGGAAAAAGTACTCACCCCAAGGCAACTCAAACCAGCAACGAAGCTCTTTGGATGAGCTACCCCCGACCAGTATATAAATGTGAATCTTAAGGGAAAGCCTAGGATTACGAGTGCGGATGTGTCATACGAACGAAGTAGAATTCCCCAAAACCTTGTTGAGCATAACCTCTTCAGGCTGGAATTCCTCCTTTAACGGAGCTTAATCTTTTCCCCATGTATGACCACTCGAACAGGGGTCTCAAACTAAAAACTTTTGTGTAGTAGCCAAAATTCTTCTATTTGCTAGCGCAACAACAGTCATTGTGAAGACATCCACATTATCGTAGTTCTTAGTAGAGGTGATCAACCTTCCATGGGAGTTTTATAGGGGCTGGAAGCTTGATTGGCCTGAGAAGTAGTGGACTATAAGGGGGAGCTTGTGCAACCAAGCTTCTGGATTCACACACTAAGAATAAGTGTGGTTGGAGAAACCCACATGGAATCTAGCGAATATTGTCCTTGCCTAACCTATGATTGTGATTGTTTCAAAAGACAAAATATTGTGTTTTCCAAGTTTTTTCTCAGACATTCAAACAAACAAACATCACTTACAGATTTGGAAGCAAACATTCAACCTCAAACAATTTAGATTTTTGACCAAAACTGCAAACAAATTAGACTTTTTGCATTCTACACCACATCTGTCGTGACACATTCGCTCAGCTGCACTACATTCACTCTACAAAACACTGCATTCACTCTGACAAAACACATTTTCTTTGCAGAACACCGCATTCACCTGGCATGAACCATATTTGCTTTTCAGAAAACCACATTCGCAATACTAAGTCACATTTTCTTTCTGTAGAACCACATTCACTAAAACTGAGTAGCATCTGCTATACTGCGATGCATCTGTGACTTGGAATGATGCATCTTCCTGACAAAAATAAAAACTCTGTCACAGACTGAAACTCAAGAGCAAACTGGTCCAATCTATCATCAAACATCTTTTTTCCAGTAGTCTCTGTAAAAAACCAAAAAGAAAATTGCTCAAATTATTCAACCATTTGCATCTTTAGTTTGCATTTTACCATAGGTTCATCTTTGCAAATTTTAGTTCCATCCTTAGGATTCACCATTTTCATTTTCAGTCATAAGCCATTCCTTAGGTCCTCATTTCATTTGCATATTTTGGATTAGGAAAACCTTACCGTACACTTTGCAAAATTTTGGTATTCAAAAGTAGGTTATCATTGGACTTAGTCATCATTATCTCCTTTAGTGATTGTCCTTTTGTGAGATCTTTCCAACTCATAAGTCAAGTTAGGAAACCTCACTTAGTCATCTTGTCATTGTCATTTAGTCGTTCAAACAAGTCCTTTGATATTCCAAAATTGAGACATAGATCAAGCTTAGGGTGATTGAGTAACCTTCTTCCAAATCATTTAGACCTTTGCATTTGCATACTTTAGACATTCAAGTCATTTTAGTCCTCATTTTGCATACCTTCATTGTCCTTTGGCACTATTCATTCCCTTTAGACAACATTGTCATATTGCATCTCTTATTGTCAAAAATCCAAAGAACATAGTTTGCATTTTCATCCCTTATAACCAAAAATACAAAAAACATAGTTTGCATTTGCATCCCTTATTTGAAAAATCCAAAAACATAGTGTCATCATCTAGTTGCCATTTTCATCACCTTCCTAATTTGAGCAATTCCTTATATGGTTGAAACTAGGATTCAAAGAAAAAGAAGATAAATGGATAATTTTGGACGAGACACCAATAATCACGTCTTTTCCAATGACATGAATTAAAACATGAACCAAGACACATATTTTATCAATCCTTTCAGCGAAATGAACATGCCATCTTCATCATGAAACCCCTTCGAACCATTCATACAAAGAGACTAAAATGGACAAGTATATGCAGGAGACTTAGAAGCCGCAACACAAAATCCTGATATAGCCAACTTCATGGAAGATTTAGTCTTACATGACACTCAAAGATATCTAGCCATGCTTTTGGACCAAGGGGTTAAATTACCACATGGATTTGACATTAACACCTTGAGACCAACATCACCCGATCATAATGTCAACAATACAAACAACATGCCCAACACTATTCAACCTTAAAACAATACAAGCAATGCTTTCGTTGGTGCCACCTCACAAATTTCCACAAGCACTAGTAACGCTACCTCCAATGGCACATATAATCAAAACAATTCCAATTCAATCAATGCAACATCCTTTGGAGAGACACCAACTATGTCACAAGCCATGCCACAATCATTGCCAACAATGTCAACAACATCCTCACAATTAGTTGGAGCTACCTTTGGGTCCTCATCAAAGGGGGAAAGTTCTTCAAATCCTCTATTTGGAGCTTCATCTAGTTCCATGGGTGCATCATCATCAAATCGTTTCATTGGTACTTCATTCAATCCCTTCGGAGGAAGTAAATGACACATCTTTATTCAAGGACCACAACCAAATGTTAACACACCATCACAATTTAATACCAATACTTCCCAAGGGAAAAACATTCCCCATGGACAATTTCAAAAAATTGGACAAGGCAATCAAAATACACAACATATGACCTCATTTGACACCAAAATATTCATGGTCAACATATCTCACAAATTTTGACTCAAATGGTTGGAGGGCACATTCCTACATATGCATCACATATACATACCCATCAACATGTCCCTAATCAAAACTTTCAACACCAACAACATTCAAATCAAAACATGTCATACATCTCACAACAACACTTCCCACTACAAAACACCAATATTGCTTCACAACAAATGGGTATGCATGGGATACCTATCACTCCCATGTGTGATGCAACAAACAATCTGATAATTGATGCCTTGATAGCTCAAGTGGCTCACTTGCAAAAGACCATAGAGACTATGCAAATATTTGACAAAAAGTTACACATGTCATATGACATATTCCCATATCCTTTTGACATGAGTCTATACATACCATCATTTCCTCCTGGGTATGTGGAACCAAATTTCACCAAGTATAAGGGACAAACAAACCCCATTGAACATGTTTGAGAATTCATGACCCATTATATGGACATCACCTATGAGCACACTTACTTGATGAGACTCTTCTCTAAGAGTCTTACAGGACCTGCACTTGAATGGTTCTCCACTTTAAAAGGGATAAAAACATGGGACAAACTTATAGACAAATTTGTGAAAAATTATGCGTATAACTTTGACATAGACACCTCCATCACTAGCTTATGCACTCTTACACAAGAAGATGCTGGTGAAAATTTTATCCCATTCTTCCAAAGATGGATAAGTCTAGTAAGTTGCTTCCATATTGACATACCTAAGAAAGAAAAGGTCAACATGTTTTGTTCAAACACTCCTAGGCCCATTGAAATATGGATTGCAAGTTCATTGTTGCACAACCTTCACAGACCTAGTTGAAAAGGGTGTCTAGGTTGAGAAGGCTCTCATCACTAAAGGAGAACTAAAATATAGTCCTAAAAACACAAATGCAAACCCATCGACAGAAAAAAAATAAGTATTGGGTAAAAAATAAACATGTTACCAATGATGGCGTTGTTGATACCAAGGCTGTAAACACGATGGGTCCTATACTTACTCTTAAAGGAGCTCAGCCACAAAACAAACCAACAACAATACTGATGCAACCCACCAATGTCATTCCAAATAACCAAAATGGTAAAAACAATCAAAGTCAAGGACAACCCCACCAGACAAGACAATTTCCAAAAAGACAAACATACACCACTTTAGGAGAACCGATTGAGGATTTCCTTAAGAAGCTCCTTCAAAATGGTCTCATCACACTTGAGGACCCTAAGCCATACGACCCAGGGCAGTTTAAACCATCATGGTGGGATGACAATGCTTTCTATGATTACCTTTGGGCTAAAGGGCATAAGACATCCTCTTGTCGACAACTAAGAAATATTGTACAAGAACTCATTGAAAATCGCACAATTGAATTGGGTGGGCCACAATTTGCATCAAATGAAAACCATACTATTCACAAAAGCCCACTACAAGACCATGGTTCTAATAAAGCCTCCACATCAGGTTCCAAGACTAATAATAATCAAGCCAATTATGCTCGCGCTGCATTCAATTATTCAAGAGGAACCATCATCAATAACATCTAAACCGATGATGAATATGTCAATACCATCACTGTCAAAAGAGCACCTAAATGTAATGCCACTACTTGAAGTGGAAAAATAACCATAGCTGGTCCTCCTCTTCAGAAACCAAAACTTACAATACCCGTTCCATCCACAAAACAATCACAATCAGGCCCATCTGCAAATCAGTCATAGCCTAAGAGTCAACTTAACCTTATTGACCAACTAGGAAAAACCCTTGCACAAATATCCATACTTGAGCGGCTTCACATTTCTCCCGCACATAAGGCTATACATGAAAAAACCTTGCAAGAGTCCTCTATCCCTCAAGACATTGATGTCAACCAGTTCGAATCCATGGTGGGATACCTCACTACACCCCATCATGTAACATTTTTAGACCAAGACTATTCATCACCAAAGTCCAACCATAACAATGCATTACACATTGAAGTTTTCATCCATAAACACAAGATCAGACAAGTTTTAGTAGATGGTGGAGTAGGACTGAACATATGCTCAAAATTGGCTAAGGCTCTAGGATTTTCTGATGCTTGCATAGATGCAACAAAGAGCATAGTCATAAAGGCGTATGATGATGAGGAACATTCCTCTCGAGGTGTTATTACTCTTCCTATCAGAGTTGGACTAGTCATTATAAACACAACTTGCCAAGTCTTGGATCTTGAATTACCTTATGACATATTGCTTGGCCGACCTTGGATTCACACCCTCAAATTTGTTCCATCCACTTACCACCAATGTTTGAAGTTTCCCTTTGATGACACAAAAATCACCATAAATGGAGACCCCAATCCCTTTTAGTACTGCACCAATCTAAGTGGTATTTCAGAACATCAAGTGCCCATCAACTGAGAAGCTCCTAGTTCATCTTCTTCCAAATTCATTGACCCTTCCACACTCGCTTCTTAGTCCACATCCACTCCTTCCACATCTTCGGCCACACCATCATCCTCCTCGCTTCCTAAGGATGAGTCCATTGTCAAGATCCAGGACCTAGGCTATGGAGAATTCAAACTAAATATGACATATTGCATCACAAAAATACCCAAGTCTTCCAAGGTCTATGGTCGGCCTTGTTTCAAAATGGAGCCTAAAGATATTTTCAAGGTCCCTCCCATAATAACATTCATAAAATGGGGTGACATGAGCAAGGAAGACATCGAAGATGTATTATCTTGGATTTACAGAGACCCAGAGAAGCCACCCCCATTACTAGTCCAAATATATGGCAAAGGCTATGACATAATGAAGGAAAAAGGCTATGATGGTACTAGTGGCCTTGGCAAGAATAAAACAGGGAGGTAGGAACCTTTAATTCCTTTTGGAAGACCAAAACGTCTTGGGTTAGGGTTAGATACACTTGAAACTGGCGATCAAAGTACCAATGGACTTTCGAGTGAGAGTGTGAATGCTTCAAAAAGTGTCAAGACTATTGAGGAATCCCTTCCTGAAATCGACTCCCAACGATCCTTAAGCGACTGTTGTCTTGAAGAATTGTTCCTTGAACATGAAGAACTTACCTCTGAATAAAGATTTTGACAAACATTTAAAATTGACCCAACATTGAATAATGACAATCCTAAGACCCCAAGGAACCATAAAAAACCTGAATCATCTTCTAGTCCTATTAGCCATAACCCTAACATAACTGCCCAACCATTTGATAATGATAACCATCATTTGGATTCATCTGAATTGCCACATGAAACTACCAATCCTAATGATAGTCCTTTTGTACCTTATTTTGACAATGAGTATGAATCAAGTGAAGGAGAATATTGGATAGAATCCGATTGGGAATTGGATGACAACAACTTCATTTTTCATGTCTCTAAATCCATTTGCATGCTTTTCGCATCTTCCCCACAATTCACCAATACAGATGATGGTATTTCCTTAGTCTACCTGCAACTAATTGATTGGGATCAACAAGGCCCACCAGTCATGGACATATGTTAGAATGATGAGGCCATTACAGAATTCATGGGACTACATGAGGGCATACAAGTGGAGATCACAAGCCTGGGTTTTCCATCAACTTAGATCATGCAACTAACTTTGGGGAGACTACTCCATCCTCTAGTTGCAAAATGAAAAATAAAAATAAAACAAAAAATGACACGTCTTTAGGTGAAAACCAAAAGGCAACTTCTAACGATAAAAAAGAAAAAATAAAGGACGTATCTACGGGTGAAAACCTCTTTAAGGCGCCCAAAGATGGAGGACTGGACTTTCTTCCTGTGAATCAATAAAAATTGGCAATGCTCATAGAGGACACCATGGAAGTTAACATATCCACAACAGAAGATCCTAAAATTATCCTCTTTGCGACATCCTTGACAGAAGAAGAGAAACCTGAATTCCACAAATTCTTTGCAAAGCGCAAAATTAATTTTGCACGGTCATATGCTAATATGCCTGGGTTGGATCCAAAATTGGTCCTACACCATTTGGAACTACTTCTAGACACCAAGCCAGTAAAACAAAAGCTGCGTAAAATGCATCCTCAGATTGTTTTGTTAGTTAAAGCCAAACTCAAGAAATTGTTAGATGCAGGATTCATACGGTCTATCAACTATGTTGAATAGATATCCAATCTTGTACTGGTCACAAAACCAAATGGTTAGATACGTGTCTACACAAATTTTAGACACTTGAACAAAGAATTTCCAAAGGATGACTTTCCATTGCCAAACATAGATAGCATAGTTGACCTCGCGGTAGGATATGAGATGTTGTCCCTCATGGACGGTTTCTTAGGTTATAATCAAATTCGTATTGCCCCTGAAGATCAACATAAAATAGCATTCAAATGTCCTTGGGGTACATACTATTGGAACATCATGCCTTTTGGTCTTAATAATGCAGGCACCATGTATCAAAGAGCTATGAAAACAATATTCCATGACATGATGCACAAGATAATGGAAAATTATGTAGATGACCTTTTGGAAAAATCTGTGAAATGAAAAGACCACTTGAAAGTGTTAGAAAAAATATTCAAGAGATTGGAAGAATACAAGGTCCCCTTGAATCTGAAGAAATGTGTCTTTGGTATGACATCAGGAAAACTTTTGGGGTACATTGTTTCTTGCAAAGGCATTGAAGTAGATCCTACCAAAGTGAAAGCAATATTAGACATGCCTCCTCCAAAAGGGTTAAGTGAACTTAGGACATTACAAGGAAGGTTACAATCCATCTAACACTTCATAGCACAATTGGAAGACAAGTGTCATCCATTTTAGTATCTTCTATGGAAGGATATTCCCTTTGTGTGGACTAACAAATGTCAAGAGGCCTTTTGACAAATAAAAGATTATCTATTGTCACCACCTGTTTTAATGCCACCAATCGAAGGGAAACCTTTGATTCTATACATTTCTACAACAATTTCAGCATTGGGGGCATTACTGGCACAAAATGACCATGATGAGAAGGAGAGGGAAATATACTACATCAGTAGGACATGGGTTGGATATGAGCTAAAATATACATCCATTGAATGTGCTTGTCTTGTAGTTGTCTTTGCTATTCTGAAATTAAGACACTACATGTTGAATCAACATACACACCTAGTAGCAAAGATTGATCCCCTGAAATATCTTCTAAGTCTCACAACATTGACAGATCGCCTGACAAAGTGGGTCATGATCTTGAGTGAGTATGATATTCAATATGTGGAATGAAAAGCTATAAAAAGACATGCTATAGTAGACCAATTGGATGACACACCTATACAAGGCAATCATCCACTAGTAGCAGACTTTCTAGATGAGTCAATATTTCATACAGAAGCTAAGTCACCTTGGAGACTATATTTTGATTGATCTCATACCGGTCATGGCTTGGGAGCAAGAATACTATTTATCACTCCACAAGGAGACTCCATCCCTAAGTCATTCTACATTGCTTTCCCATGTACAAATAATGTGGCAGAATATGAGGCACTTGTCACGAGACTCAAAATGGCCATAAAATGGAAAATTAAAACACTTCATGTCTATGGAGATTCTCAATTAGTCATTAACCAAGTCAATGATGACTATGACATCAAGGACAAGAAATTAATGCCTTACAAACGAATGGTTGACAACTTCCAGACATATTTTCACCTATTGACTTTTGAGCAAGTTTTGAGAACATAAAATAAGGCAACAGATGCAATGGCCACAATTGGCTCTCTCCTAGACATTCCAAGTAATGTACCACAATTTGAATTCTTAGTAGAATAGTTGTTGGTCCCTGCATATGACATACCAGAATCAAAGATGGTTTGCGAACTTGTTGGTCCCAATTCTCCATGGTATCAAGACATCTATGACTATCTCAAGTCCCAAACCCTTCCCCCCAACCTATCCAATAACTAGCGAAAGTCCTTTATCTGTAAAGCTGCATGATACACCATCATTAGTGACACCCTTTACTGCCATAGCTTTGACAACACCCTTCTTCGATGTCTTGAAACTGAAGAAGCAAGAACGAACCTACAAGAGGTACATGAGGGTATATGCAGATCCCATTCGAGTGGCCCTACCTTAGCCAAGAAAATAACAAGACTTGGGTATTACTGGACGACAATGGAGAAAGATACACTTGAATTTGTTAGAATGTGTCACCAATGTCAGATACATAGTGATTTGATTCATGCACTAGCACAAGAACTTCTGCCAATTACTTCTCCTTGGCCCTTCACACAATGGGGAATTGAAACTACAACAAATCCCTGTGATTTGTTCCATTTTTTTCTCTGCTTTTTGCTTCCACCCATTGTTTTAATGTATTTTTGCCAATTTTTTGAAAACATTAGCTCTATTTATCGAGATGGCGCTATTTTTAGTGTTTATTTGTGCCGATCAAGACAAGTCAGTGCTAATTTTGGCACTACTTTGTGTCGACATTAGCACCACCTTGAGTGCTGATATTGGCTTTGAGTGTGGTGCCATTGTTAGTGCCACATTTGGCTCTGAGTTTAGCTTCGAGTTTAGTGCCACTTTTAGCTTTGAATTTATCTTCGGGTTTAGTGTTGGTTTAGACACCCCTATATCGATGAGAGAATCACTTACGTCACATCGATAAGGTATATCTACAAGTGCTCGACAAAACACAAATCTTGGATATAACGAAGTAATGTCGATGAGACATTGAGATATTGGTAAGACAAATAAGATTGTCTCATCGACACTCCTCAAGTAATGATCAAAAGCATACACCGCTATACCACTAGGAAGGTGAGAAACATATGCAGTAGAGCAGTATACACCACAACCTTATATCAAGAAGCCTTGAGCAAGGCGGTAGTGCGGTAAATAGCAGAAGGAAAGGGAAAAACACAGCCATACCATAGCAATAATCACGAGTCTCCCTAACATGGCAGAGTTACATCGATATGTAAAGAAATACCACTGAAGGAAAATATCGATGAGACAGTGGCATATTGGCAAGAGATATTAACTTGTCTCATTGACACCGACAACCAATATAAAAGGAACATAAGATCTAATGTCGATGAGACATTAAGATATTGGTAAGACAAATAAGATTGTCTCATCGACACTCTTCAAGTATTGATCAAAAGCATACACTGCTATACCATTGGAAAGGTGAGCAACATATGCAGTAGAGTAGTATACACCACAACCCCACAATGGGAAGCCTTGATCAAGGTGGTACTGCGGTAAACAACAAAAGGGAAGTGCAGAACACCACCATACCGTAATGGGTATAATAAGAGACGGTGGTAGTACTGTAATCGTGGCATCATTACAATTTACAACACTAAATGCAGCAAATCACGTCAGTCACAATCCATTTGAATATAGCCCACCAAATTACTCTAAAAATATAATAAAAATACTCTAAAATTTTTGTCAAAATCTTATTTTCAGGAATAGCCCGCCATAATGGAGTTTTCATTTTAATAAACATACAATAAAACCTTTGTTGAAACCTTATTTTTAGGGGTAGCCCGCCAAAAGGGAGAAGTGTTTCAGTAAAGAACAGAGAATGGTAAGGAGATCTTCATGATAGGAGGCATAGGATTCATTGCTATTTATCTCATTCTTGCTCTGATCAATAAGGGTTACAATGTTAATGTTATTTTTTGTAGTCTAGGTATTTAATTGGCATATGTTTACATAATCTCAAATTCCTTTAGATGCTTTTGAAGTATCAATGTATCCTCTATAGGGTTTAAGATGAATTCTTTTAATTTAAAAAATAAATCAGATGCTTTTGAAGTATCAATGTGTCCTATATAGGGTTTAGAATAATTTCTTTTAATTTTAAAAAATAAATAAATGATGTATTTTCCTATGTTTAGATAATGTGGAGATCTCCTAAATCTGCCCTAGCACACTATCCTCTTTCAAACTGTGTTCATTACTCCAGCTACTAGGGTTTTGCATTTGACATCTTTAATATCTTCATGATAGTGACTTTTAAATAGATTTGTCTTTGCTTTAATCTTTATCATGGTAACCCTTGAGTTCCATAATCCAACTTCAATCTCTTCTAAGAATGTTGTCTTAAGCTAGACTACATAGTATGCATATAAAGCAACTCCTTCATACCTGCCATTGTTCCAAACCACCACTCACCACCTTCCTTAAAATGTTGCCTCCATAAGCACAATAGCATGTTTTAAAATCATGGTTGTCAGTTATTGACCATTAAGGTCACTACTTTCATCAAGATACAATGATATTTTTGTCTTCAAAATTAAGGCATTATGCAAGATAACATTGTGAATTGTTTGTTGTGTACAATATGATTTTCTTGCACATTTATTGCTTTGCTAACTGCCTTTAAGACTGAATATTGCACCATTAGCTGCAATCTCAAACAACTCACTCATTTTCACTTGAAGATTCCTTTCATGAGCATCCTTGTATAAAATCAAACTATGCCCTATAGACTACCTACTTACTTGCTAATATAGGGGACTCATTGTTTCATGGTATTTTGAGTTTTATTTAGAAGGGGTTAATATGTGGCATTTTTATGTGTAGGAAGAATAGATTGTGATGCAATGTTTGGGTATGGATGGTTTAGGAAAAATTGGATTGCTATTGGTGTCATAACTAGGTTGGATTGTACCTTGAGCCGGTCTGAAACACTTACGGGTGTTTTCACTCGGGAGCAGAACTTGAGTGTAGGAATTTCCAAATATTCGATAGAGGAAGTTCCTACATTCTAAAGATAAAATCATAAATCTAGTTATCCAATTTTTGATCCAACCCAACATCTTTAATATCCGATAGAGGAAACTTGTACATTCTAAGATAAAATCATAAATTTTCTTGTCTTTGTACGATCGCTCATTAGAATTGTTTCTTTAACAGTTTTAGGGCCACATCCACATACATATCTTCTTCTTTTGCTAGTTGAACGCTTAGGCTCTGCATTTACTCCAATCTCCATCTAAAATAATCAACAACATGCATTAATTTATGATTGTACCTTGAGCCGGTGTGAAACACTTTAGAGTGTTTTCACTCTGAAGCATAACTTGTGTGTAGGAATTTCCAAATATCCGACATAGGAAGTTCCTACATTCTAAAGATATATTCTATGAAACATTCCTTATTTTCTATGAAACAGTGTATATATTCTTGTACTTGTAAATATTCTTTTACTATTATGTCTATTAAAGAAAATAGAGTTTGAATAAAAGATGCTTCACCCTTTTTTGTAAGTGAGTATGTGAATTATTGTTCAAGGAAAAATCTTACAGTGTTTACATTTTCAGTTTAAAAGTTTCAAATCTTCATTTTCTATGTGTATAAAATTGTATGTGCTTTTTATCTCTAATGACATAAAACAATAATGTCATCGGAATCAAGGTTTTCAATTTCAGCACCATCATTGTCCACACTTTTCATATCCTGTTCACTTTTAAGTACAATAATCAAAAATTTATTTTTATTTCTTGTCCCAGTTAGTCTTGATTCCTTTCAGCACAACACAGTAGGTTGCATGTTAAATTTCAAACATTTTCTTTGCATTTTTTTGTATATATTATTTTCTCAGTGCATCATTATGTAACAAAAATTTCACTTCTGAGATATACAGTAAAAATAAATGAAAGCACATGTTTGCTTTGTCAAGGGAAATGTATGATGAAATGTCCTCCTTCATGGTCAATTGCCAATTTTATTAATGACTTGATATCTATTATTAAACTCTTTTGAGGAGATCAAAATCACACATGTTTTTCGTGAAGCAAACATGATAGCTGATGGGGTTGCCAATGTGGGAGTGGCTAAGAGATCTAAGTAGGATTCTTTTGAATCACTACCTCTTAATCTGAAGTGTATTTCTAATGATGACCAGCTAGCTTGTTTCTAGGTGAGATGTTCTTGGGGAAAGGTTTTTCATTATGATTTTAAGTTGGGTTTTGCACATCGACCCTTTGCTCTTTCAATTTCATTATTCTTTCCTTGGTTTCCGTAGAAGGATGGACTGACATTTTTGGAAAGGTTACTTGGAATGATAAGCCCACACGTATTGTGGGTGTTTGTTGTATTTTCTTGAGTAGCGCCTAGTTCATTTTACTTTTTCATTTCTTCCAGCTATTCTTGGGTTTTTGTTTGTTTCCTGTCACTATGGGTGGTGATCGTTGCAGAATTGAACTGAGTTCTTGTGAAGAGTTTCAAAAAAATGCTACTGTGTGGGAGCACTTGGAATTGGGGGGGTTACTCAATTTATGCAGAGAATTCAAGGCCCAAACATTGATGTAATGGATTTCTTTATGAAAGGATGGAATGGGAGGTCTCTGTGTTACCAGGGCGTTGAGTTTCAAATTGAAGAGGATTTTATTGTGGAGGTAACTGGTATTTCAGTTGTTGGGAGAAAGTTTTTCAGAGATAGGGGAGTGGCTAAGAAGGCCTTTGTGAATTTATTTGAACATGATGAGAGGAAGAAGGTTAAGGAAATTGGAAGTGGAGGTTATGTTAGGAAGTCCCTGAAGCCACTTTGGAGGGACCTCATGTTGGCCATTATGCACTACTTCACCCTTGAAGATTCTCTATGGTTTACACTCACCATTTTATGCTCTTAAATCATTTTACACATAATGTTTCGGTCTCGTTTCCTTTTTACATGTTACATTTTATGGAGAAGAGTATTGAAGACAACAGAAAGAACCCTAAGAAGGTGGTTCTTCATCAAGGGCTTATGTGTTTGATTTTTTCTCATGTCAAGCTAAATTTGATCTCGGTCTCCCCTAAAAATCCTGGTAAGAAGGAAGTTAAAAATGATGGGTATGGAACAAGGGACTCTGCCAGTGAATGGGTTGGTAGTTTAGAGGAGAAAGAGTCAGAATATGAGGAGTTGCGGGAGACTATGCTAATTCTGTTAGAAAATCTTTGAATGAGAAAACCAAAGGCATGAAGAAAGTTAAAGCTTCCGCCAAAAGGAAAATTGAGGTGGTTGCCTTGTTTCGAATGTGAATCCCGCATTGTCTTCTAGAAAAGAGGGTTTGAAGGGTTGTCATCCTATGGGTGATGTGGATCCTTCAAATTTTGATTGTGTTCAGAATGCTTCGTTGGGGAACCCTGTTCCTAGTAAGGATGGTCTACTAGAGAGCTCCCCAATGCAAGGGCTTAAGGTGCCAGTTAATTTGGGTGGTCAGTTGAGTGGCCTTGCTAATATGGGAAACTCTAAGATGGAGGTGAAGCCTAATGAGACTGGCCCTGTGGATATGTAGGGGATTGAAGCAATTAACTGTTCTTAGGATTTTTTTGTTGTGGAGAAGGAAGTGAAGAAGGAACGTCTGGAGGCGTGTGCTGATTTGGAGAATCTACCAGATAAGGAGAGGATAAAGGTGTATGTTGTGGATGCCAAGGATTCCCCAGCCGAAGAAGAGGATGAACAAAATAGGGATTTTTTTGATGCCCCTGTTGACTTGGAGTAGAAGGGTCAGCCTTTGGTTAACTAGGATGAAATTGACATGAATATGTTTTGTAGAATGGTTAAAGATGGGACGAGAAACCTGATTTCCCTGCTTAAGTGGTTATTTTTTTAGGTTAAGGAACTAAATTTTTAGATGAAAAATTGGTAGGATGTTTGTGTTGCTATACTAAGAGGTAACCAAAAGGAGTGGGAAATAAAAGGAAAAGTGAAATCAATGCATATTAAGCTTGATAAGATACTGGCTGATGTTGATTGTTTGGGGGTTTCTCATGAGGAAAGAATTTACTCTTTGGAAGTTATTATTAATAAAATATTAGAGGACAGAGTGGCAAGTCTAGAGGATAAAATGGGAAAGATGTCAGAGGACTTGAGAACGGTGGTCAATATCAGCAATAACTCTTTGAAGACCACTACTATGGGTCTTTTTGTTTTGAATGAGAAAGTGCTAAATTGGACTGGAAAACCTCTTGACTTGGGTAATATGGAGGAAAGGATTGAAGAGATTAGTGGCTCTTACCTAGTGGAGAAAGCGAAAGCTTCTACTCCTGTGTTGGAGAAGGACATGCAGGCGGGTCCATGCCTTAGGATGAGAAGCAAGATGAAAAGGAGGGTTGTTGTTGTTGTTAAGGAGCTGAAGGATGTTATCAATATCCATAAGGAGGTCATCAAGGAGAACATGGCATCGACTAATGTTTTAGATAATTTGTTGTAGCTGGTGCTTCCTCTTTTGGTTCAGCAGCTTTGTTAATGGTTTTTGCTTTTGGGTTTGCTGATGGGTTGCTAATGTTCCATCTTATGTCAATTTTTTGGTTTTTTGGGCTTTTGGGCTTAGTAGTTTAATTTCTCTTGTAGCTTGGCATCATTGTAAAGGGTTTCAGGGCCCCTTCCAAACCTATTTTTCCTTATAAAAAATTGATTCAATCTGATTTTCTACTATACAATTGTTTTTTATGTGCTTTTTACTTTTTGCATGTGGATTACCCTTAGAAAGAGACTGCTTATCTTTTCTTAAATGAAGCCTTTACATTTCTTGTCTATGAAAGGAATTTGCTGCTTGACAACAGGTTCGTGAACTTCATACAAATTAAGATTGGTGTAAAAGGCCATCCCGACAAATGTTGTTTGGTCTAGAATTATAATGGAAAATAAAAAATCTTGCTCGAAGAATAAAATAGGTTTTCAATTGTCCAAGTACACCATAATATTACTGAAGCATTTCAAAGTTTAGGCATTTGAGATTCATGGACCTCCTTGGAGGTCACCTACCTAATATAATAATAGTAAATTAGTATGAACCTTTAGTCATAAATTAAAATGCAATATAATATCTCTATGTCTCTCACACATGAATGTTTCATTTAACCACATACCTTGTAAATACTGACAATTGACTTATGGCATTCCTTAAGTCAACTGTAAAATAGGAATCCCCCCTAATTTCCAATGGCATGATATGCTATCAAACACATTTATGAAAATTAATAACATTCAATTTTCACGGCCCATGATAGTTATGTAAAAATTTGCACACAATTTATCCGTAAATCTTACTCACATAACATTTATGAAAAGGTCATTAGTAATTTTTTCTCACACAAAAAAATATCAAAATAAATTTAGTGCTTAATTAATGTTGTCTCATCTATTTCCACCCACTTTCCTCTCAGTGATTTTGTATTTTTACACCGTCCATGTCCTCTCTCCATGGCCTCCTCTGTGAATAAAAATGTTGCCACAAAAGCTTTCACCACACTACCGCCGAGAAGGAAGAAGCAACTTGTGGGACTGTAGTAAAAATAGCTCTACCACACCGAGCTAATGAAGGAGCCATGGGACGGTGGTGGTCATAGCACTACCACACGCCAATGGTAGAAGACTTGCAGGAGTGACCACAACACCGCTAGGAATAGAATAAAGACTCGCATGCCGCCACATAAGCTTTCACGACACTACCGCCAAGAAGGATAAAGCACCTTATGGGACTGCGGTAAAATGTACAATGATACTCAATTAGGCACACTTGGTGCCGCCTTAGGAACCCCAAATTGATTACATTAATGACCAAAAGTTGGCACTCAAGCTGGCGTTAAGAAAGAAATTAGACGACAAAAAAGGGAAGAAAAGGGAAAAATGCTGCGCGAAGGAAGAAATCAAAATTGAAAATTAAAAAATTTCCCATGTGAAGGAAGAAATTAGATGACATAAAAGGGAAAAACATCACATGAAGGAAGAGGCAGGGCACTACCAGTAACTAAAGAGAGCACAAAGCTAGGATGCACAGAGGAAGTCCGGTGAGGAGAGTACGTAGGTATTTGAATTTGCTCATAAGATTATACCAAATTTATTAAAAGATATTTTAATTTTTTTTTCTTTGATTGGTGATAATATTTTTATTTTATTTAAGATAAATCAAAATGTACAAAGCTCCAAATAAAAATTTCTTCTAGCACCATCACATCATGTTTGTTAAATAGAATAAAAACCTACGGATCAAAAAGCCCTACCACAACTACCTAAAAACTATCCAACTAACTACTACCCAAACACTAGCCATTTACAGTATTGAAACCAAAAACAAGGCTTAACCCCTTAAGCTTATACATCAACATCTAGCTTAAACACAGTAAACTAGTTTACGTGGAAGTTCTAGAAGCACTGCCTAGATGCAATGGGCACATTTCCATGAGCGACTTCACCTTCTTTCTCGGACGCAAACCCTTCTTCTCACACAGCTCCTCTCTGGTGATGGCTTTGAGTCTTGCCATTATCTCCTCAGTCTCCATTAATTCGATGCATAGTTTCAAAGCTTGCCACCCTTGTTCTACACCCTCTCTCCACACGGCTTTGGTTCTTCCTTCTGGCCACCTAATGAAAGGGTGATTTATCTTTGCTACTTCTAGGTCCACACCTTCCATACCTTTGCTCACAAAGCCTTTTCCTGGTATAGCCCTTTCTAGGATACTCTCCATGTTCACTAAGAAATCCCTATGCACCAGCACTTTCATCACTTTCCTTACAACCTCCACTGACTCTCCTTAGTCTAGTCCCCATAAAATGATCAAAGAGTATATATCCATATTAGTCTAATATTTGTGCTCCAAATCTTAGAAGCAATTACCTGGAATGATTTGCATAGATTGTGCCACCTTCACATCCTTGAACAGGAACAAGCCATGTAGTCTCTTCACCGTCACTTTGCCATCAAAAGGATCCAATTTCTTCCTTGATTTTAGAGTGAAGTTGGCCTCCATTTCTTCTCTGGTACATTAGCCACTAGACTGCTTCACATTGCCATCCTAACACTCTCCTTACTCCCACAAACAAAGAAGCATTGAAGGAAATGCAAGAAAAAACTTCATTACATAGCAAATTGCTGGCCATCAACATTAACGTCGAACGTACGTCTACCACCGACAAAAAGTGCTAATTCTTCAATAATTTAAAAAAACTTTCCTTCAATAATTTGTAAGTATATTTAATATGGTAAATGATATATTTTTTTATTTCCTTGGAAAAAGTAAATGATTGCATTTCTGGCTTCGGCTTCTAATTCATCCCATGTTTTACCTTCCTCCTCTTCAAAATCTTCTTCTTCTTCTTCTTCATCCTCCTCTAGCTCCACAAGAGATTCATCTTTTGAACCTTCCTCATCTAATTTTGATTCCTCTTCTACATTAGAGGGTTCGTATCCTTGATTCGACTCTTCTGAATTATTAGAATCAGAATCACTAGCTTCCATATTCAAAATTCCCAACCACCATCTTCAATAAATTTATCTAGATCATTAGTAATAGTCTTCAAAATTGGCCGCCAGTTCAAGTTCATTATGCTTTCATAATACTTTATATCCATGAAAACCAAGCTCTCTAAATGGTATATCAAACTCTAGTTCAAAATATTTTAGATGAGGCTTCTCCTATAGCTCTCTTACTCGCTTGGAAAATCCTTGAAACTATGACTTCTTAACATTCAAAAGATAAATGGAATGTCCTCAACACCCAGTGCTATCCAAAAAAGTTATCTAAAAGCTAACCCAGTTTTTTAGTTTAATAATTTAGTTATAAAGTTTAAACTTTGAATGTTAATTTTTTTATGTGTTATTGGCTTATTGCAGGCTACAACATTGTTTAATATTTATATCTATAAATTGTCTCTATCACATTAATAGTGTGTCAAAATGGAAAGGAACTTGTTGGAAGTAGTATGCTCTAAATTTCCAATACTTAGTGAATCTAGATCCATAGTTAGTAATGTCCAAACAAAACTTGTCCCAACAACCATAGGGAAATGGGAAAAGTTAATGGGTAATAATCAGTGGGCTACGTAGGAGGATCTCATACTGTCAGCTGATTACCTAAGCCTTCCTTAGGTAATTAGTTGATAGTATGACAACCTCCTGCATAGCCCATTGATTATTACCCATTAACTTTTCCCATTTCCCTATGATTGCTGGGACAAGTTTTGTTTGGACATTACTAACTATGGATCTAGATTCACTAAGTATTGGTAATTTAGAGCATACTACTTCCAAAAATTTCTTTTCTATTGTGAATGTGATAGAGACAATTTATAGTTATCGATATACTTCGTATTGGAAATTTGGAGCTTAACACTTCCACATTTCTTTAATCAATTTGGAGCATAAGACTAAGACTACTCAAATGACATTGTAGCCAGGTAAAAATTTATTAAGGGCATAATAGTAGTATACTTCTGTATGTGTATTTCCTTCAGCTAAAATTTGTGTTTATACTTAGGTGATCAATGTATACTTGTGTATGTGATCAAATTTTCTTCTATTTAATGATATTATTGTGTATTTAAGGTCTGTTTAATAAAGGGTGCATGAAACAAGTTTTAAATCCTTAAAAATATTTAAATTTCTAGGGTTTTTTCATTTTGCTGAGTCTGCATCGAGTCTGGGCGCCAAGTCCCCGAGTCCTCGAGTCGAGTCACCCTAGCCAAGTCCAAGGTGAGTCCAAGTATTGTTACTATGGTTGTGATACAAGAAAAAGGTGCTTACACATTGGCTGAATATATCCTCATCAAAATGACCAGAAAGAAATTTCAAATTTGTAAGTAAACTCTGACAGTCAAGAAAAAAAGTCATAAAAATTGGAAGTAAATTTTGGCAGACATGTAGGTGAACTTAATTCATCTCACTTTATGCCTCTTGGCAGAAATCAAGATCTCCCCTCCTAAATTTTGGACCACATCCATTACCTCCACATAAAACTGGACATCCTTACTCTTCTTGGTTCCCACGCCATGATATGGTTATGCAAATGTAAATGAAGCAAAGTAATCATCTCCTTCTCTGCTAGTTGGAAGAATGCATGCTTAATGTTTTGATACATGATATCAACTCTCTCTTCTACTCTCATGGTTGAATACTGATATTTATTATGGTGGGCCTCTAGAGTTCCAATCATCTTTCATCCTCTTCCACCAAATGCTAGCCTGATCCACACGTCTACCAGCCTAATTGGCTTTGTTTTTGAAAGATGAAGTTTCTTCTCTGACAATCAAGAAAAATAGTCATAAAAATTGGAAGTAAAATTTGGCAAACATGTAGGTGAACTTAATTCACCTCACTTTATGCCTCTTGGCAGACATCAAGATCTCCCCTCCTAAATTTTGGACCACATTCATTACCTCCACATAAAACTGGACATCCTTGGTCTTCTTGGTTCCCACACCATTATATGGTTATGCAAATGAAAATGAAGCAAAGTAATCATCTCCTTCTCTGCTGGCTGGAAGAATGCATGCTTAATGTTTTGATACATGATATCAACTCTCTCTTCTGCTCTCATGGTTGAATGCCGAAATACATTATGGTGGGCCTCTAGAGTTACAATCATCTTTCATCCTCTTCCACCAAATGTTGGCCTGATCCACATGTCTTCCAACCTAATTGGCTTTGTTTTTGAAAGCTGAAGTTTCTTCTCTGATAATCAAGAAAAACAGTCATAAAAATTGGAAGTAAACTTTGGCAGACATGTAGGTGAGCTTAATTCATCTCACTTTATGCCTCTTGGCAGACATCAGGATCTCCCCTCCTAAATTTTGGACCACATCCATTACCTCCACATAAAATTGGACATCTTTGGTCTTCTTGGTTCCCACACCATGATATGGTTATGCAAATGAAAATGAAGCAAAGTAATCATCTCCTTCTCCATTGGCTGGAAGAATGCATGCTTAATGTTTTGATACATGATATCAACTCTCTCTTCTACTCTCATGGTTGAATACCGAAATCCATTATGGTGGGCCTCTAGAGTTACAATCATCTTTCATCCTCTTCCACCAAATGTTGTCTTGATCCACACATCTGCCAGCCTAATTGGCTTTGTTTTTGAAAGCTGAAGTTTCTCCTGAGTCATTAGTGTATCTCTCTCTACCTTTTCAGACTCTTTCATTGCTATAGAACATCTCTGGGATTTAATCATTTGTACCACATGGTTGTTGTGCTTTGAATCCTTGCATCTAAAGGAAATTTCCTTAACATAAATACTGCTAGGGAATTTCAATGTTGCCATTATAGTTGGCATTAAAGTCGGTACACGCAACATTGAAAATTATCCTTATATAAGAATTCCCTCCATCTTGTTGGCTTGTAACACTCTTGATGGTGGCTACATGAAATATGATTCTGATTCCTCTTCTACATCAGAGGGTTCATATCCTTGATCTGACTCTTTTGAATTATTAGAATCAGAATCACTAGCTTCCATATTCAAAAATTCCCAACCACCATCTTCAATAAATTTATCTAGATCATCAGTAATACTCTTCAAAATTGGTTGCTAGTTCAAGTTCATTCTACTTTCATAATACTTTATATCCATGGAGTTCAACCATTCCTTGATGCCATCAAGTGAAGATTGAGGAATGGTGTCAATGCGGAGTACATCCCACTCAAAGTCTTTGAAAACAATAGCTATATCAAATGCCCTTTTCCCAAGTCCTACTCTCTCAAGGTTAACAATCTCAATCTCACTAATAGTGATTACTAAGAAAGGTAATTCCACCAACTCTACCAAATAGTTTACCGTAGGAACAATAAAAGAAGAGGATTTGAAAGGAACTCCATGAAAACCAAGCTCTCTAAATGGTATATCAAACTCTAGTTCAAAATATTTTAGATGAGGTTGCTCCCATAGCTCTCTTACTTGCTTGACAAATCCTTGAAACTCTGTATTGATTTTATTTTTCCTGTCCCTCTCTTGCTATTCTTCCTCAATTTCATTAGGATCATACATTGAATTTCTTGCCCCTCCTAAGGTTTGGACCACATCCATTACCTGCACATAAAACTGAACATCCTTGGTCTTCTTGGTTCCCACGTCGTGATATGGTTATGCAAATGAAAATGAAGCAAAGTAATCATCTCCTTCTCCGTTGGCTGGAAGAATGCATACTTAATGTTTTGATACATGATATCATCTCTCTCTTCTGCTCTCATGGTTGAATACTGAAATCCATTATGGTGGGCCTCCAGAGTTCCAGTCATCTTTCTTCCTCTTCCACCAAATGTTGGCCTAATCCACAAGTCTGCCAGCCTAATTGGCTTTGTTTTTGAAAGCTGAAGTTTGTCCTAACTCACTAGTATTAGTTGTAACTTTTTTGAAATTTTATTATGGTATGTGCACTTTGATATGATGTAATATGATTATAGTTTTGTCTCATATACATTGTAATATTAGATATATAACAAAAAAATAAATTATTGCATGAAATAAATAATAACTTTTCATTTTAAATGTTTTTTTTTTGTAGAACACGGGTCTTCCAGAAGATCAAGATGATCCTCAACATGATATAGATCCACAAAATATTATTTTTTTTGGTATAGATCACATGGCAGAGGATGATGATGACGCAGATACGAAAGACACCTAGGTCGATGACAATGATGAAAATGATGATGATGACGATGATGATGATTAGGATGGTGATGATGATGATGAGACAGTTGGTGATAGTAACCAGTGACATTCATGATCATACAGACTACATCATGGATCATTGTTGATATATCATTTAAATGACTCTTTTCATGATTAGTATCATATATATCATTTTCATGGCCTACTGTACTATATTGTTGAGTTGTATCATATTGACATGTATTATTTTCACTATATCATTTGGACATGTATCATCTTGACTTGTATCAATTTGAGTTATATAATTTATCAATTTTATTTATATCATTTGTACATGTATCATTTTCACTTATGTCAACTGTTGGACATGTATCATTTTGACATGTTTTTGATGTACTGGCATATTTGACTTTAACTTGTTTTAGTTATATATGATGATGATCTTATCAGTATTGGCTTGTTAATTTATATATATCAAAAGTGGTCGATAATTTTTGGATGGATATTTATTAAGTATGATGATTTTAATTTATTGCTCAGGATGGATGTTGTCAAATTCAATTAAATTATAGATATTTGATTCACTTGTTTTGATTATAGATGATGATCATGTTACAATAATTATATTGTTATTTAATCATATGAGTTAAATAACTAAATTACTTACTCTATAATCATATGAGTTATTTAAGAGGCACAATATATTTAACTAATTAAATTAAAATAAAACATATTAAATTAATAAATGGAAGGAAAATAAGAAGCATTTTTAGAAGCAAAAAAGGAAGCAACAATGGAAGCCAAACTAGAAGCAAACCGTAAGCAATCTTGGAAGAAAATATGGAAGCAAAATAAGAATCCAAACCAGAAGCAAACTTGGAAGCAAAATCAAAAGCAAAACTGGAAGGAAAACCAGAAGCAAAACCAGAAGCAAAACTAGAAGCAAACTTGGAAGCAAAACTAGAAGTAAAACTAGAAGCAAAACTAGAAGCAAATGTGGAAGAAAAACTAGAAGCAAAACTAGAAGCAAAATTGGAGGCAAACTTGGAGGAAAAACTGGAAGCAAAATTGAATGCAAAATTGGAAGCAAAACTAGAAGCAAAACCGGAAGCAAAATCGGAAGCAAAACCAGAAGAAAAATTGGAAGAAAACTTGGAAGCAAACTTGGAGGCAAAATTGGAAGCAAAATTGGATGCAAAATTCAAAGCAAAAATAGAAGCAAAAATGGGAGTAGACATGGAAGTAAAACTAGAAGCCAAATTGGGTGCCAATTTTGACGCCATTTCCATCATTACTTCCCAACGCTATTTTAGGCACTAACAGAGGTGCCATGATTTTCTAGTGCTAAAACTGGCACTAATTCTGGCACTAAAAACGGTGGAAAAGTCTACACAAAAATGGATGCTAAACTAGCCATGCCTATTTGCGCTGAGTTTAACACCAACCAAATTGTCCAACTTATGTGTTCAAAATACACTAAAATCCAACGCCAAAATCAGTGCTAATTTCCTATTGTGTTGTTGTGTGACCTCGTGGGAAAAATCCATCCTGCCTCGTCCAATGGCCACAAATTCATTATGACCGCCACCGAGTATTTCACTAAGTGGAATGAAGCCATCCCCCTTACATACATAACTGGCAAACAAATTTCCAAATTTATCCTCAACTACATCATTTTTCTGTATGGTATTCCATAGTCCATCATCACAGACAACGAGCATCCTTTCAAAAATCAAGATGTTCGTGAATTATGTGAATGCTTCCATATCCAACACCATTTTTCCATGCCATACTACCCGTAAGGAAATGGTCAAGCTGAGGCATCCAACAAGACCATCATCAAGATTTTTAAGAAGATAGTCAATGACGCTGGCTGTGACTGGCACATCCAACTTAACCTTGCTTTGTGGGCCTATCACACCAAAATTCGCATGCCCACAGGTACCACTCCATTTTCCCTGGTCTTTGGAGCTGAAGCCATCTTTCCCATCGAGGTTGAAATTCTATCTTTGCAAGTCTCCATGAAGGGTATGATCGATGATGAGGAGTATAGATAGTCACGACTACATGTGTTAGAGATGTTAGATGAACAACATCATAATGCCTTGAATCATTTAGAAGCATACCAAAATCGTCTCTAGCGTAGTTATAACAAGAAAGTAATGGTCAAAAAGTTTGACATTGGCAACCTAGTTCTCATGCAAAATCCTAAGAATCAAGTTGATAGAGAAAAACCTGGCAAGTTCAAAGCAAATTGGTTGGGTCCTTATATTATCACATCTTCTTTTGGTTTTGGAGCATATCAGCTAGCTACTCCATAAAGTGAAAAACTAACAGATCCCATCAATAGTTTACATCTGCGAAAGTTCTATGCATAGCATCAGAAAACCTGGCTAAAAACCTTAAAAATACAAAAAAAAATGAAAAATATAAAAATTGTCACCTTGATGAAAACTTGGCAAATAGGTGTCTTGGTGACACCAATTTTTTTTTAAAAAATGACAAAAATAGTAAAGATAAATAACTCATCCAAAAGTGAAAACCTGGCAAATAGGTGCTTTGGATAAGTACCATGGTGAAAACCTGGCAAATAGGTGTTGTGTGTAGTCAGTCATTGCTCTACCATCTACTGTCACCCTATCTTCCTTGGACCATAATAAAACACACTTTTCCGTCACCACCATGACACTTTCCATGAAATTACACCCTTCCTTTTCATGGTTGACAAACGGTTGACATCAAGTCCCACATACCGTCCATCTGTCACCCCATGCATGTCTTTTTTACATCCTTCAAATTTGTCTAAGTCTTGGACCTAACTAGGGGCAATTCATAAAATGTCCTAAAAAAAGACAAACAAATCATAAAATGTCTTGAAAAAAAGACCTAAAAAATAAAAGTCCAAAAAAAGACTTAAAAATAAAAAAATGTCCTGAAGAAGTCCAAAAAAATCCAAATAACAGGTCAAAACCTCAAAAATAGAGTCACATTTCATCATGTCAATCATGTCAGTCAAGTCTTTGTCATTTTTCAAACTATGTTGTCTCTGCGCATTTGTTACATAGGAAAGGCTCGTCTTCGATCCCTTAAGACATTAGGTTAGTCCTTTTAGGTTTGTCAAAATAAAAATCATGGCTCAATCTTCGGTCATTATGACAAAGTCATTGGTCGTGTCGAACTACAAGGTCTCTGAGTGTATGACGCAGGAAAGACCATCTGTCGATGAGCCCCCGAGGCCGCACTAGGTCAGTCCATTAGGGTTCATGGCATGGCACTGGCACACACATCAAAATTCTTCAAGACAAACAAGGCACTTCAAAATAGACAAACTCCTAAACCAAACTCTAACAACTATTTGATCAACATGTCAAATTCTATCAGCATGCCAACATTGACATGTAGTCAGTTCTGTTAACAAAATTCAAACTTAATCAACTTCAATCAAACTCAGTCAAAACATGTCAAATTGTCATAACTAGTCAAACAATCATCTCTTGGTTATCCTTAAGATGTGTCCTTTTGAAGGATTTCCTTTGTCATTTATCTTTACCTTAGGATGTGTCCTTCCTGGGTATCATCACTATCATTTGGAATTTTGAGGGATTCTCTTGACATTCGAGGATTGATCCTCTTGACATGAAAATTATTCAGGATATGTCCTTCCTGAATTTGGAAAACTCTGACAATCGAATATCTGACATCGTCAAACATGACACCTTTGGAATTCAACATTGTCAAACCTGGCATCTTGGAATTAAAACACTTGACATTTAAACACAATTGGAAAACATGTAAGGAAAGCAATGGTGCAGAAGCAACTTTCCTAACGTCACAACCACAAGGAAGTAAATAGACAATACTTTTAATTTCAAATTACAATCCAATTAAGACACACATGAAAGATTTACAGAAACAAAGAAGATACTTAAAGACAATGAATAACAGATTTACGTGGGAAACCCTTTCGGGAAAAAACCCACCACACCAAGCTAAATCTCTTTGTATTACAGTAACAACAATTACATACAATGCAGAGATACAAATCTCTGGTATCAGTTCACAATAGCTTCATTCACTGTTCAATTTCTTATAGAAAATTCTCTCAACAATCCAATTCATCAAAAATCACATTTCAACTCAGAATGCTATCCTCTAAATATTACCACATTCTGATTTTTGTCTTCTGTTCATCCTTATCCGCCATTACCCATCATAGACAATTTCCTTTCGAGCAATTGATTTTTCCTTGTATGCTATTCAGCTCCAGCATCACAACAGTTGCAAAAATCTAACTACCATCCATTTGAAATTCACTTCCTTTGATTGGTCCGTGAGGCTCCACATCGGATGGTCAATTTCGTCAAAGGCATTTAAACTTTGTTGGCATATCGGTGAGACACTAGCAGTGTCTCCCCAATGCCACAAAGTCTTCATATCGATATCGGCGTAAGTTCCAACAGTCGGCAAGATGATATAATGAACGCCATGAGTCATACCGAATCCATCGACATCCATTGCGTTTCTATCAACAAGACATTTTACCGATGCTCACAAGTTGCATCGTCTTCAGTTTTCCTTTCGGCAAGACTATCGCTCTTCAGTGAGACCACATATCGATATCCTAAGTCACACCGAAGAGTCATACTTGTCGGAAAGACATTTCACTCTCGCCAAGACCTCCCACTGAGTCTTCATGTTGTTCCGAAGCATCCACCAGTCGGCGAGACTCATCGCTTTTGCCAGGACTTCATACTGAGGTCCTAAGTCATACCGAGTGCTCCAATCACCAGTCGGCAAGACATTCGTCTTTTGCCGAGACCTTTCACCGAGCGCTCATGTCTTACCGAGTTGGTAAGACATTTGACCTTTTCCAAGACCTTTCACCGAGCAAACAAGTCATCTTGAAGACTTTCGGCGAGACTCTCCATCGGTTGCCAAGAATTCACACTGAAGTATTTTGTCACCCTGAAGGCACCAAGTGAAAACTCCCATCGGCGAGACCTTTCTTCATCGCTAAGACTTCTCTCCGAGACCCTTGTGTTACCTTGATAGCCATATGCTATCGGTGAGACTTTTACTAGTCGCTGGGAATTCTTACTGAGTGATCAAGTCTCCCCGAAGCCCGATAAGAACATACTGTCAACCAGAGGTCTCCATTCGACAAAAGGTCATAGCGAATGCTTCTTGCCACAGCGATAGTTCATTCGGCAAGACCGAAACCAAGTCACGACGACTATGGAATTTCAACAAGATTCATAATAGCTAGTCGGCCAGACATGATTAATGTCACAACGACTTTTCCCTCCAGGAGTTACAACTCTAGAACATAATAAAACTACTGAAATTCATGGGCCAAGAGACCCATTGAACTGGCACACCATCTGAACTTGTCTGTGCTCACTGGCTTCGTCAATGCATCTACAACATTCTCCAGAGTATCCACTTTCTCCAAAGAGAGCTTCCCATCCTCCACCATATCCCGTACAAAATGATACTGTACATCCATATGTTTCATCCTGGTATGGAGAGTAGGATTTTTTGCCAAACATATAGCACTCTGACTGTCATAGTAAATTGTAATTTTTCCTGCATCAAAACCAATGTTAGAACACAAACATTTTAACTAGATTGCTTCTTTACAGGCATGTGTAGCTGCCATGTATTCTGCCTATGTAGTGGACAAAGCGACTATAGCCTGCCGCTTGCTCATCCAACTCACTGCACCACCATTCATCATGAAAACATATCCATTGGTGGATCTTCTGCTATCAATGTCCCCTGCCCAATCAAAATCCACATAACCTTGAATACTGAGAGTCCTCTATGATTCAACCAAGTTCCCATGGTAACACAAAGCAAAGTCTAAAGTGCCCTTCAGATATCTAAACACTCTCTTTACAGCATCCCAATGTGTCCTAGGATTAGCCATAAAATGACTAAGAAATCCCACTGCTTGGGCAATGTCTGGCCTTGTATAGCCCATTACATACATAAGGTTGCCAACAACACTAGCATATGGCACATTGGTCATGTCATCCATCTCAGTAGGATATTTTGGACAATCCTCAACAGATAGCTTCATTCCCTACGTAACTGGAACAACTAGCTACTTGCAATCAGTCATGCAAAATCTCTTTAGAACAGTCATGATATACTTACTCTGACTGAGCCAAAGTTTTCTATTCTTCCTGTCCCTAGTTATTTCCATTCCTAGAATATACCCTGCTGCACCAAGATCTTTCATTTCGAACTTTGCAGACAACTGAGACTTAAGATCAGAAATTATTAGCTTACTATTGCCTATGAACAACATATCATCAACATAGAGAGCAATAATAAGGACTTGATCACTTTCAGCTTTGTAATACACACAATGATCAGATTTTGATCTTACAAATCCCAATGACAAAAAAAATGTGTCAAACTTTTGGTACCATATTCTAGGAGACTATTTTAACCCATACAGAGATTTCTTCAACTTGCAAACTAGTCTTTCCTTACCTTTTTCCACAAAGTGCTCTGACTGGGGCATATAAATTTCTTCTTCAAGATCACCATGAAGAAACACTATCTTCACATCCATCTATTCAATCTCTAAGTCATACGCTGATGCAAGTGACAAAAGAAATCTAATAGATGTCAGCTTAGCTACAGGAGAAAAGATTTCTCCATAATCAATTCCCTCTACCGGGGTAACCTTTTGCAATCAGCCTTGCTTTATATTTTTCTACGCTGCCATCCAAACCAATTTTCTTTTTAAATACCCATTTGCAGCCCACAACTTTTCTGCCTTTAGGAAATGACACCAAACTCTAGGTATCATTCTTTTCTAATGATGCCATTTCTTCATTCATGGCTTCCAACCAAGAGTTTGAATCGGACATTTTAAATGCCTCTTTCACAGTCCTAGGTTCATCAGTGCTAGAAATTAAAGCATAGGCACAAGTAGACTCTATTAAAGAAAACCCATACCTATCAGAGTTGCTTTCTTTACGAGTTGACCTCCTCACAGGCTGAGGCTGAGGTGGTTCTTCATCTTCTTTAGAACTTTCAGTGCTACTTGATCTTTCCTCAGTATCAGGTACATTTTGATTTTCAATTCCTCTTTATCTGGTGTTGGAGGAATTTCTGCTACATCCTTTTCATTTTCTGATTTCTTCTCGTTGCAGATCCAATGTAGAAGGCTTTAGCTCATGAAGATAATGCTTTTGCTATACAAAACCTTCTCAGTCTCAGGGTTCCAAAGCTTGTATCCTTTTATGCCAGCACTATAGCCAATAAAAATACACTTTACAACTTTGTTTTCCAACTTGGATCTTTTTCCAAATGGCACATATGCATATACCTCACAGACCAAAGACACAAATATGTCTCAGAGAGGGCTTCTTTCCAGACCATGCTTCCAAAGGCGTCTTCTCAACAAGAGCAGAGTTAGGAGAATGATTTACCAAGTAACATGTTGTAGAGATTGCTTCAGCCCAGAACTTCTCCTCCAAGCCAACACTGCTTAGCATACTTCGTGCTCTTTCCATTACTGTCCTGTTGAACCTTTCAGCAACTCCATTTTGCTGTGGAGTGTAAGGTGTAGTCTTATGTCTTTTAATCCCATGATCTGTACAGTACCTTTCAAATTCATCTAAACAAAACTCACCACCATTTTCAGTCCTTAAACATTTTATTTTCTTATCAGTCTGATTCTCAACAAGGTTTTTAAATTCCTTAAACTGACTGAACACTTCTGATTTATTTTTCAAAAAATATACAAATGTTCTTCTTGAATAATCATCAATAAACGACACATAGTATCTTGATTTAGACAAAGAAGGAACATTCACTAGACCAAACACATCAGAATGAATATAATCAAGCAAACCAGAAGATTTGTGAGGACTGGAATAAAATGAAACACGATGTTGTTTACCATATATGCAATCTTCACAAAACTTGAATTCAAGGTTACAATCTTCAAGCCCCTCAACCAGGTTTTTATTTTTCAAGGTTTTTAAACCTTTCTCACCAATGTGGCCTAGCCTATGATGCCAAAGCATTGTCTTTTTTGCTGGAAGTTTAACCTCTATGGATTTTACACCATTAGGAATGTTTCCCTCTTTTCCTCCATGAGTAGCTTTCTGTGACTTCGCAGAGACACTATTGCATTGAATAGCTTGTGCATCCAGCTTATACAAAGTACCAATACGAGCACCCCTAGCTAGCACCATAGAGCCTCTAGTCATCTTGCAGCCATTTCCACAGAATGTGACATGCACTCCAATATCATTAAGCTTACTTACAAAAAGTAAATTATGAGCCAGACCTGGTATATGCATCACATCATTAATTCCCTTCACTCTTCCATCAGGGAATTGAATTCTAACTCTTCCACGACTAACAATTTCCAAAGATGAATCACTTGCCAAATACACCTTTCCACCATCATAGTTTTCATACTTCATGAATCAGTCTCTATGAGATGTCATGTGGAAAGATGCTCCAAAATCAATCAGCCAGACATCATCGGATGCCCACGTAGCCAAGGCTGCAATGAAGGCGTCTGCATCACTCTGAGAAGGAATCATTGTCAGAAGAGGTATTCTTCTTCTTCTTTTTCTCCTCCTTGCAATCCCTTCAGACATGACCAGGTTTCCCACAATTCCAACATTTTACCTTGGACTTCTTTCCAGGAGACTTTGATCTCCCTTCTAATTTCGATCTAGATTTCTTGTCCTTCTTCTTGCCTTTCTCCTTCGATTTGCCTCTAACAGCTAGAGCCTCCTTTGCCATCTCAAAATATTTTCTTCTTATCTCTTCCAACAACAAAGAGGCAACAACATCTTCCATCTTGAAAGTGGATGTCGTACTCCCAATAGCCATCACCAGATGATCCCAAGAATCTGGCAAAGAACAAAGCAGCAGCATGCAGTGATCTTCATCTTCAATCTTCACACCAATAGATGTTAACTGAGCAATCATCATGTTGAATGCATTTAAATGATCAGCAACTAACCCTCCCTCTTGCATTCTCAAAGAGTACAACTTCTTCCTCAAGAACAATTTGTTCACCAAGGACTTGCCTTGATAAATAGATGCCAGTCTTTTCCACAAGGAAGATGCAATCTTTTCTTCATGCACATTCAGAAGAATAGAGTCTACCAAATAGAGCCTTATCAACCCCTTAGACTTTCTATCTGAAAGATCCCAATCCTCTTGCTTCATGCCTTGAGGCATTGTTCCAGACACAGCAAGCCATAGATCACGATCTACTAATAGATCTTCCATTTTGAGTTTCCACAACTCAAAATTGCTACCATTGAATTTCTCTATATCCATCTTTCCAGATGTGCTCGCCATCTTAATTTGTAATTAAACTATCAGACCTCTACCAAACTCCCACTGAAAAAGAATTGACACAAAAAATCCAACCCTTTCACAAGGATAACACAACTAGCCAGGCTCTGATACCACTTGTAAGGAAAACAATGGTGCGGAATCAACTTTCCTAACGCCAAAACCATAGGAAGTAAATAGACAATATTTTTAATTTCAAATTACAATCCAATTAAGACACACATGAAAGATTTACAGAAACAAAGAAGATACTTAAAGACAATGAATAACAGATTTACATGGGAAACCCTTTCGGGAAAAAATCCACCACACCAAGCTGAATCTCTTTGTATTACAGTAACAACAATTACATACAATGCAGAGATACAACTCTCTGGTATCAATTCACAGTAGCTTCATTCACTGTTCAATCTCTTACAGAAAATGCTCTCAATAATCTGATTCATCAAAAATCACATTTCAACTCAGAATGCTATCCTCTAAATATTACCACATTCTGATTTTTTCCTTCTGTTCATCCTTATCCGCCATTACCCATCATAGACAATTTCCTTTCAAGCAATTGATTTTTCCCTACATGTTGTTCAGCTCCAGCATCGCAACAGTTGCAAAAATCTAACTGCCATCCATTTGAAATTCACTTCCTCTGATTGGTCCGCGAGGCTCCACATTGGATGGTCAATTTCGTCAAAGGCGTTCAAACTTTGTTGGCATATCGGTGAGACACTAGTAGTGTCTCCCCGATGCCACAAAGTCTTCATATCGATATCGACGTAAGTTCCAATAGTCGGCGAGATGATATAATGAACACCATGAGTCATACCAAATCCATCGACATCCATTGCATTTCTATTGACAAGAGATTCCTCATCGGCAAGACATTTTACTGATGCTCACAAGTTGCATCATCTTCAGTTTTCCTTTCGGCAAGACTAATGCTCTTCAATGAGACCACATATTGATATCCTAAGTCACATCGAAGAGTCATACTTGTCGGAAAGACATTTCGCTCTCGCCAAGACCTCCCATCGAGTCTTCATGTTGTTCCGAAGCATCCACCAGTTGGCGAGACTCATCGCTTTTGCCAGGACTTCATACTGAGGTCCTAAGTCATACCGAGTGATCCAATCACCAGTCGGCAAGACATTCATCTTTCGCTGAGACCTTTCATCGAGTGCTAATGTCTTACTGAGTCAGCAAGACATCTGACCTTTGCCAAGACCTTGCACAGAGCGAACAAGTCATCTCGAAGACTTTTAGCGAGACTCTCCATCAATCGCCAAGACTTCACACCGAATTCTTTTGTCACCCTGAAGGAACCACGTGAAAACTCCCGTCGGTGAGACCTTTCTTCATCGCTGATAATTCTCTCCGAGACCCTTGTGTTACCCCGATAGCCATATGCTATTGGTGAGACTTTTACCAGTCACTGGGACTTCTTACCGAGCGGTCAAGTCTCCTCGAAGACCCCAGTTGCTGTGAGTCTCCCCGAAGCCTGATAAGAACATATTGTCGGCCAGAGGTCTCCATTCGACAAAAGGTCATAGTGAATGCTTCTTGTCACAGTGATAGTTCATTCGGCAAGACCGAAACCAAGTCATGACGACTATGGCATTTCAGCAAGATTCATAACAGCTAGTTGGCCAAACATGATTAATGTCACAACGAGTTTTCCCTGCAGGAGTTACATGTTAGTATGGATTGAGGCAAGTATTCCAACAAAACACTTGGTAAACACTATATTGGCATTTTTCTTTGGATCCTTCATCATGCTACTAGTTTCTCCGCAATGTCCTGACAACAGGATTTAGAGAAGCAACAATGTATCATGATGATGGGCTTGTCTTGTATTTCTTTAAGTAGTCATGTTTTTAGTTCCTCAAGGATGTCTTGGTAATAGGATTTAGAGGATCAATGGAATTTCATGACTTGTGTTTCTTCTTTGTCTTATGCTTGTGGTTGGTTGTGACAAAAAGACTATGGCAATTGCAATCTTAGTATAAGTCATGATCATGCTTGTCTACGACTGCTTGTTCCATGTGATGGCAAGAACTTACACACCTTGATTTATGTCATATCATGGTGTTTTTTGGCCATTACAATAATCCGTCCAATAATGATTAAGAGCAATGATTGTTAAGTCCTGTGGAAAAATGTTGAAGGATTTCTCTCATTGTACTAACATCTATCTCCTTCTGTCTTGTCGTCTCTCTTCTTCTATCTCCTGATGATATCCTATGACATACAAAAATATATTCGCATACATAATCATATAGGAATTGCATTAAGTTCATTACACATTGGCATTTGGTTACATTAACATATAGCCGCATCCATACATTCATATATCATAAAAAGACAAAGTAAACATTTCATTATCCATATCATCACATTTATCATTCACATAAAACATCACATGTCACATTATCCATACATAGTATTGTCATACATTAATGCATTCATAATCATAGATAGGGCATTCATTAGTCAAAACATTATGCATATCATCATCATCATCATCATCATAATAATAATCATCCATGGAATAGTATCATCATGACATAAATAAACATCACATCATCATGGCATATCATCGTAAATAACCATCATAAATGCATACATGATATGGCGTATACAAGACATCATCATAGGAATCATAAATACATAAATCATATCACATGCGCATAATAGAACATATAGACTACATCACCACATAACATAAAGCATATAGGTCACATCAAAATTGCATCATATATATAACCTCAAAAGTCATGTCATAGGATAGAGTCACGAGATATCCCAAAAATAAGAGCTCGCTGGCTCGATGGTCAAAATATAACTATCATAAAATAAGTGTCTAAAATGTCCTGATGCAAGATAACAATAAAAATTTCTATGCTGAGCTCTCCTCATCCCTCGAGGAGAAGATCTAGGGGATCAATTCTTTGTCAAGGGAACCGATGCCATCATGCTCACTATGGCCTGTGCCTAGGAAGCCGAAGGATCTGTCACTGGAGGTTGACTATGCACTAACCTATGACCTAAACCTGTGAAACCATGGATGTGACTCGACTTGTGCCCTAAGGAGTTCCTGTGCGAGTGGTGAGATCTATGCCGTAATGAAGTAGAACCACCCACACTGCTCTAGCTATAACTACTATGGGACCTATTGTTGCTCCCTGATCTTGAACCTGTCCTGCTATATGACCAAGATAACCCAAGATCCCGTCTCTTAGGGGGCACAACTTGCGCATATAGTAGCTTGTAATGTCCTCTACTCTCACTAACTCTGGCCATCTCTCTCGCCATTTCCCTGATGGTCCTAAACACAACTCTGCAAACTCAATACACCATCTCGCAGACTCCTACTATTGGATCATTGACCGATCCCTCTGTACCCTGGAAACCTCTAGCTTTGCCTATAGGGCCCTGACATGTGTTGTACTCTCACCGAGCCTCCTCTATAGATTGGCCACTCTTTGATCTATGGTCGCATCATGTGGTAGTGGTGGTCCTGTAGAGGCATCATCCTCCCCCTGTACCATCCACCACCTCAGCAGTCGCTCCACCTCATCTATCACATCCTCATCATCCCCAATCTCCTCCTCCTCTCCCATGTCCTCCTTTCCTTTGATAACCCCCTCCCTCAGCATCTCTACCTCCATCTCTATAAATCCCTCCTCTTGCATCTCTCCCTCCTATCTTCCCTCCTTCAGACCACCCCTGACATTGGGCACAACATCTAGCTATCTCTCTCCCTCCTATCGCTTAGCCTCCACCTCTCTCTCCTCCTCCTCAACCACCTCAGGGATTGGTACCAAGGGCACTCTCTCCATGTGTTTTCTAACCCTCTTGGCCTATCTCCCACCTTCTCCTCCTCTCCTCCTCCTCCTGCCATCTCCACCATCATCTCCATCATCTCCATCCTTCCCTCCACCTCTACCTCCATCCCTCCCTTGGCCTTTACCTCTGTCCTTTCCTTCGTCTCTACCTACCCTTCCACCTTGCCACACCTATGGTATCACTAATCCCCTGTCCACTAATGTCAGTCCATTAGGATCTATCAAGTGGACTGGTCTATGAGTCTACCACCACAGATCAAAATCCATTATAGCCCCTAGATCTGCAGGCCCCCCTCTCCATCCCCACTATTGTGCCACTAAACTATTAATCTGCTGCTTTGTGAATGGAACTGAAATTGTCGGAACCCATGCAGATTCTTGAGATGACCTGGCGTACTCTGCTATACCCATGGGAACACCCTGCTACTCACCAAACTGTCATAATACCCTTTGTGGTAGGTACATCTCAATAATGAGCTGGCTCTGAACAGTTTGTCCAATAAGATATCTGAACTATATGCAAAAATTCAAATGGTTGGCCTCATCATCCCACTGCCTACAGTCCTTGTACGACCTCTAGATGAATGATACCATAGTGTCAATCTGGTGTCACCACCAGCCTATCTCTCTGACTCTGATCTGATGCAACACACCTGCATAGTAATATAGATATGTCATACCATCTGCCAACTGTGGTCTCTAGATCAGTGGATGGAAGACAACGATGTGCTCCCATGCCTAGATCATAAGTAGTGTCATACCATAGCTAATACTTTGGGCTCCCCTATAAGAAATCTCATGGATTTGATGGTAAAACATCCCTAGCAAGCAAGGTCCCTAGGCATATATAGTCCTATCTCATCTCATCCCCACTAGCACATCACCCTAGCCAATAGGAAATCTCTGTCCTCAATGGTTGGGTATCAGTACTCCTGTAATCAATGTCACCAATAGGGCATCACATTGAGAGAAGTGCTCTGGCACGAACTCCCAACAGATCTCATACCCCTCAATCCCCAGCCCTGCACTAGTCTCGTCATGATAATACACTGTAAATGTCTGGTACCCATGGTGTGGATCGTACATGACCCGCTCTCCTTGGATCGATAGGCACAAGATCTGATATACATCCTCGAGTGTCACTATAGCCTCCCCCATCAACAAATGGAAGGAACATGTCTCAGAGTGCCATCTCTTGTAAAGCGCAGCCAAAAGTCCCCTATTTTCTCGAACAATGGGCATATATGCGACATAGTATAGTCCCAATCGCATCAGTCGTCGTCGCTCCCTATCTCACAACTGGTCTTGGAATCCATAAGTGGATGGTCTGCTCTCCTATGTATAAATAGGCACTAACTATCTCTTCACATGTCAAAACACACATTAGCACCTTATTGAAAATCATCATTACCGTTTGTCAAACTCAAAGGCATTTAAAAATCTAAACTTAAACAAAGTCAGCCTTGGTCAAAGTCAATGTCAAATGCATTGGGTTGACTTCGTTTGCATCGCGGTTAAGCATTTGTGTCATTCCATACCTCAATTGCATCTCGATCCAACATTTGCGTCGCTCTAGCTCATGCTTGCGTCTCGACATGGCACGTACATCATGACTCTTTTCACATGCATCACTCTATTCAAATGCGTCGCCTAAGTTCGTGAATGCGTCACAATCTTTCAAATGCAGCATTACACCTCTCGTTTGTGGCATGAATTGGAAAATGCATCTTACTTTTCCACAAATGTGTCATTCCTAATTGACCTACCATAAGAACCCCTTGCATTTTCATCACGATGCATCAAATGCATCAAACACAAATGTGAATGTGACTTACACGCACGCATATGCATCACGACGCATTCATTCATTTCCCTAAAACCTTAAAAATGATATGCAAAATGATAAAATGACAAAGTGGGTTAGATGCACTCATCACTGGCTCTGAGCCCTCTAGCCATCTGTATGTCCGAACGATCTTCCCGTGATGCTCGGTCACTAGAATCACCATCTCTTCTAAAGTCATCTTCGCTCTGTGCTCTCAAATTTGCAAAAGGTGAAATGAAAATGAAATGACTTTTCGCCCCTTTTTAACCTATTTATAGAGTCAAAATTAGGGTTTTACCCTCAAGGTTATTAGTAGAGGCTCTTTTGACTAACTTTGACTGCCCCTTTGGTTGTTTTAAACTCCTCGAAATCCGAAACTGTCTACACTATTGTTTTTCTTGTCATCAAATTGACTTATCGGGACACTTTCCAAATTCTCTATCGTCGGGCCAAAATTTGAAAATTCTCCTGAGGGGGCATATATACTTCATACCTTCGTTGGGGCATATTTTTTTACTGAATTTTCTTTGTCACAATGCGACAAGCTACATTGTGACAAAGAGGGGCAAAATGTAGACACATAAAAATGACCTAGGCTTGCAAGCTCTATTTTTCATCATTTTCTTCCTAGTATAATTAAGACATTTTAATTATGTCCATAGTCCACTTTCGACTATTAATTAAATAATTCATAATTATTTAATTAATTCATGTCTTTTTATTCTTCTTGATTATTAAATAAATAAATTTTATTTATTTATTTAAATATGTCACTAATTGTCTAATGTATTTCCATTTAATTATCCATGTCCACCAATTTCTACTTGATTATTCAAATAGATAAGTTTTATTTATTTATTTAAATACGTCATTAATTCTTAAAGTCTTCTTGTAATTAAATAAACTCTTTAATTTATTTAATTATTGCCACCTTGACATTCACCCTATTTTAAATAAAATTATATATTTAAAATAATCCCACTTTCTAATTTCCCTCTTAAAGTAAATAATTCAAATTAATTAATTACCATCACATGACCCCACCTTTTGAATCAAATTAATTTTTAATTCAAAATAGTCTTTTTCCTCCAAAAATCAAGTAATTGTTAATATTGTTTGATTTTTTTCAGCTCTCTTTTTCTGTGCCAATCTTATCTCTTGTCACATGCATTTTCAACTTTTGATTTGATTTTCTCAAAATCAATCATGTCCATTCATTTTAAATTTTCCCTAATGTTTCCCTAACCCTAATTGTGGGTTGTCATATTGAATCTTGACCATTGATTCTAGGGAATTTGTCAACTTTTAATCTTGGCCATTCACTCAAAATTGTATTTTCTATAAAATGGCAATTTTGGTCTCATTTGGACATCTCATGCTCATATTTTGTCATCTCATGTTCTTGCTATCTTGTCATTTTAGGCTATTTTCTACATACTTCATAGGTTGCATAATTGCATTGTGAGGTCATTTGTTATCAAATATTTCAACATTTGCTTAGGGCTTATCATAGTCATTAGATTGCTCACATAAAATCTGAGGGCAACAACATATTTCCAGCAAGTTGAGAAGGTATAATGGAGGTCAGCCATGGAGAATGAAGATATTTGGTGAGACCTTTTCATTTGTTTTCATGTTATTTCCTTTGCAGTTGATTATTGCTTTGGGTTTTTGTGTTTTTGCATTTAATTTGCTAACCTTAGGAAAATTTCCTTAGTTACATTATTTTTTTGGATTTTTTTGGAGTTTTATGATGGAATGATATGAATTGCAAGTGAGCTGACAAACAGAGAGGGTAGTTTCTTTGACCACAAGATGCTAAGTATCCCAAACCATAGCTAAGGTTGAGGAAGTTCCCAAATGAGGGATAAAACCAACCTAGTATGCATGGAAAAGCGAGCAAGCAAAGGGAGTGTTGAATTATTCACAGGCCACGGTGAGTGTGAAAAGGCTATTATGAAGTGGAGGGTGAATGGAAATGGGATGGAAAGATCAAGTGGAGCTCCAAAGGAAAGAGGAGTGAAGCCTCTACATATGGCATCACTTTTAGTTTTCACCATGGTACTTGCTTAAGGTGCCACCGAAGTGGTTTTCACCATTGAACGAATTGATTTCTTTTTACTTTTTTTTCATTTTTTCAGGACTTTTTTCCATTTTTTTGTATTTTTTCATTTTTTTTCCTTTTTTTTGTATTTTTAAGGTTTTAGCTTGGTGTTTTGAAGCTAGGTATAGAATTGATAAGCACCAGATCCGTAGACTACCTTGACGATGCCCCAATCCTATGTGGATGACCATGTGGATGAAAGGACCTGATTAGAATGAGGAGTACGAGTGGCAAATATGAAGGATGATAGATGTGGCAAATGAAAGAGCTATGGTATGATCCCTAATGTGCACACTACGTGGGCCATCAGGCTTCAAACGAAAAGGATCTTGGGCGACTGATGAGTTATAGTACGTGAAGGGGTCATCGTCAAAGGTACATTGAAAGACATCACCAATGGTGTGGTATGGTAGATATGTGAACATTGAGGGGTGGAATGGAATATATGGTATATAAGTGAGAGTGATGTGGATGAAGACCTTAGATCAACAAGTTCTTTTTATGACTTTTTACCTTGATAGATGCCCCCAGTGATTTTTGATGGAGAGGCATACTTGGAGATTGAATTTTGCTTGCTTTCACTTTTGACTTTTATTTTTGAATTTTCTGATAGCTTTTTATTTTGGCTAGGGGACTTGTCTTGATCTTCTTTCATTTTTGTTTTTCCCAATAACTTTTTATTTTGGCTAAGGGACTTGTCTTGATCTTTTATTTTCTCAATGTCTCTTGATTCTTGATCTCCTTTTAAAGATAGCTTGTTCATTGGAGCTTTTCCTTTATTCTTTTCTTGAGATATGACTTGTTGATCCATGTCTATGATGCGAGTGGATGTGAGTGAGATGGATGAAATAGGTGGAGTGACAAGATTGTTTAATGGATGAATGGGAGTGCCAATGCCATCAATGGAGTCTTTGGGACTATCCTTTTCAATACTATTCATGTCAACGAAGGCTTGCACATCCTTAACAACATGGAAAGATGGATTAGTAGAGGCAAAAATAGAAGATTCATAGCCTAGCCCAAGGTAGGTGGGATGGAAGGATGATGGTTCAGAAGATGGAGAAGGATAATCCTGGATATCTTCAACAAGGTCATTATCAAAAAGTGGATTATCATAGATATCATGGTCAAACATGGGATTATTATGGACCTAAAATGATTGGGCTAAAGTGGACATGGTAGAGACAGATGTATCATCAGGACCCCAAAAGTTTTCAATCCAAGCATGACCATCTTTTTGCATTCCTTCTACAGTTGTTGTGACATCATTGTTGGAAGTTTGACCCTTCTCAACAATATTAGCAATGTCTTTTGTTGGTAAATTATCCATACATTATTCTCCACATCCCATATCATGGATTTGGACCTTGGGGTTTGATGGTGTGGTAAATGAAGTGGATGCTTTTAAGGACTCAAGATCAACATATACTTGAGAAGGAGGTGCTTCACAATTGCTAGGGATTGTGATTTCAGTTTTAGGGCTTAGATTATGGCAATACATGAAAGGGTTACAATCTCCTTGTATTGTGATTTCAACACCATTGTATGGGAATTTAATGTACTAATGATATGTAGAAGGTACTGCTTGTATTGCATGAATCCAAGGTCTTCCAAGGAGGATGTTATAGGTTAGAGGGAGATCAAGGACTTAGCAAACCACATCCTTTACCATAGGACCAACCTTGATTGGTAGAGAAACTGGTCCTTTAGATGACCGTTCCTCTTCATCATATTCCTTTATGGTAATTTTTTTCTTTGGATCAACTGCATTTTCAAAAAAACCTAATTCTATGATCAATTTCTGAGGACAAATATTAAGACTTGCTCCTTCGTCTATCAGAACTCGCTTGATCTTGATATTATGGACAAGGACTTCAATGTGTAAAGTTGTGTTATGCAGTTGTTAGATGGATGAATAATCATTCTCAATAAAAGTTAGAGTGTGAGGAGACATGATGTGTCCCAATATAGCTTGGAATTAATCTACATGTAGGTCTATAGGCATTGTAGCAGTATCAAGCGCTTTATCTAGGATAACTTTATGCTTAGGAGATAGACGTAGTAGATCAAGTATATAAATTTGTGGAGGTGTTTTTCCTAAATGCTTTATGGGGTTGTATTGTGAAGCTAGTGCAATGAGTTTTGAATGAGGAACTCTAAGGGTAACTATGCCTCTATGGGTAGTAACATTACAATCATGTTCTTTTCCTTTTATAATGAAAGTGTTTACATGATTATCAGCCTCATTGATGTTATTTATGGTATAGTCATGCTTAGCAGTAGCACAGTTTACACAATCACCAGATTCAAGGGCCTTTCCTTTGTCCCTGTCATGATTAGGGAAATGGTTTTTAAACATCTCACAATCATAATTACCAGAATGAGTGTGTCCATCACCTACTATCTCACCATCATCAATAAGGTCTTGTATTAGATGTTGAAGTTTATTGCAACTATTAGTATTATGTCCTTTATGTCTATGATATTCAAAAAAGTGATCCACACTCCACCATGGGGGTTTTACTTGTGGATTATATTCTTTCATCCCAGGTAGTGTTATAAGATTATTTTCAAGGAGTTATTTTAATTTAGATTCAAGCGATTTTCCCAATGGTGTAAAATTTCGTTTAGGGAAACTTCTTTGTTTTTATTTTCCTTTATCTAAACATGAACCTTTAAGGTTGTAGATAGGTGATGCTATTTTAGTCATTTTTGCATCAACAACTCCATCATTGACCACATTCTTGTTTTTAACCCAAAAAGGTGTCGTGTTGCTTGAACCCGATTTTTGATCTTTGTCATTATTAAGTTTAATAGTTCCATCATCAATGAGAGTTTGTTCGATTCGAAATCCCATTTCTATGGTTTCATCAAAGGAATCCGAGCAATTAAGGTGAAGTTCCCTTCCAATTTCCTTGTTCAAATTTTGACAAAAGAGGTCAACCATTTCTTTGTCAGGAATGGTATAAGGTAATCATTTTGTTAAATGTCTCCATATTTGTAAAAATGACACAAAAGATTCTCCTTGTTTTTGTTTGGTGTTAAAATGGTTTGTCAAAGTAATTGTAAGTTCACAGTTGAAACTATAATTAGAGACAAATTTATCAGCCAGTTCTTGAAAAGATTTGATGGTCGAGGGTAATCGTGAAAACCATTCCATAGCTTGTCCTCCTAGACTGCGAGGTAATAATCTCATAAGGTATGTATCATCAACTACAAATTCCATGGTAGTAAAACAAAATTCTCTTAAGTGGTCTTTAGGATCTACTTTTCCCTTATATTTATCAAGTTTCGGTATGTCCCAATGACTAGGAAAAGGTGGCATTGGTATGCTTGGGTCAAAAGGATAAGGACATATATCTTTAATGGAGAACTTGTGGGATGATGTTTTAACATTATTGAGAGTATCCAATTCTTGTCTTAGTGATCTATGCTCATCCAAAATAGAATTGTTTGTAGGTGCAGGTTTTGATGTCTTTGAAAATTTCTTATAACCAAGTTGTAAATAAAAGGGTCTGTGATCTTTGATTATATCCTCATTAAATTTGTTTTTGTACACTTAGGCTCACTAGATTTATGTTTGTCATTCATCGTAAGGATATGTCAAAA
>VDFB02281492.1:292110506-292232993 GCA_007258455.2 Sequoia sempervirens
ACAAGAGTTGTGTTTTGAATCTACTTTTTAAACTATTTTTTTTTTTTTAAATAGTGAAGATTAAGGATTTGAAAAAGGGGGGCACACAAAGTGGTTTTGTTTTTATAAAAAAACTAGCATATTATTTGTTGTGCTCCCCTAAAATGTTAACATTTTTTTAGAATTTCAAAAATCACTTCAGTGATAAATTAGCTAACACCATGTAGTTTATGCTGATTTTCTCAACTATTTTTTTAATGAATATCTAATATTTAATTAATTTTTAAAGTGGAGACACCCTGAAAAGTATAAATTTGACCATTCTCCCACCTTTTTTTTTTGAAAACTAATTGAAAATCATTTTTTTTCAATGTGTAGAATGGATTGTAGTTTCTAAAAATTAAATTTACTTCAAAATTTGATGAACAAGTAAAAAACTATACCCAAACTAGCACATGTTAGTTTTTGACAAAAACAGAGATACTAACAAAAGAAGTTAAAGATGGAAACCTTAACATAATCAAAATGTACAAAAAAAAAAATGGTTAGGTAGCTAAGGGAGAATTTAATGTCATCATGGTATTTTTATAAATTTGCATTGAAACATATGTAAACTTGGTGGAGAGCATGACAAAAAATGTGTGAAATTTTGTCACCCTTTGAAAAAATCAAGTCTTTGGCATATAATGGTCATCCAACCCTTTGGTTGGATGCACAAGGAAAATACAATCCAAAGGGTTGGTATTTCCCAATACAACCCATTTGGTGAGTGCATTATAATGTGCTCACGTTTTGTGAATTATAGTGTGTGCATTATGTTTTGCATATAAAAAATATTTCTCTTTTTTCTTTCTCTTTCTCTTTCTCCTCTATCAGTAAAACTATATACATGAAATAAACATTTAAGTTGACATTTGCATATGTACATTTAATTTCTTCTAATTTAAGTTATATTTCATGTATATAGTTTCAAGATGTTTGAGAATGGTTTTGGATCTCTTGGAGTTATAATGCAAATTCTAGTTTTTGGAAGATCTTATAATTTTTTAAACAGTCAAATTTTAATAATTAGCATGTTAAGCTTCAATAATCAGGAGATCAAATTTTAGTAATCAACAAGTTGTATCATCTTTCTCTAGATCTCTATATATCTCACTCATTGTTCATCTCTTATGCTCTAGACCTCTCTCTCTAACTATCTCCATTCCTTTATCTGACTCTCTATCCCTTGAGCTCTCTCTCTCTCTCTCTCTCTCTCTCTCTCTCTCTCTCTCTCTCTCTCTCTCTCTCCTTTCCCTCTCTTTCCCTCTCTTTCCCTCTTTCTACATCTCCTCACCCTCTCTCTCTAATTCTATATATCTCAACTATCCCTCTTTGTCTATCCTTCCCTCCACTCTCTCTCCCACCCTACCTCCTCTCTCTCTTCCTTCCACCCACCTTCACTATCTACTTCTCTTTAAACTATCTCTCAATACATATTTCTAAGTTGTGCCCCTCTCTCTCTCTCTAATCTCTATCTCTATCTCCCTCCCTCACTCCCTCCTTCCCTTTCTACATCTCTCTATCTCCCCTCTCCCTCTCCCTCTCCTTCTATCTCTATATATCTCTCTATACTCTCTCTCTCTCCTTCCCTCTCTACTCTCTTTCTCTCTATGGATGGATGCATATGATATATATGAGATGCACCATTTTTTAGGTGATTTATATGATGTGTTATTTGTTATGCATATGGTTTATTATGATGTTATTTATGATCTATGGATGGATACATATGATATATTTATTAAGCTCACATGTATCACATGATGTATGTATTTAATTTAATTTCTATGTGATGATGACATTATTTATGCTTATGTGTTGTGTTTATGACGATGACTTTATGTTTTGGAACATGTTATTCCATATGTGATATGATTTTTATATGGATGATGATATTCTAACAAGTTTATAGATGTAGGATGATGTAGCTCATATATATTTTTTTGGTATGTCACAGTTCACCACTGAAATGACTATGGAACCTGTTAGTAGAACTGTTAGTGTAAAAAAAAAGAAATGGTTAATAAGGAGTGAAGAAAACTTTTCCAAGAGATCATTCATCCTAATTTGATATAATGATTGATATTACTTGAGCTTGTAGTAGTACATGTTTTATCATCATAGAGAATTTTACTATGGGACATGGACCAAACGAATGTATGCATACCTAAGCATGGATTGTGAAGGTAGCTTTTATTTCTATTTGCTTAAAGATATAATATATGGACAAGTGGAAGATGTGTACCAAGTTGAGACAAACCTTGGTGATAGTAATATCCATTTTCCAAAGATTTAAATATCTCAAACAAAGAGTGTCTTGATTTAGATTAGTGACAATAGACCCTTATAGCAACATGTGAGGAAATTTCCATAAAGAATGTTTATCTTGATACAAGAAAGCGTTTTACTAGCCTTTGAATTGTAAATGATGTTTGGATTATTCTAGATAGAATCACAATCACACATAAGGACCTTAGTTTCCCCAGTACGTTATCAAAACAAACCACAAAAAGAAAACAACAAAAAGAACTATCATCATCCCTCATCCTTTCTTTAATCACTTGTGAATATCATTGAGCATCTTAGGAGTATGACATAACATAAAATAAGATAAAAGATAAGATTAACTGAAACAAATAAGTCAACTAGCTTTTAGGATCTTCTTGTCTACCAATAAGTAGATGATAAAAAATATTATGCCCAATTTAAGGAATAAAACATTTCGTATAAGACGCCTGGCCTAGTTTCAATAATACTACATCATGTATAAGACAAATTACTTTTGATTTGATAGGTACCTTTTATACATATGCAAACAATTGACCTGCTAGTTTGAAAGCTTACTTGGGTAGTGTCCTATTTTTGTTTCATTGATTTGTTTAAGCTTGATTCTGTGTAAGGTATGTCATTTGTGTTCAACATGTCAGTTCTCTACAGAAGGATAGTTTATTATGCAATTTGGACTGTGAAGGAAGACTTACTCATGAAAAACCATAAGGGGACTAACCTAATGCCTCAGGAGCTCATCAATGATATCCTTTCCTACATGAAGAACGCAGAGACATCATAGTTCGACTATCTTGATGACCAATTTGATACCTTAATTATGAGACTTGGACTAAGATAAATACTTGACTTCGACTGACCCTAAAGGAAAAACCTATTGCATTGGAGGCTCATCGATGATGGAATTTCCTACATGACAAACACAAAGATATCATAGTTTGATTGTATAAAATGACCCTATTTTTGGCTTTTTTTTTATTTTGAATGTTTTTTTGTTTTGATTATTTTTTTGATGTATTTAGATGTTTGATATTTTTTGATGTTTTTTAGATTTATGTGAGAACATCCCCAAATACAATGTATAGGATCCTTTTGAAACCTTTGGGTCAAGAATTTCCCCTAGTCCAAAACAAGACCAATTTTTATGGATGGTTGAATGTGATAAGTTATTGATGCTAAGTGTTACCCAATTTAAGACCATGGGAAATTTCTTCACTATGAAGGATTATGTGTTTAGGTTTATTCTAGACAGAATCAGATAGAATGGTGATAGATGGCAGAGTGGAGTTTGACTACACATGGCACCTGTTTGCTAGGTTTTCACCATGGTACTTATCCAAAGCACCATGAAAATGGTTTTCACTATAGGATGGATTATTTTTCTTTCTCTTTTCTTTTCTTATTTTTCCATTTTTTATATATCTTTACCCCATGGGATCTTGTAGAGGTCATGAATAGTACCTCTGAAGGTGCATGCTATTGATAGGATCAAATAACGGTTCACCCTTTGGAGTAGCCAACTGATAGGCACCATATCTGTATGTTGTGGTGATGATGTAAGGACCTAACTAGTTAGGTTCAAAATTTCTTAGTTTCTCACGTTCTTACAATGATTTTTGGGATTTTCCTTCAAGACTATATCACTAATGTCAAAAAATTTGACTTTAACCCTCTTATTGTAGCTCCATCTAAGGTGGTTTTGATATGCCTGTAAGTGGACCAATGTTGTTTTTCATCTTTCATCTAGTAACTCTAGCTCGTGCAATCTAGAAATTTTGTATTCATCCTCAATGACACTCTGTATGGAAACACTCAAGGATGGGATCCCAACCTCACTTCGTAAGATGGCTTGAGATCTGTAGACAATGGAAAAATGTGTGGCACTCGTGGGTGTACGAATGATCGTACAATAATCCCATAATGTTGGATTTAGTTGTATGTACCAATCTTGGCTAGCATCATTGAAAGTATCTTTTAGGAGTCTTACAATTTTATTAGATGTCTTTTCTTGACCATTACCCCATGGGTAATAGGGGTAGCAAATTGGTGTTGAATATGGTTTTGTTCACACAATTCCTTGACATATTAGTTTTTGAATGGATGTCCATTATCGGTTATGATGGATAACATAACACCATACTGGTATATTATATAGTTCAAAATGAGCTTGGAGATTTACTTGCCAGTGATATAGGTCATTGGTATGGCTTTGATCCATTTGGTGAAATACTCTGTAGTAGTTATAATGAACTTGTGTCTATTTGCAGATGCGAGATGTATCTTTCCAATGAGGTCAATTTCCCATTGAGAGAAAGGCCAAGGAAAGGTAATTGGGTGAATTCCATGTGCCGATGCATGTACTAGGTCACTATGTATTTGACATTAGAGACATTTCTTTTAGAAGTGATAGGAATCACACTCCATTGTTGGCCAATAGTATCTTGTCCATAGAAGCTTCTTGTATAGAGAACGATCACTAGAGTGAGCCCCACATATACCATTATTTACTTCTTGCAAATTTTTCTTTGATTCTTTTGTGTTGAGACATCTAAGGAGGATGGTATCTATGCTACAATGGTAAAGGGTGCTGGAAATGATAACGTACTTATTCACTCGTTGGATAAAGGTTTTCTTTGATTGTTGGACAAGTCAAAAGGTAGGATTTTGGCATTAAGGTAGTCATATATCTCTTTGTACCAGGGTTAATTAGGACCAGCAATGTTGTAGACAATCTCAAATTTCAGAACATTGAATGTGGGGATCAATAGTTTTTCCACCAAGAAATTGCACTAATATACATTATTGGGAATATCCAAGAGAGACCCAATGGTGGCCATTGCATTTGTTTCTCTATTCTCTACTCTTATGATTTTTTCAAACATGATGGTGTCAAAATATTATTTTAAGCTATCCACCATTTTCTTATATGGTACTAGTTTGTCATCCTTAGTCTCATATTCATCATTGATCTACCAGAATATTAACTATGAGCCACCATATACCTGTAGGTGGACTTTATTTTCCATTTGATTGCCTCTTGTAGACTTGTGAGAAAGGATTCATATTCTATCGTGTTGTTGGTGCAACGAATGTAATCCTATATGATTTAGGAATGGTATCCCCTTTAGTGTTATGAACAAGATGCCAGCTCCTGAACCATGATTCGTGTATGGCCCATCAAAGTGCATTTTCCACTTTGTAAACGTATCTATTTTGAAGATTTCCTTGTTTGGGAATTCAAATACAAGGGGTGTAAATTCCTATGTAGGGGTATCTGCTAACTGGTCAGTAATTATTTTCCCTTTAATTTTTTTTCACTCCACATATTCAATGTTCAACTCGCTAAGAACCATGCTACCCATTTTTCCAGTCTACTTATTCATGAAGCCTTGTTGAGTAAATACTTTAGTGGGTCGATCTTTTCTATCAGCTTTGTCTATAAGTTTAACATGTAGTGCCATAGTTTTTATGTAGTAAACACCACAACAAGAAATGCCCACTCTATGGGAGTATAATTGAGCTCATAACCCACAAGGGTACAACTGATGTAGTATATTTCACACTCCTTCCCATCTACATCATTTTGAGCTAGGAGAGCTCCTAGTGTTGATGATGTTGCTGATACACATAGGATTGGCAGTTTACCATTGATAGGTGCTCTTAATACCGATGGAGTTAGGAAATAGTCCTTAATTTGTTAAAAGGAATGTTGACATGGATCCATCCATTTGAAAGAGACATCTTTGTGCAATAGATACTAGAAAGGGTGGAACTTGTCTACCAGTTGTGTTATAAACCTTTGGATAGACTATAGCCTACCCTATAAAATTATTAACTATGTTAAGTGGAAGGAGATGGAATATCAATGATGGATTTTACCTTTGAAGGATCAAACTCTATGCCTCTATGTGAAATGACATGTATCTGAGGAGCTTCCCTAAGGTTACTCTAAAGACACATTTCTTTGGGTTTAGGCAAACCTTGTATTCCTCTAGTATTATAAAACAATTGTCTAACTAGTATAGTTAAATGATCATCCCTGGTGATGGATTTTGCTAAGAGGTCATCCAAATATTCCTCCATAATTTTATGCATCATATAATGGAATAGTGGTCATTACCCTCTATTAGGTAGCTCTACCACTTTTAAGACTGAAAGGTATGACATTCAAACAATATGTCCCCTAGGCATAGGTGAAAGTTGTATTGTGTTGATCTTCCATTGCAATTCTTATTTGATTATATCCTGATAAACCATCCATAAGGGATAGAATCTTGTATCCTGCTATTTGGTAATGATAAATCATCCTTTGGACAAGCTTTATTTGGGTCTCTACAATCGATACAAATGCGGATGCCCCCAGTCGGCTTGGTGACTAGTACTAGATTTGAAATCCAGTCTGTGTAGTCTATTGGTCTTCTAAAGCATACATCTAGCATTTTATTTACTCAAGCTTGACCAGTAAAGTGATTTGTGGGCACATATTCCACATCTTTTGTTTGAAAGGTTTTGCACCAGGGAGAAGCGGTAAGTGATGAAGGATGAGCTTAAGGTCTAGTCTAGGAATATTTGCATATGGCCATGAAAATTTGATCTTTTTTTAGAGAAGGGGGATTCATTACTCATGAGTCTCTTTATTCTCAAGAGATTCCCAAGCGGAAAACTACCCTAAAATACCTCAAGGAAAAATGTGAGAGTTCTAGAATTCAAAGGAGTAAAATCTTGAAGGTTTTTTGGTTAGACTAACGAGCTCTTAGCCAAAGGATGTCAGCGCAAAATAAGGATGACAACACATCATGCTTGAGTACCAGAGGCACGATGGCATCTCATATGGACCAGAAAGTGACAATATCCTAGAAAACAACTTAGGGACTACTAACAATCATATTGCTAAGAACTTCCATACTGCAGGAAGGTAACTGAATGTAATATAATTGAAATGAAGTACAAGTGATAAAGATAAAGAGAAGAAAGAAAGTGCATACAACCACCCAAGTAGTGAAGCTTCTAGTAAATGAATATCTTCAATACTTACATGCATAAAATCTAAAGAAAATTTTGGGGTTGTATAGGGGTTTGCTTCAGGCAAACCCCTATTTTGGTGTTCCCACCTCCATGGATAACCAAATAAAGAGAGAGAGAGAGAGAGAGAGAGAGAGAGAGAGAGAGAGAGAGAGAGAAGTAAGCAAATACGAAGTGATTAAAGAAATCCTCGCTTAAGGAGGAGAACCTGTATCACAAGATAGAGATGCAAAAGATGTAGGATGTGCGAAATCCTAGGATGCTTGCAAGCACAGGGCAAGGGAGATATTAGCTACAAGGCTTAAGGAAGCCAAAGAGAATAAGATGAAGATAGATGCAAGAGCCAAGAGAGTTGCACAAAGTGTTGTGAGATATTGAGAGTGCTTGAAGGTGTTGTTGTAGTGGGTTGTAGAGAGATGTACAAGAAAGATAGCAAGAGAAAGATGGGAGAAATGTCAACATAGAAGCTAAGAAGAGAAGGCCAAATGACTTGAAAGGACAACTTTTAAAGAGGGATATGAAGCTTCTCGGGTGGTTAAAAGGCATCCCAGGCTGTTACCACTGACAAAGGTAAGTGACAAGTGGAAAACATGCTAAAAAATGATCATTTGAATATTGAAATGTCGCAAGATGCTAGCGTGGTGTGCTAGTGTCCAGACATAGCATGCTATAAAATGATAAGAATGGGAAAAGAACAAGGTTTGAAGCAAAGCTGACATGCGAAGGTAGCTATTGAAAAGTAGTCCTGAGCATCCTAAGAGGGGAAAAAGTCTGATGTAGGGGCTAAAATGAGCCTACACAAGATGCTAAGGGAGTGGAAACTAACGAAAATACAAGAATTTATGTGAAATTGCAAGGGGTGCAATTTTACGACATTACATTTTTCCCCCACTTTAGTGGGCATATGAATCTACACTATTATGCATGCTAAAGGAAATCTACTAAACATAAATAACATCATGATGCCAAAAGGATACTATAGAAGAAGTAGATAAGTCTCTAAATCAAGGAAGCATGCCCCTAGGCTGAAGACCTACAAAACAAATGCATTAGACAAGAAAGACCTGTACAAGAAAATAATGTTAGAACATGAAAAGCCATTAAATCACAAGGTTAGAACATATCAGAACACACACACACAGGAACACACAAAAAACTAAAGGATTTGAATAAGAAAAGTGAAAGAGACCTTGATGTAAAAGGTTGTCTCAGTACTATGTGTCATCCCCAAATTAAAAAAATTAACATAGAAGAATTCTATAATGAAGAAAAGAATGTAAGGATTGATCGCTTCAAGAGAGGAATACACCCAAAAGTTAGGGAAGCAACCAATATCTAAGAGAGAAAGAGCATATACTCAGGATGAAGATGTGAGCCTTTGATCCGGTATACACAATTGAGAAGAAAGTGAATTTAAGAGAGAGATGGAGAAGCTAGAAAGGAATGAAAATTCCAAGAGAGATGGATCCATAGGTCCTCGAACCTAAGGAGAGTTGAAAAAATGCACTGCAAATCCATAGACCTACGGAAGGTGAACAAAAGGCCCTATAGGTACTCTCTCCTATAGAGTTGAACAAATTGTATCGAAAGTCCACAAACTAACACACTTGAACAAATCTTGCGAGATGAAAGGGCTTTATAGGTCTTTAGACTTGTAAAGAAGGTGTCCCAGGTACTCTCTCCTGAGGAAAGTTTGATGTAGGAGACTCTGTAGAGTTCGATTGGGTCCTCACAGGTGCTTGGTCCTGCAATGTTGATTGAAAAGTAGATTCACAGGTGCACCTGCAAAGCAACATGTTAATATGCAGAGTAAACATTATAGGAAATCTTAATGCAAAGGATCTTTATAGGTTCTCAATCCTATAGAGAAAGACTAATTATATGAACCTATGGCTACTGCAAGATGTGTTGTGGGATAGTCAGAGAAAAGATAGGTCTATTCAAGCTACCCCCAAGCTAGACACAAAGATATGAAATAGGTTTAGTCAGGCTGCCCCCAAGCTAGACACCGAAGAATTCATTTGAGAGAAAATATTTGTAAGGGGGTACCTTAGGAACCCTTTAAAATAAAATGGGTCCACTCAAGGGATGCTTCATTTGAAATACAAAGAGAAGAAAGTGGGTCCTTAGAAGAATGCACATCTTCGGAACAAGTTATCATTGCCACCAACATATAGGGGAGGAGAACCATGCAAGATACTTAGAACATACAAGATAGAGGTAGACCTCAATATCACTTGTCATTTGAAGAAGAGGCAGGTACATCAACAAAAAAATGAGTGATGGCACTTGAATCAAGAATTTTTTGTATTTTATCCTTCAAGGCCTTAGATTCACTGGTGGAATGGCCAGGCACTTGATGCTATGCACATAAATAATATTTTTCTTTATCATGCTTATGAAATTTATTACATGTAGGAGAAGGAAGAGTAATCAAGTGGGGATTTAGAAGCCTCAAAAAAATATGCTCTTATTTAGAAAAAGAATGAGGAACAAGAAGCAACCCTTTCTCTTGTAGAGAAAGACTCGACTGCTCGCAAGGAGGAATGAAGATATAAGACAATGGAAGATGAATTAATCCATGAGAATGAGGTTGAGTATAAATCACATCAACATTCAACCATGGTTTTTGTTTAGATTGTTCACTCGAGCAACCAAGCCACAAATTATGCTTACAAGGTACACATTATATAGGGACCTAAATTCCTTGTTCATTATACCCACAACCTTTATGCCCATAGCCATATTTAGAGACAAGCTTTAAGCTAGGGCCATAATGTGTTTGTAAATCTTGAGGAGGAGGGTCTTCATAGAGAGCATTATCCCAGCAAGGGGGATCATACTCTTCTATGGGATTTCCATTAGCCTTCTTGCTAGGACTACCAACATTAGCCTCTTTAATAGAAGTGTGATCATCTTCCTCAAAAGGAGGATCGACATTAAGGAAATTACAACTATTGCTCACATTATCCCATGATACAGAAGAATAATCATCTTTGATAGCAGGTGTGGATGATGTTATCAGAAGGAGTAAGTGGATTGGGTTGACTTTATATCCTCCAATGAAATATTATGTAAAGTCTAAGGGACCCCAATCATCACTGAGACATGCATTCTTTTGAGAAGAAGTAGAAAGAGCAGACTTAAGATTTCTTGCTTCAGAAGGATCTTCTTTAGGGACATCTATCACAAGAGTATCCTTTGTAGTAGGTACTGCTAGAGTAAACATTGACACATTGGAGGACACTGAAGGAATAAGAGTTGGAACAACCAAAACCTAACCAAAGGCTACCATTTCACATAAGTGCATAGCCTTAGGGTCAGCCCTAACTATGACTACTCAATTATTGCAGATGAACTTAATAGATTTATGCAAGGTAGATGGGACTGCACCCATAGCATGACTCCACAATCTACCTAGAAGAATACTATATGGTAACTTTTCCAACACAACATATACAAGGGTGGGTATAGTAATGGGTCCCAACCTCAAAGGTAAGACTATCGTGCCTAGGGCTTGTCGACCAACATTATTGAACCCATGAATGTAAGAAAAAGAAGCATTAAGAGAAGATGAATCAATATTAATATTAGGAAATAGATCAATGCTACATGTACATTGAGCACCAAACTAGCATCAATGAGAGTACGTCTAATGTTGATATTATTAATGTTAACTATATCATTAGAGGATATGCCTATTTTTGCACATCTAGGGGTGGAAGTTCTTGCAAATAGAACATGATATTTGGTGAATCTATATGAATGTGAGTCATCAATACATTAACATCAATTGGCCTAGTAGAGGTAGGCAAGAGAATCTTCTACAAGGCTTCATGGAGCATACCTTGATAAACCAAAGCAAACTAAAGCAAGTCCCATAGTGACATCTTGGTCGGAGTAATATGGAGTTGCTCGACAAGATCGTAATCACCAAGTGCTTTAGTTGTAGGTTTAGCAGCTAAAGGAAGACTTGGTTGAGAAGGTGGTAGAGAAGCAGGTCGATTAACATTTTGTTTATTCTTTCTAGTATTATAAGTATGGGATATCACTCTATAAGAGGGAGCTTTAGAAAGATCAAGAGAATCACTATCAAATGGAACACTATTAATAAAACAAATCATTTTAGGAGAAGGACTAGATGGAGTAAGATAAATAACTGGTCTCTTAGGCCTTTGAGGGGTAGCAGAGACATAGATTACATTTGCAGAATCATCACAACTAGTGGAATAATTATTCAAAGAAATATTTTAAACATCGATCCAGGGAGGATCAAACGTGGAAAGAGAATCATCATTCGCTAATGCATCATCTCTAGAGGAGAATGCATTACAAAATATATTCATCATTCACTAATGCATCATCTTGAGAAAAGAGTGCATTGGAATGAAGAAGAGATTCATCATTCACTAATGCATCATCTCTAGAAGAGAGTGCATTGGAATGAAGAGAAGGTAGAGTAATGTTAAGAAAGGTATCAATGATTTCATATTCTTGAAACGAGATATCCTTTAAAGAAAGATGAATCTCATGAGAAGGATCAAAGATACAAAGTGACATCGGAAAATCCAAGTCACTATCACATACATTAAATGGAACATCATTAACATTTTGAATATAATTAGATACTGAACTCATAAAAGAGTATATTAAATTCATTTTGGATATAGGAAATTACATATGATAAATAATGAATAAACAATTTAGCTGATCCAAAGTAGTCTAGGGGTGACTGAATTGAGAAAATTTGAAAATCTAGATTTCAAATTTTTTTAGTATTTTCTAGGTTCTAGTAATTTGCATTTTTGAAGGTCTTCAGAGCAAAATTTGGGCTCAAAACTTCTGTCAATCCCTAAAATTCAATTACCAAAGGCACAATAGTTTAGGGACTGAATTAGTCCTCTTGGAGACCTTTCCAACAGTGTTAATCATTCTAAATTATGAGCACCGAGTCAAAAGCTATGACCCCACCATGTTGGGGTAAATAAATTCCTATTTTTTTGAAAAATATTGTGGTTCACGTCGGGTTCACCAAAGTGTAGAGAAGGGGGATTCACTACTCATGAGTCTCTTTATTCTCAAGAGATTCCCAGGGGACGAACTTCCTTAAACAACCCCAAGGAACAATGTGAGAGTTCTAGAATCCGAAGGAGTAAAGTAACAAAGGTTTTCTAGACAGACTAATGAGCTCTCAGTCAAAGGATGTTAGCGTGGAATAAGGATGAAAACATGGCACACTAGAGTCCTAGAGGCATGTTGGCATCTCCTACGGACCAGGAAGCGAGAATATCCTAGAAAATAACTTAGGGACTACTAACAATCAAATTGCTAAGAGCTTCCAAAATGTAGGAAGGTAATAGAATGTAAAAGAACTGAAATGAAGTAAAGTACAAGTGATAAAGATAAAGAGAAGAAAGAAAGTTCTTACAACCACCTAGGTAGTGAATCTTCCAAAAAATCAATGTCTTCAATACCTAGATACATAAGATCTAGAGAAAATGGTGGGGCTGTATAGGGGTTTGCCTCAGTCAAACCCTCGTTTTGGTGTTCCCACCTCCCTGAACAACCAAATAGATAAAGACAGAGAAAAGTAAGCAAATATAGAGTGATAAAAGGGTATGTGCAGGATCATGATAGGCCAAAAAGTGGCAATATGATGGGTATTTGTAGGGTATGTGGTTGATGACTATTTTTTTTACCCAAATTTGTTGAAATGAAAAGGGTTTTTAAAGGAGATTCTCAGCTTTCCACCAATATAAACTATGCTTTACTTTGAATTTAATAAATAATTATTATTCATTTTCTATTTGAATTATGAATAAAGTCCTAATTGATAGGCTGATTGAAAAACATCTATAGCTTTCAAATGATATCACATTTTTTGACTCCAAAACATGCATCACATTCTATGCTTTGCATACTATAGGATTAGAAAAAGAAAAATTTAATTTCATGAAGTTTTGAGCAAGTTAAGGTGGTCAGACATATGAGTTTTTATATTTTTTAAAAGTTGTAATAAAAATCATAATTAATTATTTACTTGGAAAAAATTACAAAAATATGCATCACATCTAGTCATGAGTCCTCTACTTATTTCTAAAATCTTATAAAAAATATTATCATTTTATTGTGGTTAGGGTGGTCAGACAGACACCTACTTATTTTCTCCCTGAAATTTAAGTACTACTGCATTGAAATTTCAAATGTTCACCAAATAGATTTGTTTAAAAAAAAAAAAAACCTAGTTGTTTGGAAACTACAATCAATTTGCTATAGATTCTATTCTTACATATTTTTTAAATAATATAGATAATTTATTCAAATTTTTATATCAAGTTTCTTAACTCTAATTTTTCTAAATTTTTTGCTACATAAGGGCCTGTTTTTTCCATGATGATCCTACACATACCCAAAAGAAATCCCCACTCAAAGAGGAGAACCTATTTCACAAGATAGAGATGCAAAAGATGTGGGATGTTTGAAATCCTAGGATGCTCACAAGCATAGGGAAAGGGAGATATTAGTTGCAAGGCTTAAGGAAGCCAAAGAGAATAAGACGAAGATAGATGCAAGAGGCAAGAGAGTTGCAAAGAGTGTTGTGAGAGCTTGAGAGTGCTTGAAGGTGTTGTTTTAGTGGGTCATAGAGAGCTGTACAAGCAAGATAGTAAGAGAAAGATGGGAGAAATGTCAAGATAGAACCCAAGAAGGAGAAGAAGGCCAAATGAGTTCAAAAGATAGCTTTTAAAGAGGGAAAAGAAGTTTCCCGAGCGGTTACAAGGTGTCCCGGGCCGTTACCACCAACAAAGGTAAGTGACAAGTGGAAAACATGCTAAAAAATAGTCATTTGAATGTTGAAATGTTGCAAGATGCTAGCGTAACGCGCAGACATCTACGCAACATGCTAGTGCCTAGATACATCATGTTATAAAATGACGAGAATGGGAAAATCACAAGGTTTGATGCTAAGTTGACACATGAAGGTAGCTACTAAAAAGGGGTCCTGAGCATCTTGAGAGGAGAAAAGGATGATGCAGGGGCTAAAATGAGCCTACACAAGATGCTAACGGAGTGGACAATAAAGTAGATACAAGAATGTATGTGAAATTACAAGGGGTACAATTTTACGAAATTACACTTTTTCTATGAAGAATAATATGAACTTTGGTTTCTCTATGTCTAACAGGGATGTAAAGTGGATGACTTTCGGATCTTCTAGTGTGCCAATGTTGACTTCTTGTGACCTTTCAACCAACATTGGGGAATTTTCTTGATTTCTTGGGATTGGGTCCACCCTTCCACCATTAGGTGCCTTAAAGAGATTTTCACCCTCAGATATGTCCTTTTTCTTGCTTTTTTCCATGTCTATGGGTACCTTTCGGCTTTCACCCATAGACTTGATTTTCTTTGTTTCTTTTATTTTGCAACTAGAAGGCTGGATAGACTCCCCAAAGTACGTTGTAGTGTCGAGGCCAATGGTGAGGGTATCCTTGTGATCCCCATTGGGTATGTCATCTCTAGGTCCTAAGAACTCAACAATTTCTTTGTCATTCGCAAATTGGTCCAAGCTTGGTGGACCTTGTTGGTCCCAATCAATCAATTGCATGTGAAGCAAGGGAAGGTTATCATCACTATCTATAAAGCTTATGGATGATGTGAAAATGATAAGGACAGTGGAGTTATCAAGGTCCCAGAGCATATCTAGGTCATAGTCACTGGAGGTATAAGAATTCCATTCCCATTTGTTGGAGTCTCTTTTAGTATGGTACTCATCACTTATCTGAACAACTTTAGAAGTATTGAAGGCTTTCTTCTAAAATAATTTGGTACTAGAAACATCCACTTTAGGGGGTTGATACCCTAGCCCTTGGTTCTTAGGTCTTTTATCCATTATTATTGGTTAATTCATACCCTATTTCTATGCCCCAAGGCCACTATGATCATCATAGCCCTTTTTTTCATCATTTTGAAACCTTTTCCATACTTATCCATAGGGAGATCTACATGTTCCTTGTCCTCTTTATCTCTATAGATCCATTTAGAGAGGTTTTCATTGATACATTATTTGTCTAACTCACCCTATTTGATAAAGGTCATGGGTGGTTGATATTGGATCATGACTATAGCATCCTTTTTAATGTGACGTGGTTTGTCATAGTGTTTGGATGTAGTTGGAAATATTCCCACATAGAATAGAATTTCCATGTTATACTCTCCACATCCATTGTCCTGGATTTGGATAGATTTCCTTTGAGAAATTTCTTGGGTAAATTTGAAGATTTAGAGAAAGAGGGAAGTTCAACATATTATGAGTTTGAAGTAGATGGTGATCCTTCTCTATGGCACAATACATGAAATTTTGGGTTATCTCTTAGGTTATTGCAGTACTAGAATGGGTTGGGATCACTAAAAATGGTAATTTCTTCCCCATTGTATGGAAATTTTAAAAACTAGTGATATTTAGATGGGATAGCCTTCATGACATGAATCCATGGGAATCCAAGCAAGAGTTTATATGGAAATTCTAGATCCAAAACTTGACACACTACATCGTATATGGTAGGACCCACTCTGATTGGAAGAATGATGAAACCCTTGGAAGAGCACTCTATGTCATTGTATCCCTTTATGATAATTATTTTGGATTCGTCTACACACCCCTCTGAAAATCTAATGGTGGTTACCAATTTCAAAGTGCATATATTCAACCCAACTCCAATATCTATCAGTACTCGTCTGATTTTATGTTTATTGATGAACACTTTGAGATGTAGTGGCTCCTTATGATCAGGTTTCTATGAATTACAGTCTTTCATAGTGAAAATTATATGGTGGTTGGTAGCTAGGGACCCTACCACTACTTGAAATTGATTCACATTTAGATCAAAGGGTATGCATGACTCATGCAATGATTTGTCTAGAATATCCTTGTTCTCAGGAGAGGTATGTAGGAACTTAAGAATTGAGATATGAGTGAGGTTTTTCTAGATGGTCAAGTAAGTTATACTCATGTGCTGGTCGAGGTTTGGGAGGGGCTCATTGCAGAGTCACCTTCTTTCAACTAGTGTAAACCACAAAATCAAGATTCTTGAGGTTTATGGTGATGGTAGATACATTATTATTTGATGTGGATTGGATATGGTTCATTGAGTATCTCAAGGAGTCATCATCGAGTTGTATGGCATCGTTCACTGATTCTTTATGAGGTCACATATTTATGAACATAGGGGGATCTACTAGATTTTATAGATTATAGATTAGTGAGGTGGATAGAAACATTGGATCAACAAGCGTGTATTGTGAATGTCTTATTTTGGATATTCCCCCAGTTATTGTGGGGTTAAGGACACAATTGAAGATCAATCTTTGTTTATACTTGATTTTTTCTTTTACCTTTTGCTTGCCCAAACATTTTTTCATTTGATTTTATTTTAATGGCTTCTCTTGATCTTTCTTCTTTTGCTTTGGCCTTATATCCTTTTTTGATAAAGGATTTTTTAGTATTATCTTTTGATCTTGAGCCTTATTCTTTTTTAGAAATGTTTTGATCCAAGTTTAGGAAACAAAAGTATTCATATGGATCCAATGGAGTGGCAAATGTGATTTATTTTTGTATGGGCGGGGCGATGTCATTAGCACATTCCTCAAGACCATCTTTTTTTGTATTTATTGACACTTTATCTAGAGAGAAAGGTGACAGTTTATGTAGTGGACTAGAGGGTATATAGTTTGGGAACGAGGGAGAATGCTCATGGATATCCCCCATTGGATCATTTAAAAAAAAAAATTCATCATACATTTCCTACCAAAACATGGGATTATCTTGGATATCGAATGATTGGTTTGTGGGTGGTAGGGGTTCCACTTTTGGAAGGTATGATGATAACTCATATCTGCTAGTTTGAAATATTATAGCATTAACCTGGGTTACGAGAGAAAAATTATGTGAATTTGAAGGCTCGGTTGTTGTAGAAGAAAGTCCGATGGAGGTGCTAGTAAGGCAATACCATGGGAGGCTAGGGTGTCTTGGAGATGGTCAATGGGGTGTACAAGGACTTGGGTCAGCCAGTATGGTCACCACCATTATGTTGTATTGGAACTTGATTCATTAGTGTAGAGTGGATGGCACATTTTTCATGGAATGGATCCATGGATGCTTGAGGAGAATGTTATATGGGGTCCCTATGTCTATGATGAAAAACAGTCTCTGTTGTAATGGGTACCACCTGTAGCAGCAATATGATGGTTCCAATCAATTTTTCGTTCAACATTGTCATATGCTTTAATCTTTATTGCTGAGCTATGATTAGTAACATCATTTGAATATCCCAACCTTTTGATAAGGCTTGAACTATAGATATTTATCCTTGATCCTCCGTCTATCAAAACTCATTTTATTTGATACTTCTTGATAAAGGCTTTGATATGGAGGCCATCAATATCGTTAGGGATTTGTATGGGCATATCCCTTCTCATGAATGTGATGGGACATTCAAAATTTTCACGTTTGGTGGGTATGGACATGGACATTCTTTGAGAGGAAAGAGTAGTATTTACTATGTATTCATAAGTGACACTAGTGTAATTGGCCTCTATATTTTCACCTATTCTGGAACTTGAGGATTTTCCCTTTTCATGGTTCTATAGAGGGTCCTTGAAGATTGTATGATCTTTGTTTGAGGTTTCTAGTTGGTTTCAACTTGTATACCCCCTACTCTATGAGATCTTGTATAAGATTTTTTAGTTGGAAGTAGGCAAAGGTCTTGTGTCCTTTTATTTTGTGGTGATCATGGAAGTCATTGTCATTCCACTACACTAGTTTGAATGGCACTAGCTCATAGTATTTGACCTCTAGTAATTAGATAACTTTATTCTACACCAATTTCTTTAAAATTGCCTCAATTGGCTCCCCTAAAGGAGTATCTTTCGCTTGGGTGGAGGGGCCCTAGGAGGACCTCATGGTGTATTGTTTTGGTTCATATTGGTAGTTGGTTCCTCCTTCAATGGTTTTTTAGTGGTGTTCATCACTGTGGGTCCTTTTAGATTTAACACAAGATGAGGTTTATTGATGAATTTTTCATCTACTACACCATCATTTATCACGTTTTTATGTGACCAAAACTTGTTCTCGTTTGATTTTGACTTAGAAGAATATTTATTCTCCTTAAAAAATTTGACAATCCCTTTGGTGCTAAAAAACATTTCGACCAACATTCCCGTTTGTATCACTTCTTCAAATGTGCTAGAGCAATGTATTTTTAAGTGAAACATTACCTCCTTCTTGAGGTTTCCTATGAAAATCTAGACTAGTTTCTTTTCTAGTATGTCACATGCACATTTACTAGCTAGGCTTCACCATCTTTGTAAATATGATGAGAAGGTCTCGCCATCTTCCTTCTTTTCAACACATAGATGGGTAATTTCAATGTCAGCTGATATGTTATATGAAAAATGTGCAATGAACTTGTCCATTATTTCACCCCATGTTTGTATACTAGATGATAAGTGTGCAAACTAATTCAAGGGATTTCCCTCCCAAACTTCATGGACATAGCCTCATGAGGTAATTATGTGCATGTGCCATATCTAAGGATATAGTGTGGAACTCTTGTATGTGCTCGATGGGGTTTCCCTTTCCTTTATATTTTCATATTTGGGAATGATGAAATTTATGTTGCAAGTATGAGCAAGTTTGGGGGTGTTGTCACTAATGTTGTCATTGATGTCAACACAATTTTATATGTTATAGATTGTACATGTATAGTTGAGATACTTCTAAGATGTTGTGAGTACATGGATCTATCTTTATGATGTTGCAGACATAATGGTTTGATGAGTTTCCAAGCTTTTGATAAAATTAATAAAGAAGAGAAGTTAGAATGTTGAATGTGTTCAAAATGTGCTCTGATATGTGCTCCAAGTTTCTCCTGTTTTCATCCTATGCTTGTGCGGATCTAAAGGTTTGCTAATGGCGATCTTATGGTGATATATCCTGAGTAATAGCTTCTGGTGTGATGGTATGTGAAATTTACGTTCATTGGTGTGTGAACTATTTTGGTAGAGTTGGTCTTCTGTGGACTGGGAGAAATGTTTCTACTCCACAATCCTCTGCTATTTTGTTTCAGATCTTGTAGATCTGGGATATGTCTTCTGAAGGTTTTCTCTGGGTTTTGGTAAAGAAATTTGAGGTTTGGTGGTTTGGAAATCATGTTTCATTATAGTTGTGTGTGTTTGCATAGTCTAGATGGACTGGTGGAAGGTGTTCAGTATTCGAAGATTGTTTCACTTGTTGCAGATGTATCTAAAGTAATCTGAGATGTGTTCTTTTGCATAATGAAGCGTGTTATGACATCCACATGTCATCTTCTTTTTGGGAAGCATGTACATATTTTCATTTGTGTTTTCATTAGGTTTGGCCAACCTGGTGTTTACACTTCATTTGAAGAATTAGAATTAATTAAGGAAGCATGTGGTTGATTGGAGACATTATCTTTTAGTCTTAGATAAATGTTTTATTGGTCCACTCTCATTCCTTTCCATCATGGGAATGTTGAGTTGCCAACCTAATTTGAATTTATGAAATAAAGTTTTTGTGGCTGACCTTGGAGAAATACTTTTAAAGGTGAAGATGGTATAAATGCAAGTTGAATTGTGAAGAGTTGTATGACACTGTGATGCAAAGTGATGAAGTGAGCCACAAATCATAAGAATAGATGTGTGAAAGTGTGTTGAGGTAGCAGTTCTTCACTGTGTTGGATTCCTGAAGGCAGTCAGCTAAAGCTTTCTGCAATCCTTTAATCAAGGTTGTGGATGTGTGTTAATTGTTGTGGTGGATCTTTGTTCTCTTTTGTATCTGTAGGAAATGAGCCTCCCTGTTGGATAGTGAGTCCTTTCTATAGGCAACAAGCCTTTGTATTTGGACAGCGAGTCCTCTTTTGGGCAGTGGGACCTTGGCAGTAAGCCTTTTTATAATCTCTTTATATTGTGAGTTAACCCTCACCATGATTTTTCCCTCATCGGGTTTTCCATGTAAAAATATGGTGTTCATTGTGTTGATTTACCTTCTATTATTTGTGTTTCATGCTCATACTTAAACACATAATAGTGTGGTTGTGGAATTGATAAGTGTTAAAGTTTTAAGTTGGAATTTTGTGACAACTGATTCACCCCCCCTCTCAGTTGTCTTGCACCTATTTAAAAATTTATAGGAAAGAGAGGCATATGAATGCTCTTGTCAAAGGGGTAAGGACACAAGTCTTCTATCGAATATGCTTTTTGAGTACCAGTTAGATGGATATTTGAGATTTGATTTTGTAACAATTATAACTACTATGCCATTAAATCCATAAAAAACGAGGTTGTTGGAACAATAGTGGGTGTGATGTACTGAGGGGAACCTTGTGATGGGTTCCCAAATGTTTTTTTGTTATGTAGTGGACTAGATCCGTGTATGTTTTAACTTTGATATATGGGTGGATTTTGATGGTTAAATGGTGAGATGTATGTGGGGCTTTGAGTGAATGAAAAGGATGGTGGAAGAACATTGACAACAATTGTGAATGACATACCAAGATAGCTAGGTTTATTAACACCAATTGTGTATGTAGAACCATGGTAGTTTGGTTGTTGCATTGGGTTTTGAGAACACCCAAATGTGGTCTCCGAACCAAGATGATTTGGTTGTTGTGGAGGGGAGGTTTGGTTGAACCCAAATGCATACCAAACACCCTGACTATGTGGTTGCTGTGTATTTAAGGGTTGTTGAAACCCAAATGATGAGGAAAAATTCAAATTATTGGGTTGTTATGGAGGTGAGGGTTGATTCAACCCAAATTTGACTGCAAACCTAGATTAGTGGTTGTTGTTGTGGTGGAGTGAAAGTGGGACCTATACCAAAAAAGGATCGAGTCCTCATCAGTTGTATATCTACATTTTGAGTAATGGAGGTAGTTTACACTTGTGATCATGTGTGTGATGGATTTTTCTTCCAATTTTTTTTGGGTGTATTCAGAAGAGTGGTTTGGTTAAATGTGCAAGATCATCATGGAAAAAGCAGGCCCATAAGTGGCAAAAAATTTAGAAAAATTAGAGTTAGGCAACTTGACGTAAAAAATTGAATAAGTTATCTATATTATTTCAAAAATATGTAACAATAGAATTTGTAGCAAATTGAATGTAGTTTCTAAACAACTAGGTTTTTTTTAAATCTATTTGGTGAAAATTTGAAATTTCAATGAAGTAGTACTTAAATTTTAGGAAAAAATAAGAAGTAGGTGTCTGTCTGACCACCCTAACCACAATAAATTGATAATATTTTTTTATAAGATTTTAGATATAAGTAGAGGACTCATGTCCCGATGTGATGCATATTTTTTTGTAATTTTTCTCCAAGTAAATAATTAATTATAATTTTTTTATTACAACTTAAAAAAAAAACTCGTATGTCTAGCCACCTTAACTTAGTCAAAACTTCATGAAATTCATTTCTTCTTTTTTTAATCCTATAGTATGCAAACCATAGAATGTGACACATGTTTTAGATTCAAAAAATGTGATATCGTTTGAAATTTTTAAATGTTTTTCAATCAGCCTATGAATTAGGACTTTAGTTGTAATTCAAATAGAAAATAAATAATAATTATTTTTTAAATTCAAAGTAAAGCATAATTTATATTGGTGGAAAGTTGAGAATCTCCTTTAAAAACCTTTTTCTTTTCATCAATTTTGGGTAAAAAAAAGTCGTCAGCCACATACCCTACAAAAACCCATCATATTGCCACTTTTTGGCCCATCATGATCCTGCACATAGCCGTTTTTTGTGCTGCAGTCATGGTATGGGCTGGTCCTATAGTGGTGGATGTAGAGGCAAATGGGTTTTCCATGGATTTTATGAGTGAAGGTGTAATGTTCCCAGTGGATGTTATGTGTGTTGTTTTTGTAGGTGGCATGCATGTATTCCATTGTGATGTGGGGGGTGTAGCACTAGGTGCTAATGATGGTGGTGTTTCTAACTCTTTTGATGCTACATTTGGCAATTCCTCAATGACTATGGACACATCAAAGTAAGAGGGGATTTGAGCTCCATGTTGTACTAATGACAAGAAATACTTATTTGAGTCAATTCTTTCACCATTTCATTGATAATCCTCAAGATCCTAGGATCTTGAGATGCAGTCTCAATTTCTTCATGTGTAAGACTATCATTTATTTCCTCTATAGTGTAGTCATCAAGAGGGTTAGAGATTTGATTTTATGTATTGAAGTGACCTCCATAATTTTCTCCTAAGTTCATGTCACTAATGGGGTTGTACAAATGATTGGAAGATGAATCCATATTTTTCCTTTTGATTTGGGATCATGTAAGAACCATAAAGGTGAAGTTTGTTTTTGAGCTTTCCCTTCTATTCTAATTTTTTTTTCTTTTTTTTTGGTGAATTTTTTTTATACGAATGCACCTAAAATGAGTCTACTTTATGTTTTTGTGAATTTTTTGGTTTTTTGGAAATGATGCATGACTATGTTTTTTGTTATTTTTACCTTGAATTTTTTTTGAGTAAATGCCAAAAAAATTGGTGTTACCTTGACCTATGATCTAAAAAAAGACAATATTTTGGAAAGTATCCTAGTTGTGAAGACTATTGTGACCACATGTAAAAATTCTAAAAAGCTCCAAGTGGAATGATGTATGGTTTTTGGATAAAAATATTCCTCAACTAGACTAATGAGTTGGGACCCTATTTTTCTCAAATAAGTTTGAAAATGTATTTTGACAACTAGACTTATGAGTTGCAAAGAAAATTTTGTTTTGATGATGACGATGTAAAATGTGAGGTTTTTTGGGAACTTTTCAAATGACCAACCTAGGCTATGACCTTCTAACTTGCTTGCGAATTTTCAATTTTCTAATATTCTAATGACAATATTTTCTATGGACTATATGACAAACAATGCTAAATGATGAAGTTCTCTAAACTTAAGAAATCTAAAAAAAGAGCTAAGGGTGTTAAAAGTGAAAGAAACATTGACTGATTCTCTTTTGATTTTTCTGGTAAACAAGTTTGATTTTTTGAAATCTATGAATTTTGATTATGTTTTTCTTATGAAGAAAATGCAGCATTCTAAACCATAGATTTGGTGTTTCTCAATTTTTTTGACTACAGTGTGAGAGCTTGCGACTACGGTGTAGTTGGTCACAGATGTGTTGCAATTTTCCTCACTTGCATCGCATAATAGATGCATTTTACAATCTTATTTTTCTAAGGTAAATATCGACTGACAAATCTGTAGTGTATTACTCAATGACTATGTCACATTTTTCTACAATGCAGATACTTAGTTGTAGTGTACAAGCTATCAATTGCAATGCAACAACTTGAGCAAGAAAAATAGACTCTAGGAATTGTGTGATCTTTGTAATTTTTTTAATTTTTCAAAGTATGGATCAATGATACAGACACATAAAATAGTTGATTTAAGAATTTATTCAATGAATTTTAACTAACTCAATAGGAAAGGGGGATATTGTGTAAGCTTTCTTCCATAAAGCTTACTCGTCTAGTTTAAACAAGATATTAGTCAATTACAACCTAAGGAGTTAAGGTATGTTTCTTCTCAATAGGCTTACCTCATCCCTGAAAGAGTGTTGTAATCCATTTCTAATGGAGGACTCGAATAAGACATACCAAGGTCATGTACCACCTTGATACTCTTGGATTTTGTAAGAGAATGAACCCTTAAGCTTACACCTCAACCATAGATCGGACATAATAAGTAACTTTTGGGAATGATGTTATTCTTGTGCACCACTATTATGAAATGTTTCAAAAAGCTTGGATGGCCTCTAAATACAAGTTTTGTAATGACCCAGTGAACACCCGAGGTATACTTCGAATGTGAGACACTTAAGTCTAATTAATTGAATGTGGTCAGTTGTTCCACACAAATATTGACACACAAGGTATAACATCCCTAGATTGAGTTACTAGCTTTCACCTTCGCCCCTTTAATATAGCCCACCTGAGAATACATGCTTTAAGGCTGTCCTAATGAGTTCTCCATTGTGGGATGTGTCTCAAAGGCAGGGCTTTTCTAATAAATTAAAATTTATATTTCTCTTCACCTAGGATCATCGAATGACATAAGGGGAGAGGATACGTATACAAGACATCTCTTTGTACAAGCGCACTAGTGTCACCTTCAAATTTTGCAAATTTGAAGTGCCCATATTGAAAATTTTTCCTTTGCACACTCATAAATGCCTTTGAAAAATCTACCCAAGTGACCTACTTTGGAAGACCGTCATAATTCAAAGCCAAATGATTTTCATGCAAAAGCCCTTTGTGGAAACACTCATGTGATATATGTGAACATGCATGTCAATTTTCAGCTTCCCGTGATAAGTTTTGATAGTGTTTTGAAAAGCGAGGCTGGAGAGTTCTGATACTTTTTTGTTGTTTGCAAACTCTCTGTTCTGTGAAGTGGCCTCCCATTCGAGCTTGTATTTCACAACTGGATGATTTTCATGATGAAAGGAATATTGCTCTCCATTCTCCCTACATTCATATGCTCCCCTGTCATATTTTAGAGCTTCATGATCTAATTTGCTATTTTTTCGAGATCAAAAGCAAATGCAATTTGTGTTGATTTTACATCTGCATTTCCAGAACTTTTCAAGGTGGTCAACTTCGACCCCTAATATCTTGAGAAGATTGATGATTGAACAAAATCCCTCTTGCACACATTCTCAATGTACCTAAATGATCTAATGTTTCCAATGGAATCTTTCCAAGAGTTTATTTGATATTTTTTCAAGAAGGTGACTGGGTGACTTTTAATTGGCCTTGAACAGATACAATTGTAAAAAAGTCTGATTGAGTAACTTTGCAATTGAATAACTTTCACCTTGTGACCTGTTTTGCTGATTCGTTTGTTGCACTCCATTCTTGGGTCAAATTTCTACATTCTTGTGCATTTTAATAGCTCCAAGAGGTTGTTTGACTAGTTTCCCAAGGCAATTTTAGAGGGCACTTGACCTTTTTGGGTCACTATTCAAAAATGCCTAAAAGCAGTTTTTAGCAACAACCCACCTCATTTTTTAATGTCAGGAACATTTAGAGGTTGTTTCCAGTCAATTCAGCATGAAACTTGTTTGGAAATGATTTTTTTTTTAGTTGGGCCCACATAGGGACCCGATAGGCTCTACACGGTTACAAAGTTGTAATGTTTTCTTTTAATCAAAAATTTGACAAAATGCATGAAGGTGCTTAAATTGTTTGACAAAGTATCTCAATAAAATGTGACATGTATACAAAATGTGAAAACACATGGGAGGCATAAAAGCAACAAAATAGTTTTATGTGAACCTGTGTGGACCGTTGTAAAATGGTTTGATGGAATGCTTCAGTCTAATTGTCCTTATCAATGGACTTGTAAATGGTGGGACAATTTTGACATTTGGGTCCAATCTAGTGTTGTTTTCCCATGGACTGATGATTTAATAAATAGTACGAATTTGTTGATTTACATTTTGATAAAGAGTGCCAAAGTGAATAGTAACAGGGTTCAGTTGAGGGCAATGCATCTAGGGAAGAATTGAAGACTATTTCATAAAGTGAAACACCAAATTTCAAACCAAAAATATGTTGAGTCAAGTCATTGATTTTGTGATTGCAAGAGATGGAAGCATTGAGAGGAAATCAACCCTAAGCCTATGCAGCCATCATAAGACAAAATTTATATGGGTGAGAAGCATTTGTGAATTAGAAATGTCTATTTCCATGCATGAATCTGATTATGAGGACAAAAGACATAATAAACATAGGAATGGTATATTTGACCCATGTTTCTATACCTATGTTTTGAAGGGTCTTTGAACTATTCCAAGGCTGCCAAAGGAAGATGGATGTGAGTATGAGCGAATGTAGCATGATTAGTAGTATGGTGGTGTACTTGAAATACAAGATCACCCAAAATGTAGTGGATATTATTGCCTTTGGTTTGAGTCATACGCAATCAAATAGAATAGGGTATGGGATACTAAAGGAGCAAGTTTTCTATAGGCTAATTTGTTGAAGTTTCCTAATTATGTCAGTGCATGATTGAATTTTGCAACTAGGGCAAAGGCTCAAATAAGATCAAACTAAGTATTGTTTGGATAAGGACATGCCTAAAGGTGGATAAAACTTATTGAGTGTTTTCTATGATGTGGCTATTGGTCATAGCTACATGGTCAATCTAAACATTGCAGAGGACGGGGTGCCATCATGCTTGATAGAAAGGAGTCCTTTTAATACTTCAAAAAATTTCTACACAGTATATGAAGATGCTGCAATAGGAAACCTCATTCTTTAAATGCTTTATGAGTGAAAATCCAGTGCAGGAGCAACCAAAGCTTAAAGAGGAAATGTATCAAAATTGTGGAGGAAATTTTGTATTAGCATGCAAACTAGGCAATGTTTCTAAGAATGAGCCACCATGGAAGAGTTGCAAAACGCTGAGTGAAGGAAGAGGAACTAGGGAATTTTTCTACCATTATCGGCCATCATTGGTTTTCAAATCCGCTTCCTCATTATACCACCGATGGCGAGATGGTCTCACCCATCGTTGGTTTGTTTCTTATTCTTTCACTCCATCAAGAAATGAGCGATGGGCTGGAATGAATAAGAGTTTGGTGGGCCCTTGAAAAATGAGTGCACAAGTATAGTTTTCAAAGCCTGATAATAAATATTAAGCATGCAGTGAAATAAAAAGGAGAGGAAATTGTTGGTGTAATTAAATGTCTTGTACCTTGTCCTAGGTCATAATTACACCTTAGTTAAGTTTACTTAGGGACCACATAGGAGGTTGTTGGAGAATTTCCACTTTTGGTGGACTTGACATGTCATTACCTCATCATTTCCACCTTTTGTGGACACATCATGTGATTATCTCTCCACCTTAAGTGGAGTGATAGCTCTTCATAGTTGTCTCATGTCATAAGATTACAACACTTGTCATAATCTTATGCCCTTCTATGTTCTCACCTTGGCTATATAACCAAGGGGTCTCTCTCATTGTAAACAATCAGAATCATCATATCAATGACATTGAATACAGTTTATTCTTGTCATATTCTCTCTCTCTTTTCTTGTGCTTTCCATTTGGTCCATAGATCTTGGCATCCATAGCCAATTCTAATAGAAATGAACTGAATTTAAATTGCCTGATAACTTTTTAAAAAGGAAAATATTTTAGAACAAGTAAATTTTTTACCTGAAGTAAATCTTGAATTCCTTTATTGATTAAAGGGCAAGAATTTTAAATGAAGTAGGGGGAAATATTTTAATTAAAATATTTTGAGTATTTAGGGCATGGAAAATGTTTTCTTTGGTTGTGGGTAAAAACAAGGTAAAGAGCTTTCACAAATAGAAGAATATTTTCTTTGCTAAAGATGAAAATATGAAATGTGCAGCAAAACAGGGGCTTTCGGTGAAAATTTTTACTTTGTTCGAAGAAGTGAATTAAGTATTCATTGATAGGCAAACAACATTTTTGTTGGGAAACAAAGGAAAAGTGAATAATTTTCACAGGAGAGTAGAGCTATTTTTCAAATTTGAGGTAAAAATGGTGAAGGTTTTTTCATGAGAAGGAGAGATTTTTGTTGCAAATAAGGAGGGAAAGAAGAAGATTCCAGATTATTTCTAGTTGCTGATCAACAAAGAATAATATTGCCAAGTGTTTTCTACAAATTTATTTTGAGGGATGCTTCTCCTTCTTTTTATTCTTTTTTTTCTTTCTCATTTTGAGGGGTTCTATTTTGAAGTCTCTGGAGGTCTAGGTAGAAATTAGCTCAAATTTTCAAGAAGCATATTGTAAAGGATGTAAATGAATGGAATAGTACATTGTCTTGGTTAGGGGTTATATGTGATAGTCTTAAATTAGTTTTATAAAAATTACTGATATTGAAACAAATTTTAGTTCTGAGACAATACTCTCCTCTGCATTCTCTTTTTGCAAATTATAAATGAAAATATCAAGGGTCTTTTCGTTTATCTTCAATGGTTCACTTGACTATATGGCTTTATTTTGGCTTTAACTCAAAGAGTTCATTAAATGCTTGAGGGGAGTCACAAATTTGTAAAGACTTGCATTGGATTTGATAAGAACTTTGTTTCAGGAATGGTGAGTTCTCATATTGCAAAGCATTATGATAATAGTCCACATGTTTTTGAATTTAGTAGCTGATATATTATTGGTTGTTGTATATTTGACTCCATTTACCCAATTGATGAAGCACTAGTCCATTCATGGAAAATAATGAAAAAATTTAGTTGATAATACTCCAAATTGGGAATTCAAAAATGAGATTAAAAATTATCAATCATTAAATCTTCTAATTATGATGTATGTGCTATAAAGTATCATTCATTTCCTAGCATTAGGTGGTTATTTGCTTAAAGGTTTGCCAAGCCTTCAGTAAATAATATCTTCTTGTGTTGGGTAGGAACATATATGTGTTGAAGTGTTCTTGAGGAATGAAAATATCAAATGAACACAGGAAGGAACACCCTCCTTGGTCCCATAGAGCCTAAGAGTAGGGGTAAAATCTTGAAAATCTTTACTCGTTAGTTGGCCACAAGCCTTGGTAATTCTTCAATATAAGAGTTGGAAATCCTTTAGGGAATTTCAAAGCTCAACTGGAAAAAAAACCAACATGCACCAATCACCAAAATCAAAAGATTCCTTTTTAAGCCCAAACAAGATGTAGTTTGTTTGTTCCTTTTAATACCCAAAGAAAAATGGCATGTTCTGGCACACTGTAAATTTTAACTGAGAAATAATTGGTGATTTGTTGTTATTCATTTTAAATGCACCTAAACAAAATGTGAGACATTCATGTCAATTTTAAAACATCCAAATCAAAGTTTGAGTTTTCTTTGATAGTTTTAAACCCAAATGAAAGATGCAAGTTGTATTGTTCATTTTAAAACACCAAAGGGAAATTATTTCTTTTTAAAGAACCAAAATAAATTGTGAGAGTTAATCCTCTAATTTTCCACAAGCTATAAACAATTATATTAGTAACCCAAAAAATTTATCCTACTTTTTAAAAGAACAAGCATGAAAAGAAAAGTCAATATACCACCTTTGTGTTTTCTTCACCAGTCAGTTATGATTCTAGGAAATGCGACTATGTCACACCGAATGCGGTGCTCTGCCAAACGATTACGATAGATAGTGAGTTGACTATAGTGCGTGCTATCAAAAAATTATAGTGGACTGTGAGACAACTGCAATAGACTATGAGACAAATATGAAGGACTATCAAGACTCGGATGTGTCACTCTATCAAAAACTTGCAATAGAGAATTAAAAATAGTAGTGACTAGAGCATGATAATCTTCACATGCAATGATATTTTTGGTGACTACATCGTATAGAATTGTGACTGCAGTGTTTTATCATGTGAATGCATCACAAAAATCCATGAATGCATCGTATTTCCTGTAACTGCATAATTTTCTAAAAAATCTATATAATTTTTTAAAAATTATGCTTTTTCACATTGGGTTCACCATTTGTAAGATCAAAAAATGAGGCTTTAATCAACATTAAGCATGAATCTAATCTAAGAAACCACTAAAATTATGGAATTCAAATTCTAAGCTCAAATCAAATCTATTCAACGAAGAACAAAAGCAAACACAAAAACGTAAGAAAATGATACCAATTCACCTTCATTGTCTCTCTTCATTTGTCTCCTTGAATGTGCCTCTCAGATTTTCTATGTTCTTTGCTTCAAGCTCAAGAACACTATTGAATGATGAAGAATGGAAAATATAAGGAATTTGTGGTCAACCAAGAATGTGAGAAGGCTTCTTTTATAGAAATTCTTATTTGAAATGAATGATCTAGATGCATGTTGGCATTACAATTCACAACTGTGGAGTGTGTATTGGAAACAAACATCTATGCACAATGTGTAATGATTGCTCTTCAAATTAGGAGGGGAAGCTCCCTCTTGTGCTAATATGCTTGAAAAAGTAAATGATCTAAATCCTATCTTTTTGACTCAGCTGGAAGAGCCACAAGGTTAAGGAAACCTAATACATTGTAGCTAAGGATGTTCTCTGGATTTGAAAATATCTAACTACAACTAGGCTAAATGCTAAACTATCGTATTTCCTCAAGAAACAAAGCATGGAGACTTAGGAGAAAGGAATTGGTTATACGATAATCTTTAAGTTGAGATTCCCAAGGGGGTAAAATACTCAATCCAAGGTGTAGGCCGAAATAAAGGTTATTGAGAACGACAAAAAATGGTAAACTAATTTTTAGGATTCCCAAGGGGGTAAAATATGCTATCTGAGGTGTAGACTAGAAGTAAGTTACTGGAAACAAAAATTAAATAGAAAGCTCAATTACAAGATTCCCAAGGGGGTAAAATAGTCAATCTAAGGTGTAGGCTGCAAACAAGATTACTAAGAACAACATCAAATGATAAACTTCATCTCTAAATTTCCAAGGGGGTAAAATACACTATTTGAGGCATAGATATGAAACAAATCTTATTAAAACAAAGACATAAACAATGAATATGAAAATATCATCCAATCTTATTTTTTATCAAAGTGAACCAATATAGAAGAGTAATACTATAGGTAAGGTTGCTCAACATGTGTGCTATTACATGCAAAAGTTAATTAAAAATGAGAAAAGTGATCTTATTTATAAACCTAAAAGGTGTAGGGAACCCTAAAATGACCTTGAGTTAACATGATTATTGCAAGCATGCAAGAGTTTATTGCTAAATCTAAATAAAGGAAACTATACAGTTAATTGGAAAACTACCATAAGTTAACTAAAACAAGACTAAACTAAGCTGGACATTTGCATCATGCATGTCCTTATTGAAATGAAAGTTAACTGATAACTAACATCAGTTAACTAAGTCCTAACTAAAAGTATAAACTCCTCCAAAGATATCTCTAAGGATGAGATAAGGGTGCATAAAATCAGCAATTAGAACTCAAGATTGATGTTGAGTTAACTGCTGCTTCTGACTCTATCCTCAAAAATAACTACAAGTTCTAACTGACTGGTCACTCCAAGCCATCATAGGTTATCACCTTGTCTAGGAACTAGTCGACTGTCTCATCTTCTGGTACTTTGACACTGTCCACGATGATAACATACTTTTTCAACTCCCTCTCACCATTTTGGATCACCTTCTGACATTCTCTGACTTCTTCAGTTTCCTTTTTTGAAACTAGTTGTCATCACTGAGAAATGATCCAACTTGGATGCCACAAGATCTCCCTCAAGACTATCATGAACAAGCTTCTCAAACTTGACCTGCACTACATCAAGTTCAACATATGTACCATCTTCAAGAAGATAATGGTAGGGGATATGAGTGAGAAAACCACTAATGAGTTTAAGAGCTCCATCAATATCCTCTTTGAGCACATCCATCCTTGTAGAGATTCTCTCATATGTTTCCACCTTGAAGAGATGTTCTCTCCATGTGAAAACCTTCCTTTTATCTTTGCCTTCTACAATTGTGTCATATGCAATTGCTAACTGAGATATAAGAATTTGGTCCTTTGCCTTGCCCTATGCTACAATCATTTCAAGTTGATGAACTCCCTCATGAAGATCATATGCCTAGTGCCTCAATTGATATAACTCTATGAGAAAGCATCAGCCTGCCATAATGAATTCTTCAACCTAGTTGTCCAAAATTTTTCCATGATTGACTAATCAATCCAACTTTTGTTGTTCTGCAGGTGTCCCTTGAAGGTGTGGAAGACCAGGTGCTCTGCTCGAGTTTCCATGAACGAGATTAGAAATATACTATCGTAGTTGCTTGATTTCATCCTTAAGAAGCACTCTATCTTCTCTGTCCTTCATGATGCATTGTTCAAGATTACTTGTGACAACCTTAAAGAGGCTCACATCCGTTTTTTGAGTGCTCCTGCCAATATTTTCTTTGACGAAGGTGAAATCCCCAACTTCAACTTCATCCAGGCTCTTGCCTTATGGTGGTGTAACAACTTCAATGATGATCTCTGCTTCAGGAGTCTTCTCTACATGCACCTGCTTCTTAATCTTCTTGTTTGAACTTTCTTGATAAGGATCACCAAACTTAGAGAAATCAAGCTTATAAGAAGGCTCTCCCCTCTTTCTTACCAAAGACCTCTCGAGTCAACATAAATTAACAATGTTATCTTCTCGAGGATATATTGCTATAATTGTATCAACCTTTGATGGATCACTAGCATTGAGGCTTTTCAAACTGGTGATTCAAGCTCTAAGTCTATATCAATGGGAGGTGATTGTGGTGAAAATGGTGAACTAGGAGGCGAAGAATGTGCTTCAGCCTATATAACTTTCTCCACTAGAACTTCAGACATCCTTTCAACCTACTTCTGCTTTTGCTTGCTGGTACTTCTTCCCTTTGTGTTCCCATTCACTTTGACAGCTTCATGCGGCTTTAAGATAACTTTAACTCGAGGCCTTGACCTTGAGGTAGAAGGTAGTGAGGAAAACCCTACTGGTGGCTCCGTGACTAGAACTGTCTTGTGCCTTCTCTTACTCTCCAAGAAGTGCATGCTGGTTTTGATAACTATCCTTGACATGTCCTCAATTGAAGTACTCTCCCTGGTGTACCAATTTGGTTGGCAAAGTGCCTAGCGAGCAACTTGATCCTTAACGAATGAGCTAAGAAACACCTCTCTGTCATCGTCTGACAAACCCTCAACATTCTCTAATAGGAAATCAGCAAGTTGAGCAATAGGAAGTTTGTAGTAATGATGTTAGCACACTTCAAACTCATCTTTGCAGTTGGCCCAAAAGTATTCAAGTGTTGGCCTGTGTGAAATACTTCGCTCCAACCGAGTGGCATAATGACCCAAAGGATCATAGGAATGCCTCTCAACGAGAAACCTGAGATTGAGTTTTTCTAACTTTTTCATCATTAACTTGTAATCAGTAGCTTCCTTTCATTTTTAAATACCCCATCCAAAAGGAAAGGTGAATGCTTGCTTGTGTCGATTACGAAGAAAAGAGTGAACTTCTTGAGCTTGTCTCAAAAACTCAATGAATAGGACCTTGTCTAACAAGTACCTAGGTAGCATCAAAGGTTCTCCAGTATAACCATACACTCGAATATATGTGAAAGTGGGGAATTGAATGAACCAATCTTCCCAACTCTCCATTGTTGACTTTTCCTCTAGTGAAATCTTGATGTGCATTTTGTTATTGAGGTCTCTGACTCTCTTCATTAGGAAGTGATCATTCACCACTTTGAAATCCTATTCAACCTTTGAGAACTCCAATCGAGAGTAATATTCATAAAATTTTTGAACACTAAGAGTTCCATTGGTCTTCAAGTGTCTAAAATTTCCTTGGAATGCAATTAAGTAGACCAGATAAGACACCATGTGAAACTCATGGATTTGGAGGAATCCTGTAATTTGTTGGTGAAGACACTCACTGATTAACATGGCCCAATCAAAATGCTCTTCACCATTGATAATAAAAGAAATGACATAGAACATCCATGGTCAGAAAATATTAGCTCCCTCTTGACCTATAACTCGGTTGAGCAAAGTTATAAAAGAGGGAATAGCAAAGCACTTCTCAACATCTCTCAGCTTGAGGCTGCAAATGACTCTCCCATCAGCTGATCTGATTTGTCTTGTGGATGAGTCATAATGCTTAATGCAAGCAATGATGAACTCAAGATCAAAAACTGTGATAGGAATAGACACTGTTGTTAGCAACCCAAAACGCTCAAGATTTTTTACTATAGTGTTGCTGGTACCTTCCAACATGCTCAGTTTGACCATTGGATAGACATGACCCAAGTCTGTGTACGAGGTTTTCAAAAAGTCATGTATCAAGACCGATGTGACCTTGTAGTCTATAGGGTTGAATTTCATTTTAAAAATCTAGATTTTTTATTGTAAACTCTAGTATGTTCGGACAACTTTCAGAAAAAAAACTAAAAAAAGCTCTAGATAAGGCTAAAAATAGCCAGTTGTGGGAAAAAAATTTGGAATTTTTTTGAAACGTGGGTTTTATAGAGAATTGAATTCTAAGAAAACCTAGATCATCATAAATTCAAAAATATGAGTTTTAGCAAGGCATGCAAAGGCTTTTCAGTTAAGAACTATAGGGGTTTTAGAGCTTCCTGGGACAAATTTTCCTGAGAAAATCTAGCACATGGGTTTTGTAGGCAACATAATTCTAAGCCAACCTAGATGATTCAATTTTGGAAAAATATTTTTTGTCCCACATGCAAAGGAATCTTTTAAAAAAGCACAGTGCTTCAAAAATGGAAGCAACAGGGCAATTTTCTTGAAAAAATCTAAGACATGGGCTTTATTACTGACACTGAAATATGTGAACCCAGATTATTAGATTCTAAAAATTCTACCATTTACTTTGACATGCGATAGAAAACCTAAAACAAGAATAGAAGGATTTGAGATAGAAAATAGAAGTTATTATTTTTCCTCAAAAAGTCGCCTATCCTTGAACTAGATTTGATGAAGTCTACATGCACTCAAAAAATGAAGTCTGGAAAATGTATCTTCTCAACAATCTAGACTTGGCACTAGAAAAAACACTGAAAAATATTGCCCGAAGCACCTTCGGATCTTTGTTTTCTCAAGAAAATTGTGTTTACTTGCACCTATTATGAGAATAATGAACGCCAATATGACTTAAATAAATAAATTTAAGTTTGAAGGCATCAAAATATGCATTAAACTTAGGCACCACCCTGATTGGACCTCAAAAATGTATGGAATCCTCTAATTGGACCCCAAAAACTTAGTTAACTACTTGAGAATTTCACCATAAATAGAGCGCTAGCTTCTAATTGGACCAAATTCAGTTAAAAGTACTTGCAAAAATAAGTCACCCCTTTTGCAAGAAAAAATTAAGCTTAGTTGAAGTCAACCAAATGAGAATTAAATAATATTTAATTTTAGTTCACAATATCCACCATTATAGTGTGCTTCATGTACTTGAGTCAAAAATTCAACCTTTGACTCTAGGCATCACTTTTTAGAGTTAGAACTTTTCTTGAAAATTTCATTTTACAAACCTCACCGAAGCCCATGTTCGACCACTGATTTTGATTGACTGATGTGTCTAGAAGAATGGCTGATAGTTTCATTGAAAAGCAAGATCAAAACTAACAAGAAACTCCTTGAGACTACAAAGCCTGACTCAGAGATCTGAGGATTCAAAATTAAGGGTTCCCTGGCCTCCAGGGGTTCTTTTGGCTTCAAACATAGTCAAATTTTCATCATTTTGAAGGTGATTCTGGCCTCCCTTCATCTCATGTTCTTTGGTGTTTGGAAAAACTTTAGAATTGATTGACAAGCTCATTGCAGAGCTAGATCCATTCTACACAAGAGCTCTTGGAGAGCACTTTTGCTAAAATCATCATCTGCTAGGTTAAAATCAAGGGTGCCTCTAGCCTCCAGGGGTGCTTTTGTTCCTAGAGATAGCCATTTTACAAATTGGTTGAACCCATACTCAATCCCCAGTTGTAGACTTCTAACTTGTCCTTTGACCTGAATGAGGTATGAAATACAAATCTAGAAGCATCACAGATAGGATGAGTATCTAAGATCACCAAAAAGACTGCATTTGAGGCTTGAAAACCTTGGGTGCCCTTGGCCTCCAAGGGCACTTTTTGTTGTTTCCTTGAGATTTTGACCATGATTAGACCTTATGTTTGACTCCTGACTTTAGCAGTTGAGCGACTCAAATTAACTGGCTAACGGATTTGTTGCAAAGCCTAATCAAGTCTGAGACAAACATCCTAGGTATCATTTGGCTAGAAACCTTCATCTAGTCCCTCAAAAAGTTGGGCACCCCTGGCTATGAGGCATGCTTTTCACTCTAATGTTAGTCATTTTTTCATCTCCCTCTTTTCACTTTTAATCTCTCGTATCAAGTGCTAGACAGATCCTTTAAGCTGGTTTGTAGGCTCATCATGAAGCTAACAACATTCTGAAGAAGTCTTCTTGGAAGTAACAAATCTCAAAATTGAAATATGGGCCTCTGAAATCTAGGGCACCCTTGGCCTCCTGGGGCTTTTTTGTTCCAGAGTTAGAAACATTTTGATGATCCTGCCTCAACGAAAAGTCCCCTCTGAGAAGAAGCATCATTTTTCACATATCTCACCATAGATTCTTCATTTGAGTGTTTTAGGATTAGATTTTGACACCTGGTCTCTAGCCATCTGCCATTAACAACCTCAAAGGCCCTGACTTTCCACCTGAAAAAAGTAAAAAACTACCCACCAGACTTAAACTAACTTTTAACTGAATCTGACTTCACCATTGTGATCGTAAAGTGAAATAAGCCAATCAAAACATTTTTTCAGTCAATTATGACAAGTTTCAATTTTTTGGGTTTTTACCTAAAAACAAGGGTCCAAAAACCCTAATTTTTAATTTTTTCAAAATTTTCTAGTATCTTCCTAAAATTAAATTGACTCAAAGCCCATACTTGATTTTCCCAAAAATCAACTTTTGATGACATTTTTACAAGGTTTAGACTAATTTAAGCAAAATTTCTTAATGAAGAAAAAAAAATTGGTTTGGGTATAACAATGCAAAGATCAAAGATCAAGATTAGTGGTCAATGTGTGTTGAGAGGAAATAGATTGGGTAGTTAACTAAATTGATTAATCCAATCAAGGGAATTGATACGATAATCAATGGGATTGGATTGAATAATCAATGGAATTGGGATAATTGGTGGAAAGGGATATATTAATTAGTGGGATTGGAATCATCGATGGACATGATTGATCAATCAACAAATTAGATTAAATAATCAGTGGATGTGATTTGATCAATCAAAATGTGTGAGGATAATTAATTAATTAAACTAATTAATTTTGAGAGGAACGTGCAAGGTGTAATTGAATTAATAAATAAAATTTTATTTATTAATTGATCATGGTGAGTGAATATTGGAGAATTAAATAATTAATTTAATTATTTAATCTAGAAGTGGAAAAGTGGTTTAATTAAATAATTTGTAATAAATATTTATTAAGAGAAGGGTGTTTGATGAACTAATTAAATAATAAATGATAAATATTTGATTAAAATAGAAGAATAGGTGAAGTTAGCGACATAATTAAATAAATTAGGTTTATTTAATTAATCTGGAAGAATAATGTTTAATTAGGACATTATTCAATAAATAAGATTTATTTAATTGGTTATGGAGAATAAAGATAATCAAGAATTTATTAAATAAATAAGATTTATTTAATTAGTCAGAAATGATGATTGAGGATGAATTAATTAAATAATGTTAAATTACTTAATTAATAGTAGAATATGAAAAATGATAATAATTAAATAATAATGCATTATTTAATCAATTTAGGGGAAGACAGGTGAGAGTTAGTCAAAAAGTGTTGTTCACAAGTCAAGACAATCTCGGGTATCTATAGGTACTATTATTCTATGAAAATTTCTCTATAAACCCTATTATTGAGGAGTTTTATAAGAGCTTGGCTCTAAAATTGTATTGCAACCATATTGCTTACAAATTAATACATTGGGTTGTGCCTTTGGAGTGTAGGTAATTTTTTTCTCGTAATGGTTTTCCCCATGTGAACTTTGTGCTATGGTATTTTTATTTATTTATGTTTTATGTATGTGCATCTCTACATTGTAATTTTTAAAGGTTACAACAAAATTTGTACTATCTCCTCTTTTTGGATTGGTGTAGGAAGTTATTTTTGCTTAGCTTGCTTCCTTTCATGTATTTTACCTAGGTCTAGTCAAGACCCAAAAATCTATTCAACATCTACACATCTAAGTTAATAACTCAAATTTCTTCACATTCCACCATACAATAATAAAACATTATAAATTAAACTTACAAAGATGTAAGATAATTAAAGGGGAATTTCCTATATTATTTTATGAAATACATTACAACATTACAACAAAAACTATTAACAAACTAACAAATACATCATTCACTCGCATGACAACTAGAATGTTGTGCAATTTGATAGCTAAAGATCCTCAACCTTAAATATCGTGCAAGAAAAGGGTTTTCATCCTCATTCTTGGGTAAGCAAAGAATTTTTTTCCTCTAGTCTCTACAATTTTGGTATTTTTCATCCTTAGATTTCATTATTAGAGAACTAGTGCTTAGAACAATGCCAATGAGGGTTACTCTTGGAGAATGGTCAATAATTCTAAAGTAATGAAAATATTGAAATATATCTCCTTTATAATATTCAAATAGCTTGACAAAGAATTTTTTGTTGTCAACTCTTGACATCTTTCAATCTATGTGTGTAGATGGAGAAGACCTCACAATAACCTCTAAAATGGAACCAAACCTCAACCACTACATTAATGAAACATGGTTGTTATCATCCTTTAAGCCATGTGTACATATGAATCCACACACCTTTTAATTTTAAATAATGTTTTTGGGTGGGAAAACCTTCTAAAAAAGTTATAGGGTTAAATTTTCCATTAATGGTGCTTTTGTGTCATATTGAGAGGTAGGTAAGGTGAACAATGTAAATAGATGAGAATATTGGAGTTTTGGGGTTGGGGATATCACATGACATGTGTCACAACTTGAGAGTCAAGAGAAGGCATTCTAGTACATAGAATTTTGAAACTCTAATAAGGGGAAAGGAAAGAGTGAGGTTTATTGGAAAGGCATGTGTCATGATGGAAAATTCTAAAACTTTGATAGGAATAGAGGAGAAGCTAAGTTGGGTAGAAAGGAATTCCACTTTGGAAAAGTATTAAAGTATAGTGAGAACCAAGGAAAAGTTGGACTTTGATAGAAAGTCATGTCGATACAATGAGCTCCAAAAATTTGATAAGATGCAAACTCTTAGAGATATGACTAGACACCCCACATAATTTTTTTGAGACCTTGCTACTTTTAACACATTGAAAAGCTTCTGGGAAATCACAAAAAACCATTTATGCCTAGGCTTGGTTTATTGGAGATAAGGATTGGCCCTTTATTCCATAAAAAAAATTGATTAAAAAGGGGACATTACATATGCAATATGTTCAATAGATTTTGTAGATATGGTTCACTCTCAAATATAATTTATGGATTCATTTTTTTGAAATTTTGTAGATATTGTTGAGTCCAAAATATAATTTATAGGTTCAATTTACATTGCATAATTTCTTATTTCTCTTAAAATTATGGGCTACAATTGTATGGGGAGGGGATTTGAAACTAGATCAATTTTGTAATTCCTTATTCCCTTAACTCAGATATTGTATCAAGCCTAATTTACCTTCAACTCCCCCTTCTTTGGGCTTGGTTTGTTTTGATATAATTTTATTATTTTTAGGAATTAATAACTTATTATACTATAGTGTGATTGTGTTTTTTGATATGAGATCAAGAATGTGTAGCACGGGTGTAAATTAGAGGAGTTGCAAACTCTACCTTTGTGAAATAAATTATGGGTATTAAGGATACAACTTCCTTATGTATCAGAAATTCCTTGGTAGATTTATATACAAAAGGAAACATAGATAAGGCATGTGATTTTTTTGATGAGATGCCTCAAAGATGTGTGGTCTTATGTATAAGCATGATTAAAATCAATATTTTGAACTGTGCACTCAAAATTTTCGTAAAATGATGATTTAAATTCTCATTAGAGTGCCAGGTGTAATAGATGGCCAATATGATCACAACCAAATTGATCAATTCCCAACTCTAAACTCAATGTATGGTTCAATTCCTTTGCAAGCCTCACATGGCCTTTACATGAAATTCATGAGTCATTATCAAATTTATCTCAACCCATTTTACATAGGGTTGGAGTACGCTAGCAAATATAAACTTATTGGTGTTGGATAACTATTTGTTTGTTGACTACATGCACTTAAAGATTTTCCTACCAACCTATGTCACATTGTTATAAGGTGGTTGTTGAGCAAGCAAGATGATTTCAATTGTCTTGCTTGCCTTATGCATCCTTATCAACCATTGATTTCAAGAAGTAGCTTACTCCCTATGAAAAAGGGAATTCCTTTAACGTAATTAACAAGGATCAACTACAACTATTGATAATATAAATTCTTTAAATTTAATTTAAATAACCTTTTTAAATAAATTTAAAACAATTAAAGAATAAAATTGTATTTTAAGATGATTTTTAAATAAACCTTATCTATAAAGATATACAATTGATAAAAAAATAAATTAACACCATAAAATTATTCAACAAAATATTTTAAAAATATATTTGAAAATATACTTTTATTAAACTTGAGGAAATAGTGCAATACACAAAATTTACCTACAATAAATATAATTTGAAACAACAAATCAAAATTAAAATCAACAAGTCAACCTAGGATTAGACTCCCATTTCAATTCTACAATCTAGGCAAGGGTTTGTCGAGTAAGAAGGGCAGATTTCTCTACCCTCTCTCATGTGAAGAGTTAGTGGGGGGTTGGAATAATTATGGAGGAAAAGACAACCCTACCCCTCCCCACCAGTTGGCTCGCCTAAAGAGCCGAGCACAAAAAATGGAGGTAATATGGAAACAAAATCCTTAAGGGACATTGTAGTGGGAGAAAAGGAGCCCCTTCCACCAAGTGCTAGATTCTTCATTCAAGTGTGCAATGAACAACAAGATGGGGGAAGTGGAGAGCAAGGTAAGTTTCCCCCATCTCCTCTAAACTGGATGTTTTGGTTCCAAATTAGGAGTTAAACAAGGCTTTATGTGCAAAAGATAACATGTTATCAAATGTGGCATTTTTTTTAGCAGTCATGGACATTAATAAGGTCTTGTCTGGGAAATACATGGACGACTAGCTTGCTAATGTATGGGGTAAAAAAATAGGAATTTATTTCTAATACTGTAGAATTATTTATTCATCATTTTCTAAAGTCATGAAACACAAGAATTTATAGTCAAGAAATAGTTTTGGAATGTTGGAAAGCATGTCTTCCGGGCTCTAGCCTAGTCGTCAAAGGCTATTAATGAGGAAATTTTATCCCTCTCAAACCATAGATGGGTGGTTAGCAAAAATGTACCCCCTATAGTTGGAAATTTATCTCTCCTTCTCGAACCTTAAATGAAGGTTATAAAAATTGACAATACGAAATTGTCTCTATCACATGTCGATGCAAGGGCCCTGGTTTCCTTGACTCATGGTATGGACATTGTGGAAGGTTTGTTGTTGAAACTCAATAGTGACAAAATTAGATGTACTGTCGAGATGCTCAAAGGGTTAAATGTCTGTTACCTATGTAGAAATGAGGGACATGTAAGGAGAAATTGACCTCTGATAACCAAGAAAAATGTGTTCCCCAAGCCCTTTATTGGTCATAAAAAAAACTCCCTGCCAAAGGCGAGAAACCATAATTCCCATGGAACCAAGGGTGCTAGGGAGAATGGGGCTAGCAGAACTCTAAATGCAAGAAAAAACTTGGAAACATTAAAAAAACATGATATTACGTAAACTATTAAGGAAATTAAAGAACAAGAGCCCTTAAGAGGAAATAAAAATAAGATCTAAATGGCAGTTTAAACCTGGATGCCCTAAATGAAAGTATGAGCTTGGGAACCTTAAGCATGACCATTTATGTCTCTAATAAAATTGTAAATATGGAAACAAACTATATGGATAATGTGCAGGGAACAATAATCTTGTGTAGGGGTTAGAAATCTCATCACAGGTAGAAGGAAAAACTATCAAACCTGCATGCAACATGTTGTAAGTAACACCCAAAAAATGTTAAATAGCTTAACAAAGGAATTGGGAACCCATGCCTTGGGCCCATCACCCAGGGATGAAAATAATAGAAAAAAGGGTGAACATTCAAATGAGGCCCTGAATAATGAATACCCTTTTGTTAAAGAGGGGAGAAAGTAAATGCACAACAACTAGTTATGAGTAAAATTAGACAAAACATAATAGAAAATGAAAGAAGAAAGAACTCTACCCAGTACAAAGAGATTAAAGATAAAGTAGAGGGTAAATATGAAGAACCTTCAAAAAAGGAATACTCAAATGAGGCATGCACATAGAAAAATGAAACTTTTACACTAGCAATTGTCAAAAAAATTGTGAATGTATTTGAAATAAGAGGGCAAGCCACCTCTATCCAATAGGGTACCACTGGTGGACTAGTCTTAGACCAGCCTAGAACAAAGGAAAGAAATAAGGATATTGGGGGTTTTGAACGACAGGATGACCAATGCACCAATGGTGTCCTGATGGATACAAATGAATTAGTGCTCAATCCAAAGGATAATGGTAACTAAAAACCTGATGTTACCCAAGAAAAGAATAAAGGGATTATTGAAGCAACCCCTAGAGAAAACTAGGGGGATAATAGCATAAATTTAAGGGATAAAATGGCCCCTAAAAGTCTCTGGTGTTCAAATGTCATCCAAGTGCCTTAGAGGCCCTGAGCCTTTAAGGGATATAGAGGGCTCATTTTCTAAGGAGGTTAGGAAGGGGGGGCTAATCTTAAAGTAGGGTGGTCACAAAGAACAAGAAGAGTGTAAAAGAAAGAAAAATAAACTTTAATCCCATCAGGGAGAGGGAGCCTAAAGCTTCTAGCCAAGTGAAAAAGGAAAAAAAATAGTGTAGTCATCCTAAGCGCCTTTGTAAAAGAATAGAAACAGAGGCAAGGGTAGCTAATTTTTTTGATAAATTCAGACTTGAAAGGGTCCCTTCCACTACAACAGAAGCCAAATGACCCTTAATTAAATTTTTGGAATGTAAGGGGATTGGAATCCCCCAATAGGAAGCAAATTGTAAGAAGGTTCTTAAACAAAATTAAGAGTAAGGACATGGTGCTCATTCAAGAAGTGAGAGCAACATGGTTTTCCCTTAAAAAAAACCTTAATTTTATTTCTAGTGAGGTTGTGTACTATGTCACCAAACATGATAAGGGGAGAGGGGGCAACCGTCCTCATCTCCAAGGAATGGAACCAATTTGTCTCTGGATTTGGAGTCTCTTCTTGCAACAGGGCAGTCTGGGTTACCCTAAAAATGGAGGACTCTACATTTGGGATATGTTCAATTTATGCACCCAAGGAGTACAAGGAAAGAATCAAGGTATGGAAGTGGATAAGTGAACTAGAATGTATACCATGGATTCTAGAAGGTGAATTTAACATGATTGAGAAGTCTAAAGACAAAGTTGAGGGATTGACATTCAATGGAAGGGGAATGAGAAATAGTTTTGGATGTAGATGAAATCCAACTTAAACCTTGTTGATCCTATTAAGAGTCAAAAAGAGGATTATCCTAGTATCCGGTACACTTGGTGTAATGCTCAAAGGGGCAGTAGGAGAATCTATTGTTGACTAGATAGATTCTACCTAAATAAAGACCATTACAAACTCACTTAGAGATGGAGGCAAGGTAGAAGTTCCCCCCTACACATTGTCAGTTCACCACTCAATTAAAGTAAGATTCATCCTCAAAAAAATGACTGTAAATACAAGGAAAAAGGGGGGAGGCTTTCTCCTTAACACAAAACTACTTAATGATGAAGACTATACTGTTGCCATAAAGACCCTCAGGAACATCAACTCCTGGATGTATAAAGGCTTAAGCACAATTGAGAGATGGGATCTCAACACCAAGGAGTAGAAAATATTGTTCCAAATAGTAGGAAAGAAAAGGGCTATGGATAGGAGAAAATAAGAGCGTCTCCTCTAGGAGAACCTTCTTCAGGAAGAACCATGCTTCAAGAACATCCAAGAAATGAGATTCTGGGTAGTGAGCTGATGTGTATCAAAAACTCCTTAAGGAGGTTGCAAGCAAACAAAATCAAAGGGAAAAGGGTAAGGACCAAGCTCATCTAGCTTAACAATGGGGATAAAGGGACCAATTTTTTCTTTAGAATCCTAAAAGAGAAAAATATTAAGGAGCAGATTCAACAAATTCACATAGAGGGGGTGGCATATAACAATTAGGAAGACATAGAAAAGAAATTCCTCAATTTTTACAGGAACTTATTCACCTTTGAAGGGTGCACAGAAGGTTGTTTTGAAGCTAGGAATACTCTCAAAAGAATCATTCCAAAAAAGATAGGGGAAAAGGATGTAAATAAAATCTGCAAAGAGGTATCTAAGGAGAAAATTAGGAAAGCAATTCTATCCCTGCAAAATGATAAAACCCCTAGGGAAAATGGCCTCCCTGTAGAATCTTACAAAGCTTTTATAGAGTGGATTATTGATGATTTGTACCTAGTATACAAAGAAGCACTAGAAGAAGGATCATTGGGTAGGAATATCAACAAGGGGATCATAAAATTACTTCCCAAAGAAGGTGATAAAACACTACTCAAAAACTAGAGACCAATAACATTGCTAAATGTATCTTATAAATACTTGCAAAAGTCTTGGAAAGAAGACGTAAACATATACTGTCAATGTTCATAAAAAACACCCAACGTTCGAGGTTTATCAAAGGCAGGTATATCCTAGAGAATTTAATCACTATTTGGGAAGCAACAAAGTGGGAAAGATACTCTAAAAAAGATGCAACAATGCTACTCCTTGACTTCAAAAAATCATATGAAAGGGTTGAGTGGGCATACATAAGGTTAAATCTTGAAGCATTTGGATTTCTTGGAAGCTTATATAACATGGGTAGTACATTGTTCAAGGATGCAATGGCACAAATAGATGTTAATGGTTCTCTCACTAAGGAATTTAATCTAGAAAGATCAATTAGATAGGGTTGTCCCTTGGCCCCCTCCTTTTTTGTGATTGTCTCTAATGCCTTGCACTACTTCTTAAGGGTCAATGATATCACATGGGTGAGAGGTTTAACCTTACCAGATAACAATGAACTCCTCAATATCCATTTTACTGATGACACAACACCATTTCCCACCCTAGATGAAACAAATGTAACAAACATAATGGTCAAGCTAAATTTTTTATGTGCAACATCAGGTGCTAAGATTTCTCTTGCAAAATCCATCATGTTGGGATGGCAGGAAAAACCCCCAACCTGGCTAAGGAAGTTTGATATTTAATGCGGGGGCTAGAAATAGGTTAGGTACCTGGGCATCCCATTTATGGTTTGTCCGAACTTGAAAGTAATTTGGATATGGATAAACAGTAAAATAGAAAAGAAGCTTGGGAGCTGGAATGTGCAGTACCTTTCTCTAGCTGGGAGGGTGCAAGTATGCCAAAAAATATTTTCATCTTATAGCCTATACTTTTCCTCGGTGTGTATGTTCAACAATTATAAAGTAGATGAGATATAGAAAAGATAACAAGCTTCATGTGGTCAGATGGGAAGGGTAAAAGGAAGAAGCACATTATCAAATTGAGTTGGTGTTGTCTAAGCAAGTTTGAAGGGGGGCTTGGAAAGTAAAGGACCTAAGGCTCCAAGGCATGGCTTTGGCTGCCAAGTGGATCTTCAAAGCCCTGGAAGGGAATGAGCCATGTGGAAGGTCCTAGTTAGGAATAACATCAAGAATTCCACCTCTAAACATTCAAAGTCATGGAAAGGCCTTTGAGATTTTCTTAGAAATTGCAACTCTATATCCCCTAAAGGGTCGGTTTTCTTCAAGAGAATTTGGAAAGAATGAGAACACATCAAGGATAATATTACAAACTATAGCTTCTTCAAGAACAACATAGTGTCCACCCATAGATCTATTTGGTGGAACCTTGAGCATAATGGTAAACCGCTAGCACTAATTCAAGGGTGCTCAATAAGAAGCTAGGCACACAAAGGCGTCAAATAATTTAAAGATATAATAGAAAGTAACCACCTAAAAGATCAAAATGAACTATGTATTGAATACAATCTACCCAAGTCCAACTAGAGAACCTATACAATATTAAAAGAAGCTTGTAAAGAAATCATTTTCTCGGTTGAATGCAAGTCTAACCCAAATCAGTTCTAAGAATTTTTGTGGAAAGATGGAAATCAGCTTTCAAAAATAAATGCTAAATTAATCTATAACCCTCTGACTAATTAGATGGAATTCATTGAGCATGTAAACAAAGTTTGGTACTCCAAACTAAGTAAAAAGGAGTGGTCAAAGGTATTCAGGAATAACTAGGTAAACATAATTGAGCCAAAAAAGGCTTGCTTTAGATGGCTTCTGATTTTTTAGAAGCTTCCCTTTAAAATAAGTTTAGAAGACATTGAAATCTGCAGTTTATGTAGGGTTCTAGAAACAATAAAGCACATCTTCTTTGAATGCCATTATGCAAAGGAATTATGGAAAAATTTATGTGAAAAACAAAGCATATGGGATGAAAATGGAAAACTCAAGATTGACAAAATTCTTTTAATGATGGATAATAAATTAGGCAAAGAAATCTCTTTTTTTTGGGCTATGTATCTCAACTAAAATTCTTTGGGCTATATTGAAATCAAGGAGTGATGAGAAGTTTAAAGAAACCAAGAGGACACTTACTGAGTTTGTTAGAAGACACACTATATAATGTTGCATTATAGGTTTCTCTTATAGTGAAGATCTCCAAGTTTAAGTTTCTAAAGCTGCTAGAAGAGGTCATATTAAAGATCAATCTGTATGAGGTATGATGTGGTCACACATGGCAGGCTAGACAACCAAGTACTGAAATCTTTATGAAAGCCTTGGAATCATTACAAAAGGAATTTAATGAGAATATTTCCAAAGAGGATCCAAGTGCAAAAGATAAAGGATAACTTAGCATTGAAGACTTCACCAAAGAGGAAATAGCAAGAGTTGAAGCTCTTATAGCCTTTAGGATCCTAGCACAGGAGGATACAAGACCTGCCAAGGAAGGATAAAATGGCAGATGCTCATATTTCTAATGTTTTGTAATTTTGTATACCCTATTAAAATTTTGTATCCTATGTATATTGTTGATGTTTTGTATAAGACAAGTAATGTTCATAATGTATGAAACAACAAGATATATAATATAAAGGGTGGCAACATACACAAACCATGCAATATAAAGACAACAATTTATACAATGTAAAGGGCACCAATATGTAGTATGTAAAGGGTAGGAATATATACATTGTAAAGGGATAAAAAGGGGGGTAACAAAAGCATAAAATAATGAAAAGAATTATGTAGTAATACTGCATAGCAAGAGCAACATGTAATCTTTTTTTATGTTCTCACTATATCTAATAAAAAAAAAAAAATCATAAAAGTTCAACAACAAACTAAAACTAAACAAAAATACTAATAGAATATATAAAACTATACAACTTAATTATTAACGAGATCAAAACTAAAATAAAACAAACACACCTTTTATATCATATAAAAACTTAATTACATATAGAATTCAAGAGAATTTATTAGCAATAAGTTATAAGTGAAAAATATCATGTGAAGAAAACGACATATAATATACTCTTTAGAAAGGAGAACTATGTATATCACCACCATGATATACACTCTACTTAAAATTAGTGTTAAATGCGACTTAGCTAGAGGATAACCATTGTTAGAAAAAAGAGGCGACCACCAAACATTCTATTGATTGAACGAAAGCCCATCACGGAAACCAGAGCCAGGGCTTAACCGCCTCCCAGGCTCTCCAAATGCTCTTGGCCACAAAAGTTCCCACAATTTGACTCTGTTTTTTTGGTTTTCTAGGCTTTTCCCATATGACTCTCGGGGTGTGCCTTCTTACCACCCACCTTTTTTTTGTGAATATGTAACTTTATCTTTATTTTAATATAGATAGCTGCCTATTCATCAAAAAAATAAAAAATAGTGTTAAAATATTATTTTGCTCAATAGTCAAACGGTTCTATGTCATCCATATCAAAATATGATAACTATTTATCCTTATTTTATTAACTAAAATAATTAAAATATTTAAAAAATAACCAATAAATTTCAATTTCATATTCCTGTCGTTAGATACTTTTACAAATAATTTTGATTATTTCCACCGCAGTCATTATTGTTGAAAAATTGAAGTGCACGAATATTGGTTTGTAATTTTCAACGAACATTTCATTATGGGAGGGGATGAGTAAAATGTTTTGCTTGGTATATTGGCTGCGCATTTCTAAAATCGAATCTGCCATTGAAAACTATTTATTATCGGTGATCCATCCAGTAGTGGCTAAATTATTAAATAACTCCACACTTTCCTCCTCCATCTCATCTATCACCATCCATGCCTGCCATTTCCTGTGTCATGCTAGAATGAGCACATTTTATATATCGAATGGCCGCTGCCACCTTGAATGAGTGGTAGAGAAAGAAGGTCCACCACCTGTTTACCACTGCAACGCAAAAGGATCTTTGAAAAATTAACTTGCTGGTATAATACCACAGTCACAGGGATTATGGAGAACCTTCATCATTGGCGATTCGGTGTAAAGAAGGTTTGTCCGGCTCGACATGAGGAATTCAGTTCAGAATAGAATAGGATTCTTGTTTCTTCGTTTGCAGGGTGCGGGGAGGCGGCGGCCCCACCCAAAATGGCCACATTAAGCAATCAACTACTTAAAATATCAGATATTTAAAAAAAATGTAAATTATTCTATCTGTATCCATTTTGTCAATTTATTGTCTTACGGATGACACCATCAATTATGTCCCTTATTTGTGATCATTCAAACTGAAGTAAATTTATTGAGGATCTTTCACTGTGGTTTCTTTCTCGGTACAGAAGGTGAAGGTTACTCTGATATGGTAAGAAGTAGTTGGTTCATTTCTTGAGAGAGTCGTACGAACAAAATCTAATACAAATATATTAAGACATGGTTTCTAGTTCTCTTTCTTTTGCATTTGATTACTAGAGTATTGGATGTCTTCTAGTTCTATTTCAATTTTCATTAATGTGAGGATAACAATGATTAACTCATAGAAACAGAACATCCATTGCCTGAAACTCTTATTAGACTCACCGACAGGGCTGTCAATGGTTGTAGAACTTTTGAGAAATGTATTGATGTGCAGAGACCTGTGGCCGAGATACCTTGACTCAGATGGATGTTCTCCTCCATCCCCGGCTGCTGCAATTTCTACATCTCGGCGGTTGTTCTTCCTGAAGGAGAGAGCTCTTCTCGTCATGGATTCTAAATATCGAGGACTGTTAACAACCTACCCATATGCAGATCCTTCTCAAATGTGATTCAGAATACTCATATTTGATCCCAATCCAATCAGTAACTACTCTGTGAGAACAAATGCTCTTATTATAGAACCCATCTTATTGCACCAGAAGTGTGCATCTAAATTTATTGACATTCAAGAGTATTTCATGAAATACATGGAAGAGTTTAAGGGGTTGAGCTTAATTGGTTAAAACATTGTGTTCTCAATGTGGAGAACCAAGTTCATATTTCAATAGGGCATCTAAAATGGAAATTTATGTTGTGACCTTTGGTCTTTTATAATTGACTTCTAATGTGGAGTTGGTTTCTAAATAAGTGGACTTCTAAGTTGTGACTCTTGATCTTCCATAGGTAATTGCTCGAAAGAAACTATTATTAGTCTTGAATGGTTGTGCTTTCAGGAGCTTGTATTGCTCTCATATTGATGTTCATATGAGCAAAAAGTGTCATTCTATATATTTCTCTAGTGTGGTTGCTTGAAAGGAGCTATTATATGTCTCATGGTTGTGCTAGCAGGAGCTTCTATTGATCTCATATTGATGCATGTATGAACAGAAAGTGTCATATTCTATATATGCTCTAGTGCAGTTGCTCAAAAGGAGCTATTACTAGTCTCATGGTTGTGCTAGCAAGAGCTTGTATTGCTCTCATGTTGATGCTCCTATGAATAGAAAGTGCCCTATTCTAAATATTGTTGTTTTAGCAATATGTACTTCAAATCAAACTAATTTTATTGGCAAAATATTGTGCTCTATATTTGTATTTTATGGAAAAAGATATTCTAAAGTTGTTAGTATTCTTTATGCTTGTCTTTGATCAACACTCAAGAAGTAGTGGATATTTCAAGGCCTTTTTGTATAGAACAAAAGGAACAACACAATAACCTTTCTAATCCATTTAAACTAGAAGAAGCATAAAATGAAAACATTAGCTTCTCAACCAAGGCAAGGAAATTTTCTTTGGTAAATGTCTCAAAAATCATGAAAGCCTACAATGTGAAAAACAAGGTTATCAATATAAAAGTAGCCCCATAGGTCTTCCATAAAAAGAAGATACATCCCTTGGTTAATAGATAAATTTAGTGCATCATAACTCAACAGGATTCTTAATCAGGGATAATAATATCCATTTTTTTATATGTAATCATTAGCTACATCTAGTTTGTTGAGGGTTGATGGCACTCAATAGTGTCATCACAAAAACTTCATGGCACTACCATGGAAAGTTTTAAAGTTAGTATTTGTAGGCTTAGGGGCTATTCTATTGATATCAAGGTACTAGGTTCTCACATGTGGGTCCCTCTCCTTTGGGTTAATTAAAAAAATCTAGGAATACATAGAAAATTTGAGATAAACAATTTACACATATGAATGTCATTTGTCTGACAACTATGTATCATTATGCCATTGGTTGAAAATGATAGTTATCTCTTCATGTGGGACCACAATAGAATTTTTTTTTGTGCTTTTGACTATGACATGTAAACATCATTCTCTTCAAAGGGTTGTAGTCTAAAAACTATCCCTTGTTGTGCAATTGAATAGATCTTAACATCATGAAATTGCTAGGGCTCACATCAAGAGAGAAGAACATCTAGAATGTTTTATTATTAAGGGATACATGACATGTCATTTTTTATGTGTAAAATATTGGTTGAAAAAATATGTAATCATTATTAAAATAAAATTACGAACTGCATATATCATCCCAGAGAGCTACCAAATTTGATTCTTTGAAAATATGACCCATCCCACCTTCAATATAGTAGAAATATTTAGTTATCTAGAGGGTTTCTCCACCTAAAAAATTCATCCCATGTATTGAAATCTAGATCCTTATGCAGTTCACACTAGAATAAAAGGAGAGCCCATTCTACTAGTAATGCAGTTTAGAATTTCAGCTACTAGAGGAATTTTAATCTACATCTAGCACTCAAACACATGGATTTCATGAGATTTTTCCATGTGATCATATTGCCTCCACTGTCATTCTAGATGATTGAAATCTAACTAATCTCCACTATTGACAAAAAGATTGATTTGAGAAATTAGATCTAGAGAAGGTTTATTATCTTAATATAAGGTTGCACATTCCTAATTGTGAAGGGACTTGGATGCTATTTTTAATCAGCCCTATAAAAAGAGAAAAAAATGTATTTAGGCCTTTAAATTAGTAGATTGTTTATTTCATATCCAATTATTGAACTCTATGTGACCTTGCCAATCAACCCTTCACATTTGTAGTAGAAAAAAATTATAAATACATATAATAATCTCTCTGTGCTATGCCTATTTATGTATTCTTTTGTCATATTGTTGTATGTTTTCTAACCAATTTGTTGTTGACCACCTTAGTTTATTTTTATGAATTTCTATAGTTTTTATATTGAAACCATGCATGATTATACCTTTTTCTCTTCAATAAAAACTATTAAATTTAGGTAAAATGAGATATGTACAATGTTCAATGTTAATTTGTTATTTGGTGAATCACTTAGTATTTTAGTTTTCATTTCAAGTAATTTTTTTCCTTTTCATCTAGTATATTAATAATTTTATTAAAAATCAAATGAAAAATCAATTTCTAAATTCCTAGAGGTTATCTAGTAAATCGGTCCAAATTTTTTTCTATTTCCCATGTTGTTATAAGGGAGTATGAAAATATAAAATTATACATAAATAGTTTTGGCATCCCCAATGGGACATAAAATAAGAGGAATAATTCATAAACCCTCTAATTTTATCATTTTATGAGAAGAAGGCCCATCACTAGTCCATTATCAATCAATCAACCTCATCTCCTAATTCCACCTTTAGTTATTCCTCAAAGATGAGGTTCTTCATTCAAAATAATCCATCACCTCCACCAATGGAAACTCTAAGCCACCTCATGAATTTCATCAACTATAATAGTGGAATTCCTTTAATTCCTCCACATTCCTACATCTACCTAGGATCCTATCCTAGCCAATTATTTTAAGGGTGTATCAAAGTTTACTAGAGAGGATTTCATGACCCTCACAAAGAATATTCAATATTTTGTATAGATATTTACATGATACATCATGTTATGGAATGAAATATAACATTGATATTCCTTATAGTATCATTCAAAAGCAAAAGTGCTAGATTGGTATCAATCATTAGTGTCAAATTATATTAATTCATAAGATAAACTTATAATTTCTTTATTTGAGATAATCAAAGAAAAGGGAGATCATTCTTCAATCCTATAATAGATTTTGATCATAAATTAGCTCCATAAGAATTTTTTATTGATTTCAACTCTAGATTCTAGAAAACATGGGAGAGGATACGTATTACAACCCACCCCTTGGTAGAAATGGAATTCATATTTAATTTAAATTAATTCAACTTAGATATGTTATTGTGATGTAGGAAAAAGGGATCTAGGGTCTAAATCATACTTTTCAACCTACAACATTAGGGGGACACAAACATGGTAAAAAAATACCACTTGGCTATTATCCTCGAGGAAGATCCAAAATGGCTAATCAAGGTTTTGGTCCCCTTTAGAGTTGATTAGGAGTTGAATTGATGTGAATGGATGTGATATAAACTAGATTAACTATGCAACTACAATAAACTAATGAAAATTTAGAATAACACAAAACCGTTTGACAAAAACTAAAAATAGAAAGGTAGTGTTGAAGGAACAAGACAATTGAGAGGGGGATGAATCAGTTGTACATTAAGACATCAAAACCCTCATTAACATTCAGATCTGTATTATTCCTTAAACCCTTAATGAACCTTTAAACCCTTAACATGCACTAGCAGAATGTAAACATGAGAAACAATAATGCAAACACATCCAAACACATGAGAACACTAGATTTATGAGGGAAACCCAAGAAGGGAAAAACCACAGTGAGGACTAGCTCACAATATAAAGTAATTGTAACACTAAATACAATATGCTCACTATCAGAGGGCTCACTACCCAATAGAAAAAAAGGGAGCTCACTACCAGATTATAAAAAAGAAGAAAGAATATTTTTACAATGAGAAATACATCTCAGAGCAACAGAAAAGTCCCACCACTACTTCACCAAAATATTTGCTCTCTCTATAGAATGTAGACACCTTCTTCTCACTGCTTTCAATAGTATTGGTCATTAAGGCTCACACTACACTTCACACTTTTGCACTTCACATCATAATTTGCATCACACACTTCTTATGTTTCCTCCATCAAATCATAACATATACACTATCTTCAACCTTGAAATCAATCTACAAGGTCGGCTATGCACATCAAACAAGCAAATTCAAGTTATGTTGGCACCAAAACATTCCTACGGTGGAGAGGAATGAAGGAAGAATGCAACACACCTTAACTCAAACCTAAATACACACATGCACGCCATGCCACACATTCACAAGCACCGAAGCACATCCACAATTAGTGTAAACACCCAAGGTTGGTCAAACCTATGTTAACACCATTAAACAATTAATTACATGCTTCCTTTAATCCAAAGATGACTTGAGAACCACACACAACACTCAAACACAATCTAGAATATTCCATCAACACCTTAAAATCCAAAAAATCCTTCACAACATCATACACTTGAAGAACATATTCATCATGTACACCTAGTTAACCTTCCACACACTACAACACCTGAATCCAACCTTATGGAGAACCAAAACACAAAAAACTTAGATTGAAGATAGATACTAGAAATATAAGCAACCTTCTAGATCTGCAAGACTAAAAACCAAACTATGGAGAACTGTGGAGCAAAACCATTTCTCCTAGACAATAATGAGCAACATATAACACCTCTGAGCAACATATCCAAACCACCTAAGAAAATCTTCGGCCATGAAGAAATGAAAAGCCAAACATTGAATGTCATTCTACCACATTGAGCACACTTCACCACATAGTTTCCTTTTATTTTTTTCAAAAGAACTTGGAAACAAAGCACCACAAACACATTCTCATCATCTGGAACACTTCTACAACATCTCAACCACACAAGAGGTTGAACATCACCAACACATTCTCGTCAAAGCATCTTCATAGGTTGACATCAATGCAACAAAAAAGATATGTCAACATCAATGACAACACAAACTTCCACCAATCACCCCCTTTGTCATTGATAGTGCAACAAATGAAAAAACCATCAACAACAAGACTAACAACAACAGCTCTGATCACCAACTCATATATTACACCACAGTGCACATTGCTCCCCCTTACACAAGCATCTATACTATCCATCATTTTCTCTTTCTCGAGACTTCTCTCCCCCTTCCTTCATTTGGTTCTTCAGCTAACTTCCTGAAACAAAGGATTTTTGGTACCCAAATCCTTCCTTGGTCTCTTTTATAGGGTTTTGCACCTAAAAGGGGAAGGATTGGACCAAAATACACAATGTTTCACTCAAGATTAATGTAAGGAGGGATGGGATATTGATGTGAAGTGTGTGTGGAAGTGTTAAAATTCTTACAAATGAAAATAAGTAAATGTAAACTAAACTAATGCAAGATGCTGGAAAACACAGTGTTGATTGCAAATATGAACTAGAAACCCAAACAAATGAAGACAAAATTGATGAAACTGAACAAAGGGCACCTGGAGATAGATTACTATCATTGGAAGGTTCTAGAATATTCCAGAAGTCACTATTAATGGCTACTAGGACTGATTCTCCATGCACGACGAATCAATCCTACTTTTGATGAAAAATCCAAGAAACAGGTTTCTCACTACCGAGAGCTAAATTTTGACAAAACCACTTTTCAGGCCTATAGATGGGACTCATTCACCATGGGTGGAAAATTATTCCACCTACAAGAAACAGCAAATTTAGGAGTTTATTCTATGGAGCTAGATCTGCACTTCTGCTTCCTTCAGGTGTCTGCTTTCGAAATTGTCAGATTCGGGTCTGAAAGTGAATTTTTGTTGATTATTTGGCTTGTTGAATGAAAAGAGAACTTTAATAACCTTGCAACTTGATCTTCAATGATTTCCAAGCTTCCAAAGGACCTAAATCTACAAACACACAAGAAGAGAAAGAGAAATATTGATTGTTAAGGAATGGGGGTTTCCCTTGGTCAAACCCCATTTAGGTAATTAAACCAAAATGATGAAAGAAAGGAATGAAAATGTAATAGTGGAATAGATTACCTTTCGATGATGATAGATCTTGAAATTTTGCAACATAACATGAAGATTCAGCCCTTGGATATCTTAGGAAGCTAAATTGATGACTTGCAATGTGAAATCCCTAACTTGCTTAATGAGATTAAGAGATGAATGAGAGATTAAAGATTAGAAGATAAGAGATGTCAAAATGAGGTGAAAATCATATATTTATACATGCTTGTGTCTTAGTTACTCGTTCATACCTCATCATAGGTCGGCATCAAGTGTTTTTGAATAAAATCCCGAAAGGAAATTTAAAATATTTTGAATTTGGGGCCAAGGGGGACTCATTCACCACCCATGGTGAATGGGTCCCACCTAGGACCTAAAAATGTGTCTCAAGGAATATGTTGTATTTAATGTTGTCTATCGGGATAATACTAAAAAATATACTTAATTAAGCATATGAAAGCATAAAGGGGTCAAATAAAGCATAAGAAAAGGATAAATAGTGAAGATGTGCCTAGAAAAGTGTGAAAGCTTGTTCCAAGACTTTACAACACTTCAAAATAGGGCTTGTTGATGAATAAAATGGTGATTTTTAGGTGAATTGTAATTAATAGAGTCTAGAAGAATGTAGAAATGTCTTACAACACTTCACAACTCCTTCAAAAAATGTCATTAGAAGCCTTTTATTTAGTTTGTAAGGGTCCAAGACCTAGTATGGATGCATAAAATGCCTCACAACACTAGATTAAGGCCACATTAAGTCCAGTTAATCATGAATTAATCTCATGTCAAGAAAAGGGTACTTTTTTCTATGGCACATTTAGCCCCCACTTTAGTGAGAGGATGAATTTGCTTCAAAATCACACTAAAGTAGACATTCTTGAGAGAGGTCCACATGTAGGTCAAGCCCCCAAGATACAAAATCATGCAAAGGCAAGATGGAAAGAAAAACGAGGTGAAAAAGGTGTACTCACGCTAGGGCCATGGAAGTTCGATCATCGATGGGGTGAGAAGGCCATAACATATTCACTATGGGGCCATAGAACTAGTTGTCTGTGGGGTGAGAAGTCCTAAAAGGTAAGAAACATACGCTAGTTGGTATGCACTCACAAACACAAAGGTGGCTATGGAGAAAAGTCATGCCACTAGGTGGGCTTCCCGCTCAACCATATTAAAGATATACCCATTGATAACTTTAACAAGGCGCCACAAAAGAAAATGAAATGATTTTGATACTTATAGACATTGTTAATGCAAAATAATGTTAGGATTGTTCAAAGGGATTTCACTTTGTTTGTGCAATGTCTCATCTTAGGGAACATCATGCCCAATGTCTCCAAGAGAGGAAAAGTGCAAACAATCTCATCCTGGGTAACATTGTACCTAATGCTTCCAAGAGAGGGGAATTGCAAGAAAAATAAAATCACACAATGAAATGTGAGTGGTGATGTATGCCCCCACTTTAAAGTAGTTGTGAGCACCTGCACTGCAAGCAATTTCTTTAAAGTAGAAGAGAAAAGAAGACATGAGAGCTTATTTAGAAATCCCTATGCCAAGTCATATGTTTCTGATAAGCTTCGTCATGAAAGAGAGAAGTATGTCATGTGTGAGCTAACTCAAGGCATGCCATCCACATCCTAAGCTTGCTCTTATGTATTCATGAAAGGTTAGTGACTAGCCAAAGGAGGCAACCACAAGTGACATACAAGGACTAGGCTATCGAACCCGTTGCCCCCACTGAGTGCAAAACAAAGGTGAGCCAGAAATGATTTCAATGAAATGCATGCTAGGGTGAAAATCAATAGCAATTAGAGGAATTAGATGCCCCCACATAGGGAAGCATACCAAACTCCTGAAAATGTTGAATTTTACAACTCAAAGCATGACATTCATTAGTGGAATGACCATGAACTCTATGATATGCACAAAATGAAGTCTTTTCATAACATTTCTTACGAGTCCTTGGAGGGAGTGTGATCAAGTTATCGTGAAGAAGTCTGAACAAGATACCTTATTGATCAAGAGGAAAAGGTGGTTGTGTGATTGAGGTGAAAGATACATCGTGCTTAGTTTTTATGCCTAAGAAAGACTCTATAGATTGCGAGATTTTTTTCTTCTTCATCATAGGAGGATACAAAATATAATGAATTCAAATCATGAGCATTTTGTGAGATGACAGTTTGAACATTGTGGGAAGGATGATATTCAAGGAAATTAGGTGTGAAGGATGAGTTAGGGGTATGTTGCATGAGACTGAATGAAGATGGGTAAAGGATGAGAGGATTATGAGAATGTCCCACGAGATATGTATGGGGTTTATTGATCAAAGGAGATCAAATGAACACCTGTGCATTCATATCCTCAACAATTTTGTTTGGATGTATCTATAAGTGAGGGAGATCAAGAACCAATTGTTTTCCATGTGTCAAGGCCATGATATTCTCCCTAGGAGGAGAGTTTTTGGGAGAACAAAAAGCCACATGCACTTGAAAAGTAAGGCTTTGTTCAATCACAATAACTTTGTTTCCAATAGGGGAATGATGAATGATGGGATTATGAAGACAAGAATGATGAACTTCGATAGGCTCATTATCTTGTCCCATGTTATCTACCCTACAAGGAGAGCTTGCAATATGTTTATCCAAGTTTGAGGTTTGTAAAGTAGCTTCATCATAAGTGGAGGAGGTATCAAGAGAAGAACCACTATGGTTGTCAAATAGATCTTCCCAGAGGATAGAGACATTAGGGAAGGGAGGATCAAGGGGGTCATGATTCTTAATAGGGGTATCTTCTAATACCAACCTATCCTCTTGACATCAAGGAGGGATATTAGGAGATGAACAAGTTTTATTGTCATGACCATGGAGATTGGGTAAGGTGATGTTTAGGAATGTGTCTGTGATCTCATGCTCTTGTTGTGTAAGGTCATCCAAAGGGGAATAAGGAGATGGACAATCAAGACTTTCAAGGCTTGTGACTTCTTGCACCAAAATACCTTTGTCACTAATAGGAGAGGTATCAGAAGAAAAACAAGAATGCGTATTATGATTGTCTACATTCCCATTCACACAATGGGTAATGTAAGATTGAGGATCAGACTAATGGATTGTTTTGTAAAGTCCCTATTATGGTAGTCAAAAGAAAACTCATAAAAGGGGATATTATGCTTATAAAATCCATGTTTAATCAAATCAAGAGCATATCTTTTGAAAGAAAGCATGCTAAAATGAAAGAAAGTACAATGTAATGCAATTTTTAGTTTTGAAGTGTTTGTTTAATGCAATAATTTGAAAATGATATTGTATGATTGGAAAGAAGTGAAATGAAACAATGCATGAACGGAGTTAATTGAAGTGAAATTTAACAAAATGCACGCTACAGAAATGTAATTGACTAATATATACAACTTAAGACACCAAACAGAAGCCTAAAAATAAATTTTTGAGTTTTGTAAAATGTTGTTTCAAGGGTCAGAAGGGACTGATTCGCCCAAGATGGCGAATGGGTCCCAGTATGGATACTTTTCAAAAATGTGTGATTGATTTTATGAATTCTAAGTGTTATCATGTAGAGCTAAATTAAAAATGTAGAAACTCAGAACTTTTCAATGATTAAATATTCAAAAATGCAACCTATTATGCACTTTCACTCATGCAAAAATGAAACTCTAGAATGCAAGCTAACTAATGCAAAATGCAGTGCAAGCAACTCTAGAATGATTAAAGGACTCCATAATCAGAAAATAAGGGATTCAAACAGTAGGTTCACCAAAATGAAACAAAGGATTTTTGGTACCCAAATCCTTCCTTAGTCTCCTTTTTAGGGTTTTGCACCTAAAAGGGGAAGGATTGGACCAAAATACACAATGTTTCACTCAAGATTAATGTAAGGATGGATAGGATATTGATGTGAATTGTGTGTGGATGTGTTAAAATGCTTACAAATGCAAATAAGTAAATGTAAACTAATCTAATGCAAGATGTTGGAAAACACAATGTTGATTGCAAATATTAGAAACCTAAACAAATGAAATTAGAAATTAATGAAACTGAACAGAGTGCACCTAGAGGCAGATTACAATTGCTGGAAGGTTCTAAAATGTTCTAGAAGTCACTGTTAACAACCACAAGGACTGATTCACCATGAATCAGTCCTGCTTCTGATGAAAAGTCCAAGAAACAGGTTTTTCACTGTTGGGAGCTAAATTCTGACAAAACCACTTTTCAGGCCTACAAATGGGACTCATTCACCATGGGTGTTGAATTACTCCACCTACATGAATCAAAAAATTCAAGAGTTGATTCTATGGAGCTAGATTTGCACTTTTTCTTCCTATAGGTGTCTACTTCTAAAATTGTCGGATTCGGGTCTGAAAGTAACTTTTTGTTGATTCTTTGGCTTGTTGAATGAAAAGAGTACTTTAACAACCTTGCAACTTGATCTTCAATGATTTACAAGCTTCCAAAGGACCTAAATCTGCAAACACACAAGAAGAGAAAGAGAAATATTGATTGTTAAGGAATGTGGGTTTGCCTTGGTCAAACCTCGTTTAGGTTATTAAACCAAAATGATGAAAGAAAGGAATGAAACATGTAATAGTGGAATAGACTACCTTTCCATGATGATATATCTTGAAAGTTTGCAACATAACATGAAGATTTAGCCCTTGGAAGTCTTAGGAAGCTAAATTGATGACTTGCAATGTGAAATCTCTAACTTGCTTGATGAGATTAAGAGATGAAAGAGAGATTAAAGATTAGAAGATAAGAGATGTCAAAATGAGGTGAAAATCATATATTTATACATGCTCATGTCTTAGTTACCCATTCATACCTCATCATAGGTCGACATCAAGTGTTTTTGAATAAAATCCCAAAAGGAAATTTAAAATATTTTGAATTTGGGGCCAAGGGGGACTCATTCGCCACCCATGGTGAATGGGTCCCACCTAGGACCTAAAAATGTGTGTCAAGGAATATGTTGTATTTAATGTTGTTTATCAGGATAATACTACAAAATACACTTAATTAAGCATATGAGAGCATAAAGGGGTCAACTAAAGCATAAGAAAAGGATAAATAGTGAAGATGTGCCTAGAAAAGTGTGAAAGCTTGTTACAAGACTTTACAACACTTAAAAATAGGGCTTGTTGATGAATAAAATGGTGATTTTTAGGTGAATTGTAATTAATAGAGTCTAGAAGAATGTAGAAATGTCTTACAACACTTCACAACACCTTCACAAAATGTCATTAAAAGCATTTTATTTAGTTTGTAAGGGTCCAATACCTAGTGTGGATGCATAAAATGCCTCACAACACTAGATTAAGGCCTCATTAAGTCCAATTAATCATGAATGAATCTCATGTCAAGCAAAGGGTACTTTTTTCTGTGGCACACTTCCTCTCTCCCTTTGACATCAATGGGAAAGGGAAATATCCACTTTGACATCAATCACACATGTATCTACTTTGCAACTTCCTTTTCTTTTACTACACTCTATTTTATTCACACCTTTGTACTCTCCCCCTTAGGATTACACAACATACTGCAACAACTAGAAACTGTTACACATATCCTTTGACACATGTGACAAAGGAAACACCTATATACCACAAATGACAACCCTCACTTATTTTGACTACAAAAACCAACAATGTTATTACCTACTCCCCCTAAGAGGTAGCCACCAACATCAGTCTATAAAAGGGAATGAATCTTGAGATCCATTGGATTGATGCATATCCTTATGCATCGAGTTGAAAGAAGGGGAAATAACCCCCAACTTCTCTCAAAGATACTCAAAATTATTCTTAGGAAGATCCTTTGTGAAGATATCTAAAACTTGGTCCTTAGTAGGCACATACTCTAACTTCACCTCATTCTTTGCAACTTTTTCTCTCAAAAAGTGTTACCAAATTGAAATATTGATAACACTTGTATTATCACATAAGATATAAATAGGTTCATCATATACCACTTTGATGTCCTTTAAATTTTGCTTCATCCACAACACCTATGTGTAGCATGATGTTGTAGCAATGTATTTTTCCTCTATAGTAGATAATGACACTGAATCTTGCTTCTTTCTTAGCCAAGACACCAACCTGTTTCCAAGAAAGAAAGCACCACCACTTGTACTCTTCTTGTCATCCATACAGCCTACCTAATCTACATCTATGTAATCACTTAGAGATAAATTAGTATCCTTTGGATATCACAAGCCATATTCTAGAGTTCCTTTCAAATATCTGAATATCCTCTTCATTATATTGTCACATGTGACTCTTTGGGATCTTCTTGAAATCTAGCCACAAGAAAAAATACATGCATGATATCTAGTTTAGTTGCAGTTAGATATAGCAATCCTCTAATCATTGATTTGTCCTTTCTCTAATCATCCTTAGGAGATTATTCATTCTTACTCAGCTAGCAACCAATAAGTGTGGGAGTACATATCGATTTAGAGTATCCCATCCTAATCTTCTTCAAAATTTCCTTGACATACTTGGACTATGATATGAATATCCCTTTCTTTGTCTAATTGATTTGAAGTCCAAAGAATAAATTCATCTCCCCAAACATAGACATCTCAAACTCTTTTTTTATCTCTTCTACAAATCTCTTGCATATTGCTTCATTACCTTTATTGAATCCTTGTAGTAACAAGTACCTATCCAATCTTGCATACAAAGTTTTGGGAGCTTGCTTGAGTCCATATAATGCCTTCTTCAATCTGTAAACCATATTAGGATTATCTAATAACTAAAATCCTTCTAGTTGTTCAATATAAACCTCTTCTTCCAACTCACCATTCAATAATGTAGGCTCCACATCCATCTAATAGAATTTGAAATCCTTATGTGCTGCAAAAGCTAAAAACATCCTAATAGCTTCCATTCTTGCCACAAGAGAACATGTATCCTCAAAATCTATTCCTTCTACTTGTGAGTAGCCTTTACACACAAGTATTTTATCGTTTCTTACCACTTCTCCACTCTCATTAATCTTGTTCTATAATATCCACTTAGTTCCAATCACATTTTTTTTTGCAAGTCTTGGGAAAAGTTCCCAAATATGACTCTTCTCATTTTGCATCAGTTATTCCTCCATGGCCTTAATCCAAAATTTATCTTTAGAAGCCTCAATCACTATTTTAGGTTCAACTTTGAAAAGTAAACATAATTTTACATGTTCTTTTGTCATGGTAGCCTTTCTTCTTGTCAACACACCTCTACTCAAATGTCACTAATGATCTAATCTTATGAATGATTCTTCTACACATACTTAGGGGTCTAAGGGATATTTTTTGGAGCTTCTTCCTCAAGATTCAACCTACACTAATTTTTCCTTACCATCATCTTTATCTTCTTCTCTACAAGAGGAGACATTTGATTCATATCCATCTATCATCACTAAAAATTTGTGTAAGTCTTCATCCACTTTGACACTTGCACTTTCAACAATTTTTTTCAACCTCTCGTTGTAGCATTGGTAAGCCTTATTTTTTGTAGAATATCCAAGGAAGGTTCCTTCATCAAATCTTGCATCAAACTTTTCTAAGTTTTCTTCATCTCTTATGATATAGAATTTTCTTCCAAATACTTTGAAATATTTCATAGTAGGGGTTCTTCCATACCACAAGTCATACGAATTCTTTGAATTGTTTGTCTTTGCTTGTGCTATGTTAAGTATGTAGACTACAATATGAATTTCTTCTCTCCAGTAGACATCTGGTAGATTTTCTTCCTTCACATTGCCCTTGTTGCTTCTTGAACAATCTTATTCTTCCTTTCCACAATTTCATTCTATTGAGGAGTCTTGGGAGCTGACAAATGCCTCTTTATTCCATGTTCTTCATTAAAACTATTAAAATCATTGCAGGTGAACTCTTCACCTTTGATGGATCTTAAACATTTGATTTTCATATCCATTTCATTCTCAACCATAGCTTTAAATTCCTTAAACTTATCTAGAGCCTCTAAATTTTCTTTGAGAAAAGTTACCCAAGTCATTCTAGAGTAATCATCAATCAACAACATGAAATACCTCACCTTGAAAACTTTTTGTTCTTGTAGGTCTAGAAAGATCTATATGCACCAACTCCAAAGGTCATGTGGTAGAATATTCTTTGACATTGAACCTTTTTCTTGTTTTCTTTCCAACTTGACATTCCTTACAAACTACATTGATAGGCTTTGTAATCTTTGGAAGATCTCTCACAGCTTGAGTAGGGTTGATTCTAACTAGGCCATCAAAATTTATGTGACACATGAACTATGCCATATCCAAATTTCATTGATTTGAGTCATAAATCACATACCATTAGCACCCTTAATTTGATAAGAATTTCCATATGTCCTTCCTAAAACAACCAGATTCTCAAAGCCTTTCCTAATCTCACAAGCACCATACTGAAATACAAGATTATATTCTTTGCTACACATTTTTCCTACACTTGGAAGATTATGTTGGAGACCCTTAACACAAAGATCATCATCTATATTATGGATGATGTAGTTGATTGGACTTTTTAACTTAAGAAAATAGTTATAGTCTAAATGAGTATGATTTTCCCACTCATAATTTTGAATACTTAGAAAAATATAATCCCAAAATTAACATGCTAAAAAAATCAAAGCATTATATTAAGCATGTTGATAAAAAGTGATAAATAAACATAAGAAAATGAAGGAAAATATAAAAGCACATGTATAAGACTTGACATACCTTAAAATCCAAGATTTGATTTGAGCCTGAACTACCCAATTATGTGTAGTTTTTTTTTCTTCTTACATTAAAATCATCAAGAATTTGAGCCTTTCATGAAGTTTCTTCCTTTTCAACATTCAATTCTATATAACTCTAATAGAGGTACTAAAAACTATAGATTTAACCAATCTGTAATATGAAAATATAACAATAAAATCATAATTAACATTTCAACAAGTTACAACACATGAAGTTTGAGTTCATATAATCAAATTTGATGTTAAACTTCTATTATTTCCTCCTTCCTAAGTTGGAGAACAATAAAAAGGTGGTGGAATGTCTAAAAATTGTATGTGCTTTCCCCAATAACATGAAAAAGCATTTTTTTGTTGGATAACGTGTCGAAGCAGGAGAATAACAGAGCATGTGGGCTTGGATCATAGGTTTCCTACCATTTTTTGTAAGGAAGCTAAGGTAGCAGAACAACTTCCTACACTGATCTTGAAAGGAGAATAATGCAAAAAAATTATAGATCTTTGACAGTTACATAAAATTAAACAAAAATAAACACAAATATTATGCGTGTACCACAACACATTGATTTACGTGGAGAAAACCCTTTCGAGAGAAAAACTCCACACTCAAAAAGCCGCCCAATATATTATATAGAAATCACAAAGATTATCATATATTTACAAAGTAAGCTTCTCATAGGAGTATCACGAACTAGAGATCCGGAGGCAACACAACCGCTATCAAACTCTCAAAATACAACATAATACACATCTATAATACAATGCTCTCATAAAATAGGGTTGCCTTCTAGGGAAAGTAAAGCTAATAAAATATCAATTGCCAGATTTAAAACCTAATGATGAATGGTCCATATTTACAATAATAAAATATCAATAACATTTTCCTTTCGAGGACACTGCCCCTAAGCCCTCGTCGAGGCATGCTACCCCCAAACCACTCATGAGGGGGAAACCCATGTTTCTCCCTCACAATCCCCATCACCGATGTATCAACAATGCCTTATGTAATTGTAAGGTTGAGACACATTTTCCCAATATTTTTACCATTTTAGAAGTCTACAAAACATGCTCACATGATAATGTGAGTGCACTTTCACTTGTACAAAGCTTGAGTACGCTTTGGCTTGCTCTAAATAGTGCAAAAATGTCAACTTTTTCAAAGTGAGCTTGAATTTTTTATTTGATGATTTTTTTAAGTTTTCTTAAACATTATCATGTGTGTAGGGGGTTCAGTTGAGGTATATTTATGAGACCTTTCTATGATTAATGATTGTATCTTTTAAGTTGTATGCATGTCTTATTTTGTGTGTGATATGAAATTTCACCACAATTCCCTTATCATATGTCATATGTGTCATTGTACATGACATGAACATTTGTATGTGTGCTTCCATTCAATGCAACATCCCTATACCATCAAGCCTATACATTAAACCCTCAACCATAGTCCCTTAATCCTATACCTTAAACCCTATACCCTACACCCTCAACCCTATACCTTAACCCGAAACCCTACAACCTCAACCCTCATCCCTATACCCTATATCCTCACCCTTATACCATAAACCCTAAATATTTTCCCTCAACCCTATACCCAAACCCTAAACTATATACTCTCGACCCTTCACCCTATGTCTTATACCCTCAATCCATACCCTAAACACTATACCCAATATCTTAAACCCTAACCCCTATACACTTAACCTTGGACACTCAATCCTAAACATTATCCCTCAACTGTAAACCCTCAAATCTATACTCTATGCCTTCAACCTAATACTTAAGGCCTAATCCCTCAACCCTCAACCCTATACCTTAAACCCTAAACCCTACACCCTCGACTATACACTTAACCTTAGACACTCAAACTTGATCATTATCCCTCAATTATAAACTCTCAATCCTCAACCCTCAACCCTATACCCTATACCATATTCTTAAGCTCTAATCCCTCAACCCCCAACCCTATATCTTAAACCCTATACCCTCAACCCTCATCCCTATGCTTTATACCCTCAACCTTATACCCTAAGCCCTAAACATTGTCCCTCAATATTATACTTAAACCCTAAACCATATACATTCTCAACCCTTCACCTTATGCCTTATACCATCAATCCCTAAACCCTATACCTTAAACCTCAAACCCCACAACCTCAACCCTCATCCCTATATGCTATACCCTCACCCGTATACCCTAAACCCTAAATATTATCCATCAACCCTATACTTAAACCCAATACTCAATCCCTCAACTGTAAACCTTCAACCCTCTACCCTATACTTAAGCCCTAATCCCTAAACCCTATACCTTAAACCCTAAACCCTACACCCTCAACCCTTAACCCTATACCTTAGACACTCAACCCTAAATATTATCCCTCAACTATAAACCCTCAACCCTCAACCCTATACTTAATCCCTAATCCCTCAACCCTCAACCCTATATCTTAAACCCTAAACCCTACAACCTCAAATCCCATACTTATACCATATATGATCCTCACCCTTATACCGTAAACCCTAAATATTATCCCTCAACCCTATACTTTAACCCTAAACCATACACTCTCAGCCCTTCACCCTATGCCTTATATCGTCAATCCATACCATAAATCCTAAACCCTAATCCCTATACCTTACACACTTAATCTTATACACTCAACAAGTTGAACATTATCCCTCAACTATAAACCATCAACCCTTTACTAAAGCCCTAATCCCTCAACCCTCAACCCTACACCCACAACCCTCATTCCTATGCCTTATACCCTCAACCTTATACCCTAAATCCTAAACATTATCCCTCAAAACTATAATTAAACCCTAAACCATGCACTCTCAACCCTTCACCCTATGTCGTATACCCTTAATCCCTCAACCCTCAACCCTTTACTTAAGCCCTAATCCATCAACCCTCAACCCTATACCTTAAGCCCTAAACCCTACATCCTCAACCCTATACACTTAACCTTAGACATTCAACCCTAAACAATATCCCTCAATTGTAAACCCTCAACCCTATACCTTAAACCCTAAACCCTACACCCTCAACCCTTAACCCTATATCTTAGACATTCAACCCTGAACATTATCTGTCAAATATAAACCCTCAACCCTCAACCCTATACCTTAAACCATAAACCCTACACCATCAATCCTCATCCCTATGCCTTATACCCTAAACCTTGAACATTGTCCCTAAACCATACACTCTCAACCTTTCACCCTATGACTTATACCTTCAATCCATACCCTAAACCCTATGCCCAATATCTTAAACCCTAATCCCTATACCCTATATAGTTAACCTTGGACACTCAACCCTAAATGTTATCCCTCAATTGTAAACCCTCAACCCTACACCCTATACCCTCAACCCTATACTTAAGCCCTAATCCCTCAACCCTCAACCCTATACCTTAAACCTAAACCTCACACCGTCAACCCTCATCTCTATTCCTTATACCCTTAATCTTATGCCTTAAACCCTGAACATTGTCCCTCAACACTATACTTAAACCCTAAACAATACACTCTCAACCCTTCACCCTATGCCTTATACCCTTAATCCCTCAACCCTATACTTTAAACCCTAAACCCTACAACCTCAAACCTCATCCATATACCCTATACCCTCACCCTTATACCCTAAACCCTGAATCTTATCCCTCAACCCTATACTTAAACACAATACTTAATCCCTCAAGTGTAAACCCTCAACCATCTACCTTATACTCTGTGTCACCAAAAAATGTATAGGACATTTTTAAGCTCACTTGAGTCTCTCTTATGGACTTTGGCTTGATTTTGCATAAATTTAATGTTGTAATGTGGCCAACACATTCACATTAGGTCTTGGACCCTTGTGAATCAATAAGAATTCTAGGATGTCTTGTAAAAGTGTTGTGAAGTGTTGTAACCCACTTTTACACTTTTCTAGGACCCTTTCATTATAATTCACTTAATAAGTTACCTCTTTTTATCACTTACCAAGTCTTATTTCAAAGTGTTGTAAAGAGTTATAACAAACTCATGCTTTTCTAGACTTCTCATCACTAAGTCAACCCTTTCTTATGTTTAAATGACCCCTTAATGCACTTTTCAGCCCTACTTAAGTGTATTTCAAAGAATAATACTGTTAAACCTTATTAAATGCACTTTAATTTTTGACACCCAGTAAAATTACCTTGATGGGACTAAGTCGCCACCTAGGGTGACTTAGTCCCACTAGGCACAAAAATCAAAATTATTTCAAAATTCTGGCAGGATTTTATTCTCTTAATCTTGAGGTCGGCCTGTGATATGTTATTTTTGAGAAAGATTGTAAAATCAAGTATAAATAAAGGGTTTTTCTATCATTTTCACCCCCAATTATTTTAGTGCATTCATCCACACATTAGCTTACATTCATTCATAATTCTCAAGCATTCAAGGCATTAGCAAGAATCCATTTGCATATCTTCATATTTCTATATCAAGGGTTTGGTGAGTTGTGACATTGCATGTTCATTCATCATTCTCTCTTTATTTTATTTCATTTTCAAAGGTTTGATTATCAAATTGGGGTTTGACCAAGGCAAACCCCTATTCTCTAAACCTTAACCCTTTTTCCCCTCTTTGCATGTGTGTTTTGCAGGTCTTGTATGTAGATTTGTCAAAGAACAAGGTTTTAAAAGGTGTTAACTCATCAAAGTCATTCAAATCAATAAATCCCTAATTGAAGCTTGGAGACCACTTTTAGCCCGATTTCTGTAGTTTCTGAACTGGGCACCTGTCAAGAAGAGGAGTGCAAATCGATAGCTATAGATTCCTGCCATGAATTTCCCAAAATCCCTAGGTGGACTAAGTTGCCATCTGTGGTGAATTAGTCCCACTTCTAGGCTTGAAAGTGATTTCTGCATTTTTGGACACCCATTTGGTAGAAACCTATTCTGACAGAATCTCCTTGAAACATCAGTAAGTCACCCAGCTTGGCGTAAGTGTCCCAGTTGGCCTTAACAACAAAATTTATAGGATTCCAGGGCCTCTCTACATCACATTCCAATTTATAGGTGCACCTCTCCAATATCTTTTATTTTTGTTATTGTTTACTTGCATTCTTAGGTCATTTTGCATATCATAATGTGTTTTCAAACAACTTACATTTCTTAAGTTTTGCATTAATAATTTATTTCCTTTTTAAATTTATTGAATTAGATCATTTCATGTAGACATATTTCATCCACATTTGCATTAGTTTTAAGTGTAGACATTTCCTATTTTGGCCCATTTCTCTCCTTTTAGGTGAAAAACCCTAAAGGTGCTAGAGAACCTTGGATACCAAAATTGATGTCCACATTTTGGTGAATCTGAATTTTGAATATATTACTTCTGATTTCGAGTGCATTTACATCCTTGGAGTAACTTGCATCAACATTGCATTAGGTTTTACATTGTTTCATTTGTATCCTAGGGTTTTGAGAATTGCATTAGTGAAAAGCTCACATAGTTTGCATTTTTGCATTACATTTAATTGAAAAACAACAAAATTTTTCATTTTCATACTATAGTTGCATTTGAAAACTTAAAAATAAAGCTTCATTTATAATTTCTGAAAATTCTCAAAAAAATCACTACTAGGACTAATTCACCACATTGGGTGACTTAGTCCTCCTGCACATTTTGCACTATAATTTCTATCACTTTCAGAATATTTTCTATATTTTTTTTTTTGTTATTACATATCTATTATTGTTTCCAGATTTTCTGCTTTATTCCATTTCTTGCATTTAGTTTGCTTTCATACATTTGCATCGTGGCTCTTTGTTTTAATAGTTTTGGATGTCATTAAAATATTTAATGCAAATTGTTCCTTTGGAACTAATCCTAATGACATTGAGCTTCCTCATGCTCCTTCAACTCCTCATGATGTTGGCATCATTGGAGAAGATAATGACAGCGTGAATAAGTTCCTAAATGAATGTCTTGACAACCTTGAAGCCAATGCATGCTTTTATCCATCCATGAAACAACAAGAACTTCCTACAATATCACCTCCTGATATGTTTGGTTACTTACATCCTAAAACAAATGAAGTACCTAAGTTCCCTCCATTAGGTGAACCTAGTTCTTCTACACAAGCAACTCCTCAACCATTCTATGATAACAAAGTGACTAATACTACAATCAACCTTGAAGACACCTATGGAAAATGTTTTACCATCTTGAGCAAACAAGGATGTGACACAACAACTGAACATGACATTCATCAACTTTTAGAACAAAATCCAAAAGATGAAAACACAACAGGGTTAGGATATCAAGATCCTCCTCATAACAGCAAGCCTCCTTTTGAATATTGGAGACTTTGTGATGATGGCACGGTGATCTTTGATTCCCCTCCCGATTTGAATCTCCTCCTTCCTCATGAACAACCCATACATGATAACAATGACAAGGATGATAGGATCACTCTACTTCCTCCTCCTATTTGAGAAAAGGTTGAATCTAGCAAACACAAGAGGCCTTGCAAGTTACAAAAACTCAAGTTTCCTCTCCGTCCACCACCTGAATGTGAATGAAAATTGCAAATCCTTTTAAACAAAGGACTCATTATTACCACCTATGAATAGGTTGGTGATCTATCCTAAACGTGTTAATGTTCCACATTGTGCATATCATCATGTTCTTGGACATCGAAGTGATGAGTTTCATCAATTGAAAGAAATACTAAGCAAGTATCATTTCGATTGTGATAATTGATATCCAATAAATCCATAAACCACCATCACACACCTTATCATGTAATAGTTGTAAAAAATTCTCTTCTCGCTATTACATGACGTTTCCTATCACCTACCTCAGCTCATTCTTGTCTTGCACTCAGTGGGGGCAAGAAGTTGCTAGCCTTGTCCTAGTAATGCATTTGTCGTTGTCCCTTAGTAGTGTCATTCACCTTCCACTTATCCTGATTGAGATTAGAAGGTGGATGACTTGCTCGAAGATTGACTTGAATTTTCCTTACTAGTGTTTTATGTACTTTTTCTTTTTCTTTTTTCTTTTTTGTGTTTGTATGTGCATAACATGTTCCCCTGTAACATGGCATTTGATGTTATCCTCTCTTTGTGGAATTCCTCTCTTTGTACCTTCATTCTTCTATATGTTGTGCATAACTTTCACCTTTTCTTTTTTCAACCATAGATTTTTGGGACTAGGAATGCTAGGTCTCTTTTGTTCAATTAGGGTCTTTCACCTAATGAAAAGAGATAGATCCCACACCCAAAATCTAGGTGGTTCACTCAATCTAAGATTTTTATGATGAAATTATATCTAAATGCAACACTTTAGATGCAGCTAATTGATAATATTGATTGATTAAATATGCAAAAACTAAGAAATGTGATTTGTTTGTAAACACATTGTGTTATACAAAAATGAACTAGAAATGAATGCAAAACTTAACAGAAATGAACCAAACTGAAAGCATGCACCTGAAATATTGATGAAGGTTGGAAATTACATTTGAAATGCTACTGATGTTGTTTTTCAAGCCTGGTGGGACTCATTCACCATTATGGGTGAATCAGTCCCAATTCTGCAAAATTGAGCCAGAACCCATTTCAGACAAAGGGGTATCTAAAAATGTAGAAAACTCAAAATTGACCTAGAAGTGGGACTCATTCACCACCCATGGTGAATGAGTCCATTTTTTAAATTCTGAATATTCAAAGGTGGAATTTGGAGCTCTCGGTCTACACTTTGATTCTCTACAGGTGTCTACTTCTGAAACTCTGATTTTCGAACCTGAAAATACATTTTTGTTGATATTTTAATTTGTTGAATGAAGAGAAGACTTTAAAAACCTTGCGACTTGATCTTGAAGTAATTCCAAGCTTCCAAGAGACCTAAACCTGCAAACACACAAGACAAGAAGAAGAGATGTTGAATGTTAGGGCATGGGGGTTTGCCTTGGTCAAACCCCTTTTAGGTAATTAAACCAAAATGATGTAAGAATGGAATGAAACATGAAATAATGGAATTTATTACCTTGCCATGATGTTTGATCTTGAAAGGCTGCAACAAAACATGAAGGATCTTCCCTTAAATGTCTAAAAGTTGATGTCTTGTAGACTTACAATGATGAAACCCTAAGTTGCTTGACTTGAAATGGAAGATTGGTGGATGAATGAATGATAAGAGATATAAGAGATGTGAAAATGAGTTAAAATACTTATATTTATATGAATTTCACCTTATTCACCCATTAATACCTCATCACAGGCCAACATGAAGTAATATTAAACTTAAATTTCACTTTTTCCCCGCTCAAAGATCAAAATTGAGCCAAATGGGACTCATTCACCACCCATGGTGAATGGGTCCCACTTGGATGGGATTGATTTTCCAGGCATGGCGAATGGGTCCCACAAGGGCTATTTTGGTACTAAGATGCCAGGAGATAAGGAAATAAGGTTTAAATTACAAGTTTGTCAGTTATTTGATCAATTTAAGCCATGGGATGCACAATATGGGGTAATAGGGACCTATTAGTGATGGTGTGAATGTCAATTAAGGCTTGGGACATAGAATTCAATGTAAAAGTGTGATTAAATACACTTTAAAATACTAAAATGAGGTCCACACAGCCTAGGAAGGCACAAGAACCAATGTGAATGTGTGAGACACATAACAACACTAGTTTAGCATTAAGTTTATTTTATAAACCTTCTAGATTGATGTAATAATGTTATTAAACACATTTTATAACGTTGAATTGGGGAGAAATGGGTCCATTAAGTCTATAAAAGCGTGAAAGTATCTTACAACACTTTACAACACCTTTACAAGACATCGATAAAAGAAAGTTATTTGATTTGCAAGGGTCCAAGACCTAGTGTGGATGAATAAAATGCCTCACAAAACCTAAATCAAGACCTCATTAAGTCCAATTTATCATGAATTACTCCCATGTCAAGCAAGAGGTCCTTTTTTCTACGACACATTTTTCTTTTCCTTTTTCTTTTGATTTTGCTTGTGTTCTCCTTTTGGGGATGACACAAGGCATTAAGACCAAAATGTCTCTTTCATGTTGACCCAAAAGGCCCCTTTTCTTTTTCATTTTGATTATGTTTCCTTTTGGCGATGATTCAAGGCATTGAGACCACAATGTCTCTTTCATGTTGACCCAAAAGGCCCCTTTTTTATTTTTCTTCAGCCTTTTTCTTTTGTTTTTTTCTAGAGTGTTTTCCTTTTGGGGATGACACAAGGCATTGAGACCGCAATGTCTCCTTCATGTTGACCCAAAATATTTCTCATTTTTGTTTTCCTTTTTCATTTTCATTTTGCTTGTGTTTTCCTTTTGGGGACGATGCAAAGTGTCAAGACATCCTGTGTCTCTTCCATGTTGACCCAAATAGATCTTTGTTTTTCTTTATTTTCACTCTCTTTGTGTCATTCTTCAAGTTCTATGTATTTGGCCCGGGATGATGACAATTTTGAGCTCTTTACAAAACATTGCATCAACGAACATACTAACCCCAAATATATAGATCCGTTATGTGTTTCGTGTTTTCATTTTGGGGGAAACCCCTCTTTCTTTTCCTTTTTCTCACATGACGTAGCCTTACTCGGAAATGTATGACTTGGCATAGGGGATTTCCAAATTGGCTCTCATGTCTTCTACATTTTTTATAATTTTCTACTTTAAAGTAATTTCTCACAGTACGATGTGCAACGATTCCTTTAAATTGGGGGCATACATTGGCATTATTCACTTTGCATTTTTCTTTTTCTTGGTTCTTAGTGTAGCCTTCTTACTTCATATGATGTGGTTTGTCTCTTTATGGATGACATTCAGTGTAATGTCCTTCATGAGCGTGATATATCTTAGCATATTACATTCCTCTTAGTGGCTTGATGCAACACACTGCATCCCCTAAGTTGCGAATTTTCTGTTCTTTGATTGGTCCTCTCTTGGACACATTAGACATAATGTTCCCTAAGTTAAAGACCTCACATGAACTAATCAAGACTCCTTTGAAAATATTTTTGCATGTTGTATTTTTACATTTGTTATATGGCCACCTTGCATAACACAGCTTGCATGCCTGTGGTACAATCATGTTTGTTCATGAGCTCCAAGCATACGAAGTTTTGCTTGTCTCATGAAGCTCAAAATGTCATTTTATTTTGTGGCACCTTATTAAAGTTATCAAAAGGTATAACTTTGGTATGGTTGAGCAGGAAACCCATTTTGAGGCATGACTTTTCCCCATAGCCACTTGTGTGTGTGCGAGTGCATACCATCCATGAGTGTATGTTTCTCACCTTTTAGCCCTTCTCACCCGGTGGACAGCCATGTGTTCCATCACCTTAGAGTGAGTATACATTTATTTTTTTGGACAAAAAACCTAGATCTAATCCACAGTGGGATAGAAAAATGATCGAAGCTTGATCTGACTCTCTTTTCTTTCTCCTCTCTCTTTCATTCTTTTTCATCATTTTCTTGTGTGTGTTCCTTTTTGCTAATGTTTGGTTTGCCATGCGATCTTGATCTTGGGGGCTTGATCATCCCTCTTGATTGTTGTTGTCTCATATAACCAGCATGAGTGCATTTGGATCCCTCTTTATGTGCATGTTGGGCTACTTTAGTGTGAGTTTGAAGCTAGTTCATCCTCTCACTAAAGTGGGGCTTATGTGTCATCAAAAAATGTATAGTTGGAAATTTTTATTCTCACTTAAGTCTCTCTTATATACTTTGGCTTGATTTTTCCTATATTTAATGTTGTAATGTGGCCAACACATTCACATTAGGCCTTGGACCCTTGTGAATCAATAATAATTCTAGGATGTCTTGTAAAAGTGTTGTGAAGTGTTGTAACCCACTTTCACACTTTTCTAGGACCCTTTCATTATAATTCACTTAATAAACCTCTTTTTATCACTTACCAAGTCTTATTTCAAAGTGTTGTAAAGATTTGTAACAAACTCCTACACTTTTCTAGACTTGTCATCACTAATTCAACCCTTTCTTATGTTTAAATGACCCCTTAATGCACTTTTCGGCCCTACTTAAGTGCATTTTAGAGAATAATCCTGTTAAACCTTATTAAATGCACTTTAATTTCTAACACCCAATAAAATTTCCCTGATGGGACTAAGTCACCACCTAGGGTGACTTAGTTCCACTGGGCACAAAAATCAAAATTATTTCAAAATTCGGGCGGGATTTTATTCTCTTAACCTTGAGGTCGGCCTATGATATGTTATTTTTGGGAAATATTGTAAAATCAAGTATAAATTAAGGGTTTTCCTCTCATTTTCACCCCCAATTAGTTTAGTGCATTCATCCACACATTAGCTTACATTCATTCATAATTCTCAAGCATTCAAGGCATTATCAAGCATCCATTGGAGCATCCATTTGCATATCTTTAGATTTCTATATCAAGGGTTGGGTGAGTTGTGACATTGCATGTTGTTCATTCATCATTCTCTCTTTATTTCATTTCATTTTCAAAGGTTTGATTACCAAATTGGGGTTTGACCAAGGCAAACCCCTATTCTCTAACCCTTAACCCTTTTTTCCCTCTTTGCATGTGTGTTTTGCAAGTCTTGTATGAATATTTGTCAAAGAGAAAGGTGTTAAAAGGTGTTGTCAACTCTTCAAAGTCATTCAAATCAACAAATCCCTAATTGAAGCTTGGAGACCACTTTTAGCCCAATTTCTACAGTTGCTGAACCAGACACTTGTCAAGAAGAGGAGTGCAAACTAATAGCTAAAGATTCATGCCCATAATTTTTTGAAATCCCTAGGTGGACTAAGTTTCCATCTATGGAAAATTAGTCCCACTTCCAGGCTTGAAAATTGATTTCTACATTTTGGACACCCATTTGGCAGAAACTTGTTTCGACAGAATCTCCCCAAAATAGGACTAAGTTGCCCAGTGTGGCGTAAGTGTCCCAGTTGTCCTTAACAATTTTTTTTTTAGGATTCTAGAGCCTCTCTGCATCACATTCCAATTTTCAGGTGCACCTCTTTAGTATCTTTTATTTTTGTTATTGTTTACTTGCATTCTTAGGTCATTTTGCATATCACAATGTGTTTTCAAACAACTTGCATTTCTTGAGTTTTGCATTAATAATTCATTTCCTTTTAGTTTATTGCATTTAGACATATTTCATCCACATTTTCATTAGTTTTGAGTGTAGGCAATGCCTATTTTGGCCCATTTCTCTCCTTTTAGGTGAAAAACCTTAGAGGTGCTAGAGAACCTTGCATACCAAAATTAATGTCCACATACCCTATACCCTCATCCCTATACTTAAGCCTTAATCAATCAACCCTCAACCCTATACCATAAACCATAAACCCTACAACCTCAACCCTCATCCCTATACCCTATACCCTCACCCTTATACCCTAAACCTTGAATATTGTCCCTCAGCCCTATTACTTAAACTCTAAACCATACACTCTCAACCCTTCACCCTATGCCTTATACCCTTAATCCATCAACCCTATACCATATACCCAATATCCTAAAACATAATCCTTATACCCTACACACTTAATCTTATTCACTCAATGGGATTAACATTATTCCTCAATTGTAAACCCTAAACCCTATACTTAAGCCCTATTCCCTCAACCCTCAACTCTAGACCTTAAACCCTAAACCCTACACCCTCAACCCTCATCCCTGTACCCTATACCCTCAAAATTATAGACTAAACCTTGTACATTGACCCTCAACCCCATACTTAAAACCTAAACCATGATGCACTCTCAATCCTTAACATTATGCCTTATTCCCTCAACCCATACCCTAAACCCTAAAACCAATATCCTAAACCCTAATCCCTATACCCTACACACTTAATCTTATACACTTAATGATTTTAACATTATCGCTAAACTGTAAACCCTCAACCCTATACCCTCAACCTTATACTCAAGACCTAATCCCTCAACCCTCAACCATATACCTTAAACCCTAAATCCTACACCCTCAACCCTCATCCCTCATCCCTTTACCCTATACCCTCACTATTATACCTTAAACTTTTAACATTGTCCCTCAACCCTCAACCCTATACTTAAGCCCTAAACCTTACACTAACTCCATTGGAGTTAGCATGGAGTTAGTAGGGTTAGAGTTAAATTTTTATATTAAATATACTAACTCCATGCTAACTCCAACCCTAACCCCACTGCTAATCTTAAACATAATCCTAAAGCTAACCCTAACCCTATTGGTCATCCCAAACACATTTTTAAGCTTAAACCTTTTTATATATTTTAGTATATTTAATATAAAAATTTAATGTAAGTTATACTTAAGGGTCAAACATGTTTAGGTTCAAACTTTTATTAGGGTTGGGATTAATTTTATTATTGGGAATAGGGTTAGGGTTAGGTTTAGAGATATAAGTTGTATCAAGGTTGGAGTTAGTATTACGGTTAGGATTAGGTTTATGGTTAGGGCTACGGTTAGCATATATAAAAAGGGTTAAGTTTAAAAATGTGTTTAGGATGAGCGATAGGGTTAGGGTTCAATTCAGGATTATGTTTAAGATTAGCAATAGCATTAGGGTTGGAGTTAGCATGTATAAAATGGGTTAGGCTTAGAAATAGGATGAGGGTAAGGATTAGGGTTAATTTAATGTTAGAGATTAGGGTTGGGGTTAAAATTAGGGATAGGGATAGGGATAGGGATAGGGATAGGGTTAGGGTTAGGGTTAGGATTAGGATTAGGATTAGGGATGAAGTTATGAATAAGTTTAGGGTTACAATTAGGGATGAGAATAGGGTTAGGGTTAGAGATAAAATTAGGATTAGGGTTATATACCTTTTTTTTTTTTTTAAACTATAAAATCTTAGTTATAAAAGTTTATTTATTTATTTATAAATATATACATATTATTTATTATAACATATCATATTTTATTTTATATATAAGATATATGCTATTTATTTAATATAATTCAATAATAAATAATATATATTTATATAATAGGAGAATTTAAATTGAATGAATATCTAAACTATAATATATAATAAATATAATAATAATAATAACATTTTAAAAATTTAATTTACATTACATAAAATATTAAAAATAATTTATATTATATCTTAGTTTTAACATTGAGCTAAAAACTAAAACTAAAACTAAAAAAAGTAAATAAAATAAGTGAAAATAGTTCTTTAAAGAAATATAAAATAACAAAAATAAAATAACTTTTAAATAAATAAAAATATTCTTTAAATAAAATAAAATAATCTAAAAGATTAAAATTTATGTATTATATATAATAAATAAAATAATTAAAATATTTTTACATTCTATATTAATTTTTCTTTATTTCTTATATACAAAATAAAATCTAAAATATTATTAAAAAACAATTATTTAAAAAAAAACTGTTATAAAAAAAATTAACATTAGCTAAATCTTTAATTATTAATCTATCAAATTAAATATATAAAAATTAATGTTAAAGATGAAAGTTTAAGAAACAATGGTAGATAAAAACAACGAAGAGACTGCACACTGACAGACTGATCGCATATACGACACTGGCAAACCGTTAGCACAGCAGGTACAGAGGGCAATAAAAACCAGGCAGCAGTATCCATGGAGGGCGAGAAAAACGAGGCAGCAGCATCCATGCCATGCATCCATGGCCCGGTAGAAATTGTTGCCTCTATAGCCTTTGCCAAGGATGAGTATGTGAACTCATCAATCACACACTATTACTATGGGAATCCAACTGTAAAACTATCACATTCTTTTCCTTTAATCTGCATTAGTCATTTTGGGCTTATCTTACTCCCATCAATTTCATCATCTTTATCTATCTTTGTCTAGAAGAACATAATATACAACAATACATTATCTTTTCGAGTTGTCCAAAATCTTCCTCCCTTCTTTTTGAGATGTGTGCTTATCTTCCTTGTATCAAATTTTTCATCAACATATAGGTTATCTTTATCTTTACCAAGAAGAAAAGGAATACATCATCTTTTGGAGTTGTCCAAAACCCTCCTAAAGTCGCTTCTTTTTAAGATGTGTTTGAAGATGAATGATATAGAACCAAATGTTGTATAGAACTCTTAATTCATTTAACATTTTTTATTTTCATTTTTGGTCTCTATCTAGTGATTTATCAATCATGATGCTTCCTCACAACTCTTAATCTCTCATTGTGGCTAATCAATACAAAGTGTTAAGGAATGAGGAGGAAATTATCCCCAAGTCTCAATGAAGTATAAAATAATATGATGGAATGTGAGTCTATCAATCTCCTCTAAAAACAACATTTCAAACAAATTGTTAATAGACATAGTTCAAATATAATTTTCTTCAAAAAGTTAAAATCAATGGCATTTAATTAGAGACAATTTGGAAGGCTACAACATTTGTGCATTGTAATCACCAAGAAGGAAGCATTGGTGTGGCTCTAGGCTTTAGCCCTTAGATTGCCACAATTTCAATTTCCTCAAGAGAAAATCCAACTTCTTAGTGTGCATTGTGTTTATGCTTAATTTAAAGCCACACTATAGGATTTTATTCCATTTATGAATGATGCCTATGAAAGAATACAAGGGTGTACTCAAACGTGTAACTCTCTACCTTTGGCTAATTGAATAATGGGAGGTGGTTTTAATATGGTGGAGCATCCTTCTATTTGTAGTTGGTTTAGCAACAAAAAATTATATCAAATTAAATTCCATTCTTGATTACTTTATCATAATTATTTATAAATGTTTGATCCTCTATGTGGTCTAAAAGATTTTCACCTTTCTCATTGGTTCCCTTGGTCTAACTATCATCAAGGATCTCAATACAAACTTAGCCATCTTGACCTTTGTTATATTTCCTCTTCAATTGCCATATCCCCTTACAAAGATAGGTTTGTGTTCAATTAGATATGGTACCACCTTGTCCAATCATCTCCCACTCTTTACCACTTGTATTCTTTTCTATCAACAGTCAAAGTCCACATTCTTACATTTCAATATTAATACCTCCAATCCTCTTAATCATTGTTCTTTAAATTATTTCATTCTTATTTGGAATGAACAACCACATCCAAGACCTAATGAGAGTTGGATTTGATGGTAGGAGCAAGCTTTCACTATAATGCCTCTCTTCATTCCTATGACTACAAATTAGTAGGGAAAAGAAGGATGAACTCACTCTCCAAGGTCAACTTGAAAAAAATAGAATTTTAATTGTATACCCTAATAATTTAGCAATATCCAAAAGAAGATGATAATTGCATAACACAATCTAAGGAAATTGGATGGACATGAAGGTAGAAGGGTTCAAGGAAATTTTTAAAATGGAGATGAAAGAAATTTTTTCTTCTAGAGTCTAAGACAAAATAATTAAGAAAAGAACAAATAGAAGCTACTAAGAATATGAATAATCAATTATACACTAACACTAACATTATTAAAGAAGTTTTTTGCACTCATTCTTAGAATATCTCAAATTAATCCTATGCAAGATCTAATTGAAGAGGCTAGTAGAAAATGTATTCCAACCAAACTTGATAAGGAGAAATAATAAATTCTAGATAGAATCATTAAAATTAAGGACATCATGATGCTTTAGAGGTCATGCCCAATGAGAAAAGCCCAAGAATTGATAAAATTCCATCTAAATATTTCAAATATTTATGGGCTTACATTAGAATATGTATTCCTTACAATGTACTTGGAAACCCTCAAACATGGTTCTCTTAGTCCCAAAATTAACTAAGGGCTCATTAAAATTCTTCCTAAAGGTAAAGATTATAGTATGATTTCAAGATGGACCTATACACTCCTTAATAATGCATATATAAGATCATAGCTAAAACTATAGAAAGACAAAATAATTCCACCACTCGAGATTGTTTGACTAGAATCAATGAGCTTCTTGGGAGGAAGATTCATTCTAGATGATCTTGTTTTATCTTGGAAGTTAGTTAATGGGCATAATAATCCTCACAATTCTATTATAATGAAGTTGGACTCTAATAAAAATTATGATAGAATTAGATGGTAATTCTTTTGTAAAATTCTCAAGTGGCTAGGACAAGGATGGAAATGTTGAAATATCCATTTATGGATTCTTATAGATAAATATTTTGTCTTCCAAAATCCATCGAGAACACTTGGATTTCTTCTAGCTTCTTATATTTATATGCTCATAGGTGATGCCCTTGGTTATGTCCTACAACATACCCATCAATACAATCTAATCAAAGGTATTTTAATGCCTAATAATTTGGTAGCTTTAAACTCCCATTTTGTTGATGATAATATGTTGTTATTGCAAAATTTAGCAAAATAAATATCTAATACTCGTAATATTTTAGATATTTACTATACTACTTCTAGATCTCAACTATTCATGAGAAAAATAGAACACTTTATGACCTCTTATGGACCTCCTTCAAAGTGGATTCCCCCAAAATGGAAGTTGCAAAAGTATGGTTGTATCTCCAAAAACCTATCAATCCCATTTGTTCTAGGATTTTCATTAAAGGATATGTGGAAATGGTATCTTGAAAAACTAAACAAAAAACAACTACCTTGTACAAACAAATTTCTTTTAATGGCAAGAAAAACTCAAATTACCAAAAATATCCTTTTATATATCTATGTGTATATTTTCTCATGTTGGCTTCCTCTAATTCATGCTACTATCAACTCACTAAAGTCATTAAAATCCTCTTGTCTTCTAATTGGAGTAATAATAAATGGATTATTATTTATGCTTGGTCTCACTACATTCAACCTAAATAATATTGTCATTAACCATTATACACAAGCAATATGTCTTGTTATACAATGGATAGCCACAACTCTACAAGAATTATCTTCTCATAAAGATATTAAATTCACATTTTAATTCGAGAATCCATAGCCTTAAGAACTTGGGCCTCAATTTTATGGCAAGATAAAAATTTATAAGCTTCCTTCATCAAGATTTGGGTTTCATAATAAGTTAATAGTATTTGGAAGGCTTAGAAAACTATTTCACCTTTTTTGTGCTAGCAAGACATTTATCTAAACAATGGCTTAATTTTCTCAACTTATTTGGTGTGGTAGAGTAGAGTGACTTAGATAGATGTGTAATATGAAAAAGTTGATTTCTTAACTAGCCTAATATTTTAGCTAATCCTACACTAGATAAGACTAAGAAATCAATTATTTTATGACAGTTAACCAACAATATACTTAATCTTATATAAATGTATCTTTTCTAAGTAATTAATGTTTACTCTTTAGACAAAAAATCAAAGTTGGGAATTACAAATAGGAAATACTAGAAACAAAGAATTAAAAGGAAAAAACCAAGTATAGAAATGCAAACTTGGAGTCACAAAGAATTTGGTAAATAAACCTGGAAGATGATTAGTTAAGATACTAGTAAATGATCACACTTTTATTTGGAATTCATATTGTTGTCCCAAATTCACATTGTTGTCTAAGAGTGATAGAAAATTAAAGTGCCTATAAGGAAGGGAAAATGGAAACATGAAACATGGAGCACTAGAAATACATAAGAAAATATAAAATAAAAAAATCTAATGAAATATTATTTAAATTAAATAAAATGGCAGAGAAGATTAAGGAAATACAAAATTCTATGTGAAATGAATATTTGGAACACTTATGTATAGGACATAAACACATGGGGTGATTGCTTAAGAGCTTTCCAAAAATAGTTAAGCTCTTATTTTGGTCTTTCAGCATCCACTAGCAATCAAATGGAATGAAGATAAAAAGGTGTATGTGATCTTAATCCTAAGTTCTTATACAATTAAAATAACACAAAATAAACAAAATGTATATGAATATTGTCGCATCCACTCTATAGGGATCTAAGAAAACTAGTGTATATGGAGAGTAATATGGGAGATGGATTTCCAAAGCACCAACAAGAAACACAAGCTTGAAATCACAAAAAAAAAAGATATAAATTTGTCTTTCTCTTTCAAGAAGAGGGAGAGAGTGATAATGAAATAAAGGTCAATAATAATGTTGTTAAAAAACTCAAGAAAGCTACAAAATATCAAAAACCTTAAAGTTGAGTTAAAGGGTTAGAAGCTATCAGAGGGTTTGAAAAAACCAATGAAAACATTACCATATAGTTAATAAAATTATGAAGGGAATGCCTTTATTGTTGGTAAAAGAAGATTTGCACTTAAATATGTTAATATATCCTCAAATGTAGAACCTCCAACAATGAGAAAAGAAACATTTTGTTACAAAAAACAAAAGGTGAGATGCTTAGCTCCTCATGTCAACAATTCAAAGAACAAGTAGGAACTCAAATAATGTTGTAGAATGTCACTATCAAGCTCACAAAGATGTTCACAAAGTTTTACTCAAGAAGTCAATAATAGTGTTATATATTACATGAATATTCAAATTTGAATGATAGAGATGAGTGAGTGTGTAGGAAGAAATCTCAAGATTCACCAAAAGGAAAAGGTGGTTTTTGGGATCTCATCCAATAGGTTGTACAATAGTTACACCTAAGATTTGTGTGTTTAATAGTCACTATTTGGCCAAAAAATAAATGTTGTATGACTATATTATCACTATATAACAACATGCCTACGCAAACATCTATACATGTACTAGTACTAATTACTAAGTATAATGTGGCTAGAAGCCTTATACATAAGAAATTAATATACAAAAACATAAGGAACATGTATATTTATGCAAAAAATACGTTAACATACAAAAACATAAAATAACATTGACAATAGGAGTGGGATAGAGGCTAAGGCTAGGCCAAATAAATCCTAAAAATATGCTAAGGGATTAACAATAAAATGAGGACAATTTCTAGTGTTAAAATTTAAGGATATGAAATTTTCAACCCTAAATTTTCCCCCCACTTTAATGAGCTTATGTCGCTAGCTGATAAAACCACCAAAAAGTATAGAAATGAAAATACATGAACAATTTAATAATATTTGAAGGATACATAAAATGATATGTAATATTATTTGAGTGATGAATTTACATGCCCCTAGGTCAAGAATCTTTAAAACTGCATGTTAGAAAATAGAATCTACAACAAAAACAATGTTAAAAGATATAAAACCTACAAAACATATTTGTTAGAAACATATAACCTACAAAACAAAATATTTCAATAAATCATATATCCTAACACATAAAAAATACCTACACATTAAAAAAATGGAAAGAAACTGACGCATGCAAAAATAATCAGAAAAGAAAAATCAAGAATTTTGTATCATGCTTTATTGCTAGAAAATAGAAATGCATGTCCTAAAATACTATGTTGTGAAGAAAATGTAGGATATGGTTCAATGTCTAGTGTTCTCTATTATTAGGAACCATATAATACCTCTATGAATCACATGCACATTAATATTCTATTGTTATGTGATTCACAAATATTATAATATTGGTTGGGATGAATCACATGTGTCTATGTACTCTATCAATAGGTGGATCATATGCAAATACAATACTAGGAATTGTATGTAGTAGTGTGCTATGTTGCTAGGTAATCCTAATAAGGGTGGATAAATCCTTGAAGCATGTATTTTTAATTGGGCCAAAAGAAACTAGTACTTTTTAGAGCATGTTAATAATGTGTCTTTGTATATGTACTTGCAAGGATATATATACCCCCTTCAAAAATAATCACATAAATCAAAGGTATGCAAATAATTAAGGTATATAAAGGGAATGGAAATATGATATATAAGAAATATATATGAGATCATATGACCCCAAGTTCATTGATGTGTCTCTCCCAAGGAGAGGCAAGATGATGGTATATTGCTACAAAAATATGGTGCACTAGATATCGTGTCCAAGAAATTACATAAGTAGCAGTAAAGACATTATCACATATACATCAACAAGATTACAAGAAGAAACATAAATGGATCTATATCCCTTGGTGTTAGTATGTGTTAATAAATAGATAATCATGGGATACTAGTGCAATTATAATCATTCCTTAAGGCACATATAATTATAATCATAAAGAAATAAATAAAATAAAAGAGAAGAAATGAAAAAAAATAGTTCAACATGAAAGAGACCTAAATGTCCCCTATTGTTTACATCATCCCGGGTGTTGCCACAATAATGGGTTACACTTTTTGGGACATCCTGATTTTTGCCTGAAATCACATATTTTAGAAAATACAATGATTTATGACTTTAAAGGTTCCATTTAAATTATTTTAATTAAATAGGGATTGATCAAACCCCCTTAGATCAAACCCCCTTGGAGAGAACCTTGTTAGATTTAAACCATACCTATAATCGAGTCTCCTCTACACCTATCAAAATGCTGATAAAAAACCACTTTTGATTAACCTTTTGGGTGATCAAATGAATTCATTTAAAATTTATGTTTTGTAAGCCTGTAGCCCTTATTATAAGCTTCCCAAAAAGTATAATTTTATATATGTTTAATTTGATTATTATATTTATTTTTTATTTCTTGTGAATGTAGGATTTTCAATGAACATCAAGCTCTTTATTTCACACATACAAAAAAAAAAAAAGAAAAATAGAGAAATTTTTTTCTAAAAAATACATATCCACTAGGTATTGATGTCCTTATTCCAGCAAAAAAAAAAAAACTTAATTCAAATGAATACAAAATTTTTTTATGTAGGCCGAAGTACACCTCTGTCCAAATTATAATTACGCTGACTTGGAAAAATAATTAAAAAAAAAAAATGTAAAAAAATTGTGAAAAAATATTCATTCCCTAGATATTGGTGTGAAAAATTTGCATTTTAAAAATTAGAATTTTATCCTATCTATAAAACAAGTTATGTGGGCCAAAGTAAACATCACTTTTTTAAAATGCTGATTAGTAGAAAAAATAAGTTATTAAAAATTACATAAAATGATTCACAATTTATTTTTTAATTTTCTTTTAAAAATATAATTAGAATCTACACAAAATATCTAACAAATGACTAGTTTGATTCATCTTCAAAACCTTAATGGTTTAGCTGCTATAGGTGTAAGAAAGTGAATGTCTGGTGAAAAATCCTTATTTTAATGTCAAGTTTGGCCAAAAACTGTAACCCATTATTGTGGGATCACCCTCCCTAAAATACTTATTAAAAAACATAACATACACATAGGAAAAATAATAGGCATTGTTGAGACTATCAAATTTTGAGGGAGTTGGTTTTGATTCTAAGTTCCCTTTCTCCCTTTGAATGCCAACCCCCGTTGTTCCCTACTAGGACTTGGGTCTCAACAAGAACCTATAATCTAAGGTTTTAGGTCCTTGTTACTTTCCCTTCTTCATTCTCACCATTGTTCTTTTTATTTCCATAGAATCTCAAGCCTCATTTGCAACCTAGAACTTAAAACCTTGGGTTTTGATTCCAAATCCTCAACCACTCTCACTCCTTGCTCTAATTCTCTTCCTCGAGCCCTATATTCCAAGTGTAACTTGGAACCTAAAACCTTATTTTTCACTTTTGATTTATCTTCCACTCTAGACCACTACTTCATTTATTCTTAGTTCCCTATTGTGTTGTAGAAAAATGGCCCCTTGTCATTTTCATGGCCTTTTAGGTCTTGTTTCATGATGTTTGATCCATTTTGCTCTGATTTTATGATGTAACATGGCTTGAACATGCATATTTAGGTACTAAAATTCAAATAATGACATCTTGTGAAGGTGTTGTGAAGTGTTGTAAAGCATTTCTACACTCTTCTAGACTCTATTCATTACAATTCACCTAAAAATCACCTTTTTATTACTTATCAAGTCCTATTTTGAAGTGTTGTAGAGTCTTGAAACAAGATTTCATGCTTTTTTAGGCATAACATCACTATTTATCCCTTTCTTATGCTTTATTTGACCCCTTTATGCCCTTATATGCTTTAATTAAGTGAAATTTTGAATGTAAACCCAACAAACAACATTAAATACAAGATAATTCTTGACACCCATTTTCAAGTCCTAGGTGGGACCCATTCACCATGGGTCGTGAATGAGTCCCCCTTGGCTCCAAATTCAAAATATTTTAAATTTCCTTTCAGGTTTTTATTCAAAAAAACTTGATGACAACCTGTGATGAGGTATTAACGAGTTACTAAGGCACAAGATTGTATAAATAACTTTTTTTACATCCATTCTAACCACCACCCATTCATTCAAACATTCAATTTCACATCATATTCGAGCATTCAAGCATCTTACAACATCTAATCAAGCATTTTGGAGCATCCATTGACATTATTTTATATTTTCATCATCAAGGGTTTGGTAAGTTGATAGCATTTGCATGTTGTTAGTTTATCATTCTCTTGCATTTCATTATTTTATTAAGGGTTTGATTACAAAAGTGGGGTTTGACCAAGGCAAACCCCTATTTGTTAACCCTCAACCTTTTTTCCCCTCTTGCATGTGTGTTTGCAGACCTAGGTATGAAAATTTTATAAGCATTTAGGTGATTAAAGAGTGGTCAACAAGTCAACTAGGTGCCTCAAGTCAAATCAACTCTATTTCAAGCTTGGAGAAGGTTTTCTATCTGTTTCCTACATAATTGACTTCGGTAACTCGACAAGCAGACATTTCTAGATCTGGTGTTGCAGAGTTGTCTCCTAATTTCTCAGAATTTTGGGAGAGGACTAATTCGCCACCAGTGGCGAATGAGTCCCACCTTAAGACTAAAAATCTAGATTTTCTCAAATTTTCGATCTCGATAGTCAGAAACAAGATTCTGACATATTTCACTAGTAGCAAGACTAATTTTCCACCCTAGGTGAATGAGTCCCACTATTGATTTTCTGTAATCTCAAACAACATTCAGAACATTCCATATTCCTTAAATCTTGCCCAGGTGCACTTTGATTCATCTTTTCTCTTTCTATTTTGCATTTCATTCATCTTTTATTTCATTGTTTGCATATCATAGTGTGTTTTCCAACATAGCTTAAATCTTAGTTTTGCATTCATATTTAGTCATATAAATCACTTACTTGCATTTAGTTCACTTCATTTAGCCTAGATAACATCACACATAACATAATTTGAATGAATCCATTAGTATTTTTGGCCCTACCTCTCTCCTTTTAGATGAAAAACCCTAGAAGAGTTAGAGAAGTGCATTGGTGCCAAAAATATACGGTTCACCTATCAAGCCTCAAGCCACAAACATAACTTGGAACCTAAGGTTCCAAGTTCATTTTCCCTTCCAACACTTGATTCTCATGATTTATTTTCTTTCTTTCCCCCCTTCAAACTACAAGGTCAATCTAGATCTTGCAACCTAGTACTTTTGGTTCCACCCAAGTCCCTCTGCCTACTAATTTATTTATGATCCATTTTTTTATTTCTCTCCTAGGCCCAACACCTACTAACATAAGTTTTTTTTAGGTGCTCACTCCTATGTTCCACTCAAGACACATGAGGAACCTCAATGGTTCCAAGTTTTTGGTTTTTCCTAATTCCCATTGCCTACCAAGAACCAAATCATTGAAAAACTATATTTTGAAAGCATGTTTTGGGAACCAAAATTAAGTGCCTAGTTTTTCTCCCACCTACTACAATCAATTCAAAATATTTCCAACAACTAGAGATCAATGTAGATGTGTTCATTCAATTTGAGATTCCAATTTTGGGTGGGTTCATGATCCTGAACCATGGATCTACATTGCTTTAGTGTCACATGTTACGGTTTCACACCTAATAGTGGTTAATTATTGTTTTAGATCATTTTTTGAAGAGGTTGTTTGTTAATGGTTTGGGAATGCTATGTGGCCACCAAGACTTTCTAGGGCACAAACTTTTCTAGTCTAGATCAATTTAAATAGGAATTTGTGTTCTTCAAGTACATACCTGAATTCTTTATGTGGCACATTTCATGGACTCTTGTAGATCTTCAAGGGACTTTTCTCAGCTAGGGTTTCTCCTACCACACTTGATGGTATGATTGTAATGTGAAATTGGTGAATCTAACAAAATTTCAAATATCACAAACCTTGTAATGGACTTTTACAATCTTCAAATAGATTTATGTAGTGTGTTTATGGATGATTAAGTATGTTCTATATATTGATTCCATTATTTTGGTGCATATAAATTTGTAGCTATTATAATCTTTTTTTCCAATTTATTGTTTAATTTGATATTTGTGACTTCATGCCCAATGAATAGGCACCAGTCTAGAATCATTTAACCAATATCACACCTCAAAATAAAATAAAAAACATTCATCAATAGTTTCAAATTATCCCTTCTTGTACATTCATAACCTCATAATATAACTAGGGATTATTCTTCAAGAGATCTATTCAAATGAATATATCTCATGTGGGTTGCACTTTCTCAGTTGTATCAACTATATAGGGCTTTTATGTAGTCAATATTCCTTGACCTAGTGATAAAATTTAGGGTTGAGAGTGTGATTGGGTTTGTGTAGTTAATTTATAAATTTCTATTTTATTTTATTTCAATGCTTGTTAAGGTATACCCCTGGGAATACCCTCTTGACTCTAAGTTGAGCTCAAATTGTAGGAAAAATTACCCACTCTTGTAGAGTTGAACTTGAACCCTCTGTGATTTGTTGACATGAGTTGATTTCACTTGCATGATGACAACCCTAGCCTTGTGAGTGAAATTTGGTTTTGGGAAGTGGAGTAGTGGTTTTGGGACTTAATAAAATGGTACCATTTTCAAGAAAGAACCTGAGGGCACAGGGTAAGTGTGCAAATTTGAGTCCATGAAATGTGGAATTTTTTTCCTTATCCAAAAAAATGAAATAGGCATTGCAAAAATGGGATCCCAATTTTTAAAAATCGGGATCCTATTTTTTAAAGGGTCCTGAATTGACAAACACAAAATGGGATCCCGATTACTATAAAATGGGATCCTGATTTATAAAAATCAAGATCTTGTTTTGTAATAATCGGGATTCCGTTTTGTAATGGTATTTATTTATTTTTAAATAAAGGAATGGGATCCCATTTATAAAGTAGGATCTCGTTTGTCTGTCAACGGTCACTGCATTTAATATTGGGGAACAAGATCCCAATTTACAAAACGAGATCCCGTTTTGTAAATCGAGATCCCGTTTTGTAAATTGGGATCCCGTTTCTAAAAAAATGAAATTGGATTTGCTTTGTCATCGGGTTTTTGGTTTGTGTTTTGGTTAGGGAAAATCATTGGGAATCCAAACCTAGGCCTTCAACCTAGTTTGACCTGCAAGTTGAAGTTCTAAACAATGTGAGAGGAAAATACCAAGTTTGGACATATGGTTGACGACTTTTTTTGCAATATTTTTTAACAAAATTAAAACCCATGTTTTAGATGAGATAGTGCAGATTCCAAATATGTAATTTTTTTTGCAATTGGATTATTTTTTCTATTTTTCAATTAATTTCTAATGAAACTGGTCCATAAACTTTAAATATCAAGGATTTTTACTATTTTAACAACTTTTGATCGACATAACATTTTCATGAACGGATTGCACGAGAACAAAATTCAAACAATTATTTTCAATTTAAAAAAATAAATCAAAAAATGATAAGTTTAGGTCATCTTATGTGTGTTGTACACGATGATTTTTCAAAACAACAAATATGCCTAATAAAAATTTAACAAAAAAAAAATATTCAATAAAAAAATACAAAAAAATATTGAAAACAAGCTTCAGTGAGTCACAAATCTTTTCCCAAAAGGATTTAGAAAAATATGATAATTTAGGTCAAAATATGGATGTCATACAAGTGCACGGTATGGTAAAAAAAAATGTGACTTTTAAACAATGGTTTTTAGAAATGCCTATTGAAACTCAATTTGTACAATCTAGGTATTGAAATAAATTGCATATTTGGAAACTAGACTCTAAGTACTACATTTTATGATCAGTGAATTTTTTGAAGATTCCATCTCTAAGTGCTTCAAATTTTAAGGTATAATGTGTCAAATTCTGAATATTAGGGAAAACACTTCCACTTCTTGGCAGCACCCCACGGTTTTCTCCCATTGTCAATAGAAAACATATTTCATTTTGTTTGGGTTAAAGCTTGATAGCTTGTCAACTTATGCCAATAGAATGGTGTTAGTTTTAGGGGAGAAATTGAGGGTGGTTTTCTACTATTGTTGGTGGTACATATTTTATTGTTTGTTGAAGTTGGAAATTTGTTAACTTATGGTAACATAATGAAATTGTTGCTAATAAGAACCTAACGGTCATTTTCTACCATTTTTTGTGGTATTAAACAATTTCAATTTTTTTATGTGTTGAAGTTGGCATCCCATCAACGTATTCCAATAGAATGATGTTGAGATATTTAAAGGGTTGCTAGGTTGAGAAGAGAAATCAAAGACTATATTGGTGATTGCAACCTAGAATCCAAATTATGCCTTGGAGATTTGTGTGCTTCAAGGTATTTTCTTCTTTTTGTGAGGTGATTTTTTTTTTCAAAGAACAAAGTTATGTTTTTGTTGTTCATATTTCATTAATAAAAATCAAAGTGACCACAACAAAAGATAAAGGTACCCCATATTCTTTCCAAATTTGAAGCATGGTTTCTTTCTTGGTAAAGAAACAACATTTTCTACTCTTTTCTACTTTGCATAAGTAGTTTAACCAACAATGGATAACTAGAATGGATGCATTTATCCTACCTAGGGGTAATTCATCAAGTGTAAAATATAATTTAAATACTAATGTTATGATAGAGTAAATGTCCAAGAATTTTATGAGCACAAGCCCCCATGTTTTTCATACAACTTAGGATGAAATAGAAATTCACATTAAAAATATAGGAATTCATACTTGAGAAATGGTTAAGGATATGAAGGTTTGAGGAGATTGAAAGAAATGTGAAGAAATAATCAAGGCCATATAATCAATAAGATACCCCATTGTTAAAGAAAAATAGGTTTCTCCATCCCCAATTTTCTACTTGACCCCATTTACAAGCAACTTGATCTTTCTTAGGTCAACTATGAGAGGTAAACAAGGAAAAATTTGATATTTAGATTGATGCCTAGGTTTAATGGGTATGATCATCTGGAGGGGGATAAACATGTTGGAGGGTTCTCAAATCCATGGAAAAATATCAGTTGGAGGATGAAGACATTTGTATGAGGTTGTTTGTTAGGTCATTACAACAAAAGGAAAATAGGTGGTATGATAGTTTCCTTGAGAATTTGTTTTCCTCTTGGAACGACCTTATGGATGAATTTAAGATGTGTTTGTATTACACCTATACCCTGTTTCTGTTGTCCAATAATTATAAAACATAAAGTAGCAAGAGAGAGAGTCGAGCTTGGACTTTAGTCTCAAGTTTCTTTTGCTCTTTCCAAGATCCCAAATGATATCCGACCCAACACACCTACCTGTATTGATATGTTTCCTAGAGCTTATTATAATACTCTAGGTTCTAATTCAATATGAGAAGAGTTTATTTTAATCAACATGCAATAAGCATAAAAGTACCTCAATTTCATTGACGGTTTGGGAAGGGAAATGATTGCAAAGTCTTTATCCTCAAGAACATACATTATTGGTGATGAGAACTTTGTTATTATGGATAGGAATTGTATGGAGGTGGTATCAAGTAGAAGCATAGAAAGTGATGATTATGTTTTCAAGTGGGTAGAAGAAAAGGTGTTGGTGTATTTTGTGACAATAATACAAAAGATGATGATAGTGTTTGCATCTACTTTCATTTGGATTGGTCATTTGTGGATGATAACATCAAATAAATGAATGGTGGCATCCAAATTGATAATTTTAAGTATCACCCTACTATTTGGAGCACTACTATTGACTATGAGGAAGATGCGTATGTAGGAGAATCACTAGGCGAATCATCTCTAGTTTCCCTCTTTACATGTGTGTTTACAGACTTTGTTGGCATATTTGTCAAAGAAATAGGTGTTGAAAAGTGGTCAAGAAGTCATCAAATTTATTCAAGTCAAAATAACCCTAATTCAAGCTTGGAGACACTTTTTATTTCATTTTCTAAAGAATCAAGAGTAGACACCTATCAAAAAAGCAAGTGCAAAGCTAGAGCTATAGGATCTTGTCCTGAGATTCTTGAAATCTGTAGGTGGACTAAGTCACCATTGGTGTTGGATTAGTCCCATTGCTAGGCCTAAAAAGTGGATTTTTCATTTATGGATACCCATTTAGCAAATTCCTTTTTTGACAAGTTTTTCCTGAAACTAGGACTAAGTCGCCCAGCCTGGCGTAAGTGTCCTAGTCAACATTTTCAATCAATTTCTCAGGATTCCAGAATCTCTCCACATCATATTTTAGATTCTAGGCGCACCTCTCCAATTTTGTTCAGTTATTTCATCATTTACTTGCATTTTTAGGTGTTTTTGCATATCACAGTGTGTTTTCCATCACTTCACATTTCTTAGGTTTTGCATCATTGAATCATTTTATTTTTAGATTAGTGCATTATTACATCATAATTAGACATATTACACATCATTTTCATTAATCTTGAGAGTAGAAATTTTCATTTTGGACCCCATCCCTTTCTCCTTTTAGGTGAAAATCCCTAGAAGGAGCTAAAGTAGTTGGGCAATCCAAAATCAGTGTCCACATACTCGTACAAGGATCTTTTCCCATGCATACTAAGCCAACTATCTACATCTGAAAATCCACATGGCATCTATTTATATTGGCTAACTTTAATCATATATTTTTATAGATGTACACAAAATTTTCCTTTGTTCCCTAGGGAAAATGGAACAACAAGAAAGCATAAATGATGATAATTAGAATTATGGAGTTAAAGGAACCTCCTTCTTACATGTGATACAATGAATATATCAATGATAATGACATGTAGGAATGGTCTCTCAAACATACATTCCTCAACATTTTTACCATCCACAATGTGACTCAATTTCTAGACATGAAGATTTTAATACCCTCAATCCAAATGAATTTACATCTTTTTTAATATAAAATTTTGTCTTAGTATTATTTTAACTTTTAAATATTTGATTAGATAATTGGTTGTCTTTAATTTATATAGGATAATTATTTTCAAGTATCCTAAATTGATGGGAAATTTTATTTAAACCTCTGCAAATACTACATTCAAATTTAAAATTTATCCCAATATTATAGAAACCTCATTTTCTCATATTTACACATTAACCTTAACACCTGTGGACATGGAAAAAGTATTCCTTTCTGATTGCTTGATTTGGGATTAATTGATGACAAATTGGACTTAATGAGGCCTTGATTTAATGTTGTGAGGTGTTTTACACATCCACACTAGGTCTTGGACCCTTGCAAACTAAATAAAATGCATTTAACAATGTCTTGTAAAGGTATCGTAAAGTGTTGTAAAAGACTTTCACGATTCTCTAGACTTAATGGACCCATCTTTCCCTAATTCAATGTTGTGAAATGTATTTAATGGCATTCTCATATCAATCTAAAAGGCTTGTAAATTAAACCTAATTCTAATCCAGTGTTGTAATATGTTTTACACATTGACATTAGATGTTGTGCCTTTCTAGGCTAAGTGGACCTCATTTTAATGTTGTAAAGTGTATTTAATCACACTTTCACATTGAATTTTGTGTCCCAAGCCCTAATTGACCTTTACATCATAATTAATAGGCCCCTATCACCCCATATTGTGCATCCCGAGGCATAATTTGATCAAATAACCGATGAAATCAACATAAGAACTAAAATTCTTCATTCTCCAACATTCTAGCTATCAAAAGGGCCCCTATGGGACTAATTCACCCGTCTGGGCGAATGAGTCCTTGCCAGGTGGGACTAAGTCACCCAAAATGGTGACTTAGTCCAATTTGGCCTATTTTTGAGGTTTGAGTGGGAAATTTAGGAATTTAAGTTTATTTTTCTTTCATGTCAGCCATAAGGATCCAATTAATAGACAAATAAGGTGAATTTCCTATATATACAAGTCTCTAAACCCTAATTTATATCTCTTCATCATTCATTCATTACTCATCATGTTCTCAAGTCAAGCAAGCTAGAGTTTTATCATTCCAAGTCATCAAGATAGCTTCCTAAGACATTCAAGGGTAGATTCTTCAACTATTGTTGCAGAAAATCAAGATCATCATCATGGTAAGGTATTAACTCCATCGTTTCATGATTCATTACATCATTTCTCTATTTTGGTTTAATTACCTAAAAAGGGGTTTGACCAAGGCAAACCCCCATGCCCTAACATTCACCATTTCCTTCTCTCTTTGTGTGTGTGTGCAAATTTAGGAACTTTGAGGGTTTGAATATCATTGAAGATTAGATTGAAGACTTGTTGAAGACCTTTCCTTTTTTGCAAAGCCAAAATATCAACAAAAAGTCACTTTCAGGCCTGAAAAATTAGAGTTTCAGAAGCGGACACCTATCAAGAACCGAAGTGCAGACTGAGGGCTTTTGTTTCCACTTTCAAATTTTTAGAAATTCAGAAGTGGACTAAGTCACCAAAAATGGCGACTTAGTCCCATTGAAATTTTTTTTTCGAGTTTTCTATAGATTTGTATACCCAGATTGGCACAAGTGTCCTAGTCAACTTCTACAATAGTTTCGTCAAGATTCTAGACTTGATGCCATCCTTCTTCAACCTCTAGGTGCATGCATTCTATTTCATGGTTTTCTGTTCAGTTTTGTTTACATTTCTAGGTCATTTATCACATGTTTGCATACAACATTGTGTTTTCAAGAACTTTGTATTTCTTAGGTTTTACATTAATAATAACCTTTCTTTTTTAGTTTATTGCTTTTATACATTATAATTAGGGATATTGCATCCATCCTTGCATTAACTTTGAGTGTAGAAATTAACATTTTAGGCTCATTTCTCTCCTTTTAGACATAAAAAACCTAGAAGAATTAGAGAGCATTAGGGTGCCAAAATCTTTGTTTACAACACCTAAATTCACAAATTAAACTACAAATGGAAGATAATTTCATATTTACATGTTTTAATCAATCCTGATAAAAACCCAAATCTTGTCAATGTTCACGCGACCCAAATTTAATTATTCTAACTAGATTTTTTAGGTTTATGTATTTTACACAAGTTTGGACAAGAACTAGAAGTATATTCAACATCTACATATCTGCATTAATAGCTCAAATTTCTCCACATACCACCATACCTTAACACCTATATTATAATAAAACTCATAAAGATGCAAGATAAATAATGGGGAATTTATTGTATTATTGTTCTTAAATATATTACAAAATTACAACAATAACTATAACAAATTGAGGAATACAATGCTTTCTCTCATGACAATTGGAATTTTGTGCAACTTGATATAGCTAAAGATCTATGACCTTTGGGTGATCATCCTACTAGGTAAGAGTATTTTCATCCTCATACCTAGGTAACCAAGGGTTTTCTATCCTTTTATCTCTACAAATATAATATTTTTCATCTTCAAATATGTTTGTTCAAACACTACTACTCAAAACAATGTCAAATAGGTTTTTGGCTTTAAGAATGGCTAAAAATTCCAGAGTAATAAAAATCCTAAAATATATCTCCTTTGGCATTTTTGAATGGCTTGGGGAAGACATACCCTATCATCAACCCTTGACATTATCAAAACTAATGGCATCCTTCAATCTATATGTCTAGGGAAAAGAAGAGCCCAAAAGAACCTCTAAAGTGGCATCAAAAGCTCAACCATCACATTAATGAAATATGAGCATTATCATCCTTCAAGCCATCTATACATGTCAATTTGTATCCATTTTAAATTGAAATAATAATTATAGGTAGGAAAACCCTTCCAAAGAAGTATGGTCCAATATAGCAATAAAGGAGAAATAGAGTTAGGTCCAGAAAGGAATGGCAATATGGTACAAAGTATGAAAGTTTGGTAGGAACTAAGGAGAATTTGGAATTAGAAAGAAAGGCATGCCAGTATGATGAAATCTAAAATTCTACTAACCTACATAATCTTAGAAATATGACTATAAAAATCCCACATTGAGAATTTTTGAGGCATTTGCTACTTCTAACTCATTGGTAGGCATTGAAGAAATGATGAGGAACCAGACTTAGGCTTTGGATTTTCTCACTAGACATAAGGATTGGCCCTTTGTTCCTCAAACATAAAATGATTAAAAATAGGATATTGTAGATCCACCCTTCCTAAATTACTTTCCCTCAAGTAATTCAATATCAAAAGTCACTTGAATCTTCCTTAGTAGTAGCCTTTGTTGGTAAGTCCCTCTATTGAACCAAACATTATGTGAAAAATATCCTTTTATGTCTTTTCATTCTTATAATAATGATGGAAATGGTTATCCATATGAGTGGGTATGTGGAGGATCATGACGGGCCAAAAAGTGGCGATATGATGGGTATTTGTAGGGTATGTGGCTGACGACTTTTTTTTACCCAAAATTGATGAAACAAAAAGGGTTTTTCAAGGAGATTCTCAGCTTTCCACCAATATAAATTATGCTTTAATTTGAATTGAATAAATAATTATTCTTCATTTTCTATTTGAATTACAACTAAAGTCCTGATTGATAGGCTGATTGAAAAACATATTTAGCTTTCAAACGGTATCACATTTTTTCAATTTGAAACATGTGTCACATTCTATACTTCACATACTATAGGATTGAAAAAAAATCATGAATTTTGACTAAGTTAAGGTGGTCAAACATACGAGTTTTTATATTTTTTAAAATTTGTAATAAAAAATTCATAATTAATTATTTACTTGGACAATAATTACAAAAAATATGCATCGCATCGGACATGAGTTCTCTACTTATATCTAAAATATTATAAAAATATATTATTATTTTATTGTGGTTAGGGTGGTTGGATAGACACCTACTTATTTTTTGCCTGAAATTTAAGTGCTACTGCATTGAAATTTCAAATTTTCACCAAAATGATTTTTTTTTTAAATAAACCTTGTAGTTTAGAAACTACATTCAATTTGCTATAAATTATATTGTTACATATTTTTGAAATAATATAGATAACTTATTCAAATTTTTGCGCCAAGTTTCCTAACTATTATTTTTTTGAATTTTTCGCCACTTAAGGGCATGTTTTTTCCATGATGATCCTGCACATATGTGAGTATCACCCTTTCATCTGCAAACACTATATGAATACAAGTTAGTGTTTTATAGATACACAATACCATGAGCTAAAACACATGCCAAGATATGGCTACTAGGTGATGTAACCACACTCAAGTCCAAATGAAACTATGTAAATCTTTCTTATTTTTGTTCCAAATATCTCTCCACCATGCTCCAACTACCCACTCATTTTAACTATTTATATTTTTCAAGCTACTAGTAGCTAATAATTTATGCCTAGAGTGAGTTTTATTTTTCATATGAAATATTTTTTTCCTATAGTAGTTGACCAATGTCCTTGATAACCTATATCATGGGTAATATTTTTAGCCAATCCATGTAGCCCAATAAACTCATCAAGAATTTTTTTGTCACCTTAGGATGCCTTGAAATGAATATTATGAGAATATTGTTCCAATTTTGATATGGAGTAATTGTTGCAACAACAATTATTAGAAAAGTATTCTCTCCCTCATTTTATTGATAGGTGGCTTTCCCCTTGATGTGTGTGAGATCCCCCTCTCCAAGTGCCCTCTATGATAGTCTATCCCTTATATTGCTACAATTATTATAGGATATAAAGTATTTCACCTTGGGGGTTTAATACAAAGCTTCAAAAATCTTTTCTTTTACTATCTTATGATCCATCACTTGACATATTTTTTTTCTTATACAAAATAGGATTGTCTGGTAGCATGTGTTGGTTATCCCTTATCAATCCATCTAAGATGTTAGCAATCAAGATATTCATGACACATTCTCCCATGATGAGGATCTTTGAACTGCCAAATGCGACATCAATAGAGTAATGAGGTGGCAATGTGGAGTGGGGATAAACAAACAAATTCTTTTTCTCCTTTATGTATTATATATCATAATCATAAAATTTGATTTTCCTTACCTAATTTTGTTGGTCTTCTTCCCAACAAATTAACTCAATAATAACTCCAATATATTGTAATATTCCTCTACTACACATCCACCATAGATGGAATGTTTGAATCTTCTAAAAACATAGATGATGTCAAACACCAACTCATCACATATAGGGTCACCTCTATATCTTTAACTTCATGCCCTCAATTTTAGAGAGTTCCTCTTTTGAATTAATACAAAATCAACACCTCTTAAAAAACATCACACTCCCCACAATTGGATGTGAAAAAAATTATATGAGGGTGATCCCACAATACTGGTTTACAATTTTTGGCCAAATTGGACACTGGCCTGATTTTTTCTAACTAAATATTCACTTTCGAGCACCTATAGTAGCTAAAATGAGAGGAATTTGAAGATGATGCAAACTAGTGATTTGTGGAATTTTTTTTGTAGATTATATATATATATATATATATTTTAAAAAAATTTAATTACATTGCACTTCTTTTTCCATCTCCTTCAAAAACTAGTTGTTTTTAGTGAACATAATTTTTAAGGAGTGACACTCACCGTATAACACACAACTTTTTTTCCATGAGGGATAAAATTCTATTTTTTTGAATTTAGATTTCTAACTATGATATCTATTGCTTCCAATTGGTTTCATAGTGTTTTATTGAATATTTTTTCCTTAATCAAGTTTTGAAGTCAAACCAATTACAATTCAGACATAGGCGGACTGTATAACACAACCTTTTTTGCATGTATCAAAATTAAATTTTTTTTGTTGGATCAAGGACTTCAATATCTAGTGCACTCATATTTTTCAAAAAAAAAATTATAATCTTCTATTTTTCCACGTGTGTAGAACAAAGAGCTTGATTTTCAATGAAAACCTACATTCACAAGAAATAAAAAATAAATATAATAATAAAATTAAATATTTTTAAAATTACACTTTTTGGGAAGTTTATAATAAGGACTACATACTTACAAAAAATAAATTTTAAATGAATTCATTTGATCCCCCAAAAGGTAAATCAAAATAGGTTTTATATGAGCATTTTGATAGGTGTAAAGGAGAATCTCTTATACGTATGGTTTAAAACTAGCGGGGTTCTATCCAAGGGGATTTGATCTAAGGTAGTTTGATCAAACCCTCTTCAATTGAAATCCCTTAAATGAAACTTTTTAAGGATTAAATCATTATATTTTCTAAAAATATGTGATTTCAGCAAAAATTAAAATCTCCTAGAAATTGTAAACCAACTTTGTGGGATCACCCATGAAGAATATAAAGAATGAATTAATTACCTTCTTAGTAAAATCAATAGCTACATGTATTCTATTCATCCGCACAACTCCTTCATTTTTCATGTTAGTTAAAAGTGTTGAACTGTATGTGAGAATCCCTTAAAAACCTTTCTATTATTATTGTATAGGCTAAAGAATCTTTTGAATGAAGTTAGTGTATAGAAGAGAATTCCTAGATAGAAAATTTTCAATCCTCTTATCTACCTATTTTATCATGAATTAGAAAGTAGTTAGTGTGTTTCTCATATTGGATAGCTTAATCAAGAAGTCAATGTGACCTATGAGATATTTGAAATAGGCCTTATCTATATACTCCTTGCAATCTCAAATATGATTGTAACTTATTCTCAAATCAATCTTTGAAGAATAAGGGGTGGTAAGGGTATGCTCACCATAAAAAGAGAAAATATGCATGACTTCCATCACCATGTTTATTCTTGTATGCTCAATTTATCCTCTATTAGAATTATTTTAATCCATGATTACTCTAAAATTTTCATTAGAGGTACCTCCAAATAGACTATCACTAATGAAATGTAATAATTGAATGAATAATCATGTCTATTTCCCCACATATAATTCACTACATATCTTACACTTTTCTAGTGCTGAATTAAGTTGTCTACTTGTCCAAGTGCATAGAATGAGGATTTTTTTAGCAAAAATGATAGTAAACATTTCAATAAGATCAACCTCCATCCATTTCTAAATATCCTCCCTTTGTAGTTATTTAGTTAAAGAATTAGGTGATCCTCCTACATTTATCTCCATGTGTCTCATCTTACTACTTGTATTCCATACTCTTATTTCTACTTTCCTCAAACTCCAACACATAAGCTACTTGATTTCCCAATCTAAAATTATAATAATTATTAAAGTATTGGTCCTCTGAGCTATCAATACTTTTGTTACATTAGCACTGTCATCTTTATGTCTCGAGATATTTATCTCTCTCATTTTCACAAATATCTAGTACTTCATCAAATTTCATACCATCCACCTGCATTGTAGATTCCTCCAAACTCTATTTCTTTTCAAAATCTTGCAATCCAAAATTTTCCTCCTTGATTTCATTAATCTTCTACTATAAATTACACTTGTTAGTAGTTAAATAAATATCTACCTCTATATCTTGTGTCTTAGAAGCATCCATCAATCTTCTTTTTAGCTATTCCTCAAATTTCTCTAGTTCTTTAACTAATTTTACCTCTAATTTGATCCAACATTTGTCACTTAGATTCTAAAATGCTTTGCATGTGAAGAAAATTTTGTCTTCTAAGCCCATTTTTCTATCCTTGTCCTTTGCAATAGGAAATCTCTTCTTTTGTTCACGACTTGTAGGAGGTTCCTTTTAATGAAATTCATTTCTAGGAATTAATTGTTCTAGTTCTATACTTCATGTGATGACTTCTTAAGCCTTTGGTTCTATTTATTTTTGAAAGAATTATTTTTTATTCACACTCCTCAACCTCTTTTAGTTTATTTTTTTCCTTTTTCCTTTCTCAACCTCCTTATATAGTTATACAAACATCTTTTATGTGGATTCTTATCTCCAAGAAAGTTCAAGTAACTATGAAGAGAGAATATAATTTTGATACTATCAAACATCCTATAATCCTCATCCAAGATTTGAGGAGCTTCTCTTTTGTACATTTAGATCAAACTATGTCCTCTATTTTCATATTCACCTCTCAAAGAGGATCTATATCTTCTTCTCCTTCTTTGATTGAGCCTTTGTTCTCATTATGATTAGCCTTTCAAGAGTTCATTCCACCATACAAAAATTTGAAGAATGATCCCATTATTCATAGGTTGGCAAGAAATCCTACTCTGATACCACTATGGTATCATGGGCTAAATATTAATGGAAAATATTATTTAATTCCCCTATAAATACTTTAAATTTAAAACTTTAACCCAATCTTACAAAACCTAAAAAATTATTTTATATTCACATTAACCTTAATACCTAGATTCACAAATGAAACAAACAATAGAGGATACATTTTAATTAGATCTGGTAAAAATCCATATCTCATCAATGTTTACATAAAAACTTAGATCTGTAAAAAATTTGATTAGCTCTAACAAACCCAACAAATAGATTTATGGACTTATATATTTTTGGAATTAGGGAATCTCAACCTTTGGATATAATAACATTGATTTATCGATTATACTATAACTATGTTTGTAATCGCATGCTCATCTAATGATGTCATCTTGTGGGACCTATCACTATGATGTTTCATCCTACATGTAAGGTGGTTAGGATGAAATGCACCCTTAATTTGAGGAAATAAGAATCCCACTTTATGGGCCCCTTTGTGAATCTTAATTTGTGGAATGTGGAATAATTTGTAAGATTCTATGAAAAATTAATGACTGATTATGATAATGATAGATTATGACAACTATAAGAGTTGCGAAAGAGAAAAGTTAATGTCATGCAGGACCCAATTATGTAGGTTCCTATGCATGCAAGGTTGTTTCATCCATTTAAGAATGGTACATTTCAAGGAGATTGTTTTCATGCATGCAAGTATTGGATTTCTACCATATGGCCTTACATGGCATCTAGTCTAAAAGTTTCTCATTTGAGTTATAAACTCTATAGATTGGAGGCTTGTTGAGTGATTTGTATGTTTGTAGGTATTGTTATGCTATAAAAATTGCTCCAAAAATCTAGTTACTAAAGACTCCTATAAAATATTGGCTTAAAAATTTTATTGTAACCATATTGCTTACAAATTAATACATTGGGTTGTTTTTTTGGAGTGTGGAATTTTTCTTGTAAATGTTTTCCCCATGTAAACATTGTGTTACAAGTATTGTTTATTTATTTATGTTTTATTTGTGCATCTCTAAACTATAATTATTTAATGGTTTTAACAAAATTTATACCATCTCTCATCTATACATTGTTGTAGAAGTTATTTCCACTTACCTTGCTTCCTTTCATGTATTTTATCTAGGTTTGGTCAAGACCCAAAAATCCATTCAACATCTACACATCTATGTTAATAACTCAAATTTCTTCACATTTCACCACACATTTTAACAACTAAATTATAAATTAGATTCATAAATATGAAAGATAAATAAAAGGGAATTTGTTGTATTACTATTATGAAATAAATTACAATGTTACAACAACAACTATAGAGCAAACTAACAAATAAAACACTCACTCCCATGGCAACTAGAATGTTGTGAAACTTGATATAACTAAATATACTGAACTGTAAAAATTGTGCAAGACATCCAAGTGACTGTCCTACCAAGTAAAATGGGTTTCATCCTCATTCTTGGGTAACCAAAGAATTCATCCTCTAGGCTCTACAAATTTAAGGTTTTTCATCCTTAGATTTGATTATTTGAACAATAGTGCTTAGAACAATTCCAACTAGGGTGTGATCTTGGAGAATGGCCAATAATTTTGAAGTAATGAAAATCATTAAATATATCTCCTTTTCAATATTCAAATAGCTTCATGAAGAGATCTTCATTTTCAACCCTTTATATCATCAAAATCAATGATCCCCTTTGATCTTCGTGTTCAAGATAGAGAAGACCTCAAAAAACCTCTGAAGTGGAAACAAAACCTCAACCATTGCATTTATGAAAGATGGTTTTTATCATTGTTCAAGCCACATGTACAGGTGAATCCACACCCCTTTTAATTTTAAACAATGTTTCTAGATGGGAAAATACTTTTACAGAAGTTGTAGGGTCAAATTTGGAATTAATGGTGCTTTGGTGTCATATTGGGAGGTAGTTAAGGTGAACAATGTAAATAAGAAAGAATCTTGGAGTTTAGGGTTGGGGATATCACATGATACATGTCACAGGTCAAGAGTCGGGGAGCTAGGAGAAGGTGTTCTAGTAGGTAGAAGTCTAAAACTCTAATAAGGGTAAATGAAAGAGAGGCTTTATATAAAGACATGTCATCATGGAAAAATCCAAAACTTCAATAGGAATAGAGAAGAAGTTGAGTTGGGTAGAAAGGCATGCTAATATGGTAAATTATTAAAGTCTAGTGAGAACAAAGGAAAATTTGGATTTAGATAGAAAGGCATTCCAATACAATGAACTCCAGAAATTTGAAAACCTAAAGATACTTAGAAATATGACTAGGCACACCCCACATGGAATTTTTGAGACCTTTGTTGCTTTTAACACATTGGAAAGCATCTGGGAAATGACAAAAAAATTAGTCCTAGGCTTGGTTCATTGGAGATAGGGATTGGCCCTTTATTCCATAAAAAAAAAATTGATCAAAAAGGGGACATTACATATACAATATACATTTGATAGATTTTGTAGATATAGCTCACTCTCAAATGTAATTTATGGATTCAATTTTTTTATATTTTCTAGATATTGTTGAGTCTAAAATGTAATTATAGGTTCAATTTAAATTACATAATTTATTATTTTCTCTTAAAATTATGGGCTACAATAGTATGGGGAGGGGATTTAAAACTAGATCAATGTTGTAATTCCTCAAGCCCTTAACTCAAATATTGAATCAAGCCTAACACCTTCAACTACCCCTTCTTTGGGCTTGGTTTGTTTTGATATATTGTTATTATTTTTTAGGAATTAATATCCTAGTAGAATATAGTTTTGATTGTGTGTTTTGATATGAGATTAAATGTGTATCAATGTGGGTGCAAATTAGAGGATTTGCAAACTCTACCTTTGTGAAAGCAATTGTGGGTATTAATGATTTAACTTCCTTATATGTTGGAAATCACTTGGTGGATTTATATGCAAAAGGAAGCATATATAAGGCACGTGAATTTTTTGATGATATGCCTCAAAGAGATGTGGTCTTATGGATAAGAATGATGATAATCAAGATTTTGAATTGTGCACTCAAAGATTTCATAAAATAGTGATTTAAATTCTCATTAGAGTGTCAAGCGTAATAGATTGCTAGCATGATCACAAAAAAATTGATCAATTTCCAACTCCAAACTCGATGTATGGTTAATGTCTTGACAAGCCTCACATGACATTCATGAGTCATTATCGTTCATCTGAACTCATCTCGCATAGGGTTGGAGTATGCTATAAAATGTGAACTTATTAGTGTTGAATAACTATTTGTTTGTTGACTACATGTACTTAAAGATTTTACTACCAACTTATGTCACATTGTTATAAGGCGGTGTTGAACAAGCAAGATGATTTCAATTGGCTTGCATACTTTATGCATCCTTATAAGAAGTAGCTTACTCCCTATCATAAAGGGAATGCCTTTAATGTAATTAACAAGAATGATAGCTACTAAATCTATTGATAATATAAATTCTTTAACTTAATTTTTTTTTTTTAAATAAATATTTAAAAACTAAAGTATAAAGTTATACTTTAAGATAATTTTTTAAATATATTGTGTTTATAAAGATATAGTTAATAAAAAAATTAACATCATAAACTATTCAAGAAAATATTTTTAAAATATATTTAAAAATATCTTCCTACCAAGTTTGAGAAAGTAGTGCAATACAAGAAATTTACTTACAATAAACGTCATTTCAAACATCAAACCAAAATTAAAATCATAAAAGTTCAACAACAAATCAAAAGTAAATAAAGATACTGAGAAAAAAAATACACTAAAATAAATCAAACACACCTTTTGTGCTTAATTACATATAGAATTCAAGAGAATTTATGAACAATAAGTTAAAAGTGAACAAAAAATAATATACACTTTCGAAAAAGAGAGATACAATATAAACTTTCAAAAAAGAGAGATAGACTACCATGATATGCACTCTACTTAAAAGTTAGAATGTTAAAATATTATTTTGTTCAATAATCAAAATGTTATACCTCATCCACATTAAAATGTAATAACTATTTGTCCTATTCTTATTAGCTAAACTAACCAATAAATCTCAATTTCATATTCCTATCGTTACTTTTACAAATAATTTTGACTATTTTCCACCGCAAGCATTGTTATAAAGTTGAAGTCCAAGAAAATTGGTTTGTAATTTTCAAGGAACATTTCATTATAGGCGGGGATGAGTAAAATGTTTTGCTTGGTATATTGGCTGCGTATATCTGAAATCGAATCTGTCATCCAAATCTATCTATTGTCGGTGATCCATCCAGTAATGGTGCTCGACAAGTGCCGGATTAAATTATTAACTAACTACACGCTTTCCTCCTCCATCCCATCTATCACCATCCATGCCTGCCATTTCCTGTGTCATGGTACAATGACCACATTTTATCTATCGAATGGCCTCTGCCACCTTCAATGAGTGGTGGAGAAAGAAGGTCCACCACCTGTTTACCACTGCCACGCAAAAGGATCTTTGAAAAAATAGCTTGCTGATATAATACCACACTCACAGGGATTATGGAGAAGCTTCATCATTGGTGATTCGGGGTAAAGAAGGGTTGTCCGGCTCGACATGAGGAATTCAGTTCAGAATAGAATAGGATTCTTCTTTCTTTGTTTGCATGGCGGGGGGAGGCAGCGGCCCCACCCAAAATGGCCACTTTAAGCAATCAACTACTTAAAACATCAGATATTCAAGAGAAAAAATGTGAACTATTCTATCTGTATCCATTTTGTGAATTCATTGTCTTACGGATGACACCATCAATTATGTCCCTTATTTGTGGTCATTCAAACTGAAGTTAATTTTTTTGTGGATCTTTCACTGTGGTTTCTTTCTCGGTACAGAAGATGAAGGTTTTTCTGATATGGAAAGAAGTGGTTGGTTCATTTCTTGAGAGAGTTGTACGAACAAAATCTAATACAGATATATTAAGACATGGTTTCTAGTTCTCTTTCTTTTGCATTTGATTACTTGAGTATTGGATGTCTTCTAGTTCTATTTCAATTTTCATTAATGTCATGATAACAATGATTAACTCATAGAAACAGAACACCCATTGCCTGAAACTCTTATTAAACTCAATCACAGGGCTGTCAATAGTTGTAGAGCTTTTGAGAAATGTATTGATGTGCAGAGACCTGTGGCCGAGATACCTTGACTCAGATGGATGTTCTCCTCCTTCATCCCTGGCTGCTGCAATTTCTACATCTCGGTGATTGTTCTTCCTGAAGGAGAGAGCTCTTCTTGTCATGCTCTAACTTTCTTATAGTTGTGAAACCAAAAATACCAATTTTGAATATACACATATTTATGAAACAATTTTCTATAAATATTTCATAATATAGTCTAGAGTGGCAATCACTATCCCAACTCAGAATTGAAATGTGAGTGTTTTTGTTCACTACCCAAATAAAATTTCAAAAGAATCTCACACCACTTTTCCTTATCTCCTCCTAAATAACATTGCATAGGCTTTGTATTTTTGGGAGGAGGCACAATTCTTATGCTTAAGGATAGTCTCTATTTTATTATTTCTTACAACGCATACACGTACATCCTCAACATTAATGATACAAATGTTTTAAAAGTCTCCAAATATGTAGAGACAACAAGAAGAAGTGAAGGGATTGGGGAATTTTAGTCCAAATTATTATTGCAAGTAATTATGTTCAAAGATATTTGCACATTTAAAGGCTTATTGTCATATTTTGACAAGATCAAGAGAATCTTAGTAGAACTCGAGCTTCTCCTTTCTTGACTAACTTCATGATTGCATCAATAGGATTCATCAGTAGTATGTATCTTCTCCAACCTTAACTTTCTCTCTTCAAGAATGCTCTAGATGAAATGATATCGAAGGTCTATGTGCTTAGTGAGGGAATAGAAATCTTGTTTTTTTCCAAATTAATTATTCTATTACTATTACTAATCAAATTAAAAAATCATTGTCTACAACCTAATTCACCTAATAAAAGTTGCAACCATAACATTTACTTAGCACCTTAGGTGAGTGCAACATATTTTTCTTTGGTAATAGAGAGTGCTACCACTTGTTGAAATCTAGAAGTCCAAGTAATTATTGCCCCTAAAAATGTGAACATGTAACTAGTGGTAGATCACCTTTTTTCCAAGTCACCAATCATATTGGAATAAAAAAATCCTTGTAGTTGAGCCTATTTCCCTCTATATCTCAAAACATGATTTGAAATGCCCTTTAAAATATCAAAATCCACTTCACTACTTGCTAATGAATCTTACCAGGATTACTTATAAACCTACTAACCACTCCCAGTGCATGAAAAAAGTTGAGTCATGTGCAAACCATTGTGTACATAAGGCTCCCAAAAACAAAGGAATAAGGCACTCTTTCATACATTATTTTTCTTCTTGTGTCTTAGGACATGACTTGGAGAATAACCTAAAATGAAAAGCTAAAGGAGTGCTAGCAATCTTGGAATTCTTCCTGTGAAACCTATCCTAAACCTTTTCAATATACTTTTCTTGTGACAATTATAATTTTTTTCTGCCTATCTCTTACGATTATCCTTCCAATAATTTTCTTAACAACCCCTAGATCCTTATCAAAAAATTGTTAGCTAATTTTTGTTTTAGCTTGCTAACAACATTCATGCTAAACTCAGGGATTTTCAATGTACTCAGTGACCTAGAAAATCAAAGATAGATTATCCACTTGGTGGAATATTCCCATTCACGGATCTTCAATGTATCGAGTGGCTCAAAAACTCAAAAATATTAAAAACATGGTGAAAGGTTGGAAAAAGTGGCTCATTGATGATGTATTTCACCAAAAATGTGACTTGATGTCTAAACTCAAAGATATTGAGGCAAAAATGGCTAATGGTGATTTGGTTGAATTGACTTGCCACTTTGAGAAGGATTACTACCTAGACTAGTCTAAAGTGCTCAAGAAAGAAGAAATATTTTGGAAACAAAAATATAGAATACAATAGAAAAAAGGAGATCATAACTCTACTTTCTTCCATCCATCTTCCCTCAAACACAAAAAAAGGAATTAAATTACCAAACTTAAAGATAATCATGGGATAGAAAGCACTTCTTTAGAACAAATTGAGAATATTGTCGAGCTGAGTACTTCCAACATTTTTTCATGGAATATATTGTCAACCACTCTAATGTATTGGAAGAATAGTTGTTGGATAGCACCCCTACCACCATAATAGATGAATTTAGTGTCTCTATCCTTGGGCCTATTACTCCTGAATAAATTTTATTAGTTGCTTTTGGCATGGGGTCTTACAAATCCCTTAGGCCTGATGGTTTCCTGTGGCCTTCTTTCTGGAGTTTTAGGACTTCGTGGGTGAAGATTATTTCCTTACCTCTAAAGACTTCTTTAAATCTAGAAGACTTCTGAAGCAACTAAACAACACATTTATAGCTCTCATTCCTAAAAATTTAGACCTTCAAACCCTGGATGACTTCAGATAGGAATAAGATTATATAATACCATCTATAAAATATTCTCCAAAATTTTGGTTAATAGATTGAATCCCCTTATGGAGAAAATGACAAGCCATTATCAGAAAAGCTTTGTCCAAGGCTATCAAATTATGGATGCTACTATCTCTATGTGCATGAAAGCCTTCATTCTTTGGATATAAGTAATAATGTAAGTATAGCATTTAAACTTGATATCTCAAAATCCTATAACAAATTTTTATCAAAGTTTCTTCCAAAAATCCTTGCTAATTTTAGCTTCAATCAACCTGTTATAAATCGAGCATCAAAGAATGTATTTCTATGATCAATTATTTTTTTCTTGTTAATGGTGTTCCATATGGCTTCTTTTGTGAGGGTAAATGGATTAGGCGAGGTGACCCACTATCCCCATATCTCTTCATCATGATTGTGGATGTATTAAGAAGGAATATTTTTAAACTTTTTAAAGAAGGTGCTATCAGGGGGATCAAATCTGCTACCTCTTTGGACCCCTCAACTATCCAAAAATTTGTAGATGATACTATTCTCCTTGGGAAAGCCTTAATTGTAGAAACTAGGAAATTTAATACATGCACCTCAATAATTATGTCTCCATCTCTAGCCAATATGAAAATTACACAAAAAGCATGATATGCTTTTTTAACACCACATGGGCTCTTCAAAATAAGGTTGCTACTAATCTTGGTTGTGATAGTGCCCCTCTCTCTCTAGTCTATGTAGGTCTTCCTCTAACTGGACCAAGGAAGTCAACCCTAATTTTTGGAATTCGATGTCAATAAGGTTGCAAAAAAAACTTGTTGGTTGGAAATGATCTATATTGATTTGTGTGGGTAAATTACAACTCCTTGTTGTTTCTTTACAAAGTATTCCTATGTATTTCCTATCCCTATTCAAAATTCTTAGATACATAGCAAAAAAATTAGAAAGAATTCAAAGAAATTTCCTCTAGTATGGTATAGAGGAGAATAAAAAGTTCTCTACTATGTTGGAATACTGTTTATATTCCCAAAACTAGTGGTGGGATTGGGATTAGAAAAATTTAAACTACATAAAATCTCTTATAGCTAGGATTGGTTAGGATCGTTTGAGGAACAATAAGGATTTGTGTACTATCTTGAATGCCAAATACCTAAAAATTCATCCCCTTTATCACTTGAGCCTTTACACTACTAAACACCCTCATGGATCTTTAATTTGGAACAATGTCATCAAATCAGAACAACTACTCTAGGGTGGTCTGAGATGGAAACTGGGGAATGGTTACAAAATGATTCCTGGATCTTGGGACATCCCCTCAACCAATCTGATTTAAAGTACCTTCAAGGTCTTTCCTCAAACTACTTTGGTAGGAATTTTGTTGATTACTTCATTGGACAACTAGGCTCCCAAAAATGGAAATGTTGGAGAGATGTTGCCACAACACTCAAGGGTTAAGAAAAAACTTGGCCCCTACAGAAAACCCTTCCCTTCACTAGAATTCCCATGTTCCAGAAAGAAGATAGCTTCTTTTGGGATAAGGATATTAAAGGAAACCTTACTGCCAAATCAGCTTATAATCTATTATGTGAGCATGGTCCATGTGATATATTTTGGAAACAACTCCAGAGCCAACACCTAATTCCAAAGATTAACTTGTTTTAGTGGACAACTGCCCACAATAGAATCTTCGCCCAAGACAACCTAAGGAAGAGAGGGTTTCATATCCCTAATACATACACTTTATATAAAATAGATGAGGAATTAATGTCTCACATTTTATTACATTTCCCCTTTGATGTTGAGGTTTGCGCCTTTGCTCTACAAAAACTAGGTGTCTACTGGTCCATGAATGATAGTGGCAAAAAAATTGTGGAAAATTGAGTTTCCCCTTTTACTCACCCCCTAATTAGGGAAATTTGGATACAAGTCCCCCCTTCATTTGTTGGTGCATCTAGAAGGAAAGCAATAATACAGTCTTTTGCAATAAAGAAAAGACCCCAAGGTGGTTTTCGGTTGATCCAGGTGGATCTTCAAAACCTAAAAATTAAAATGTTTCAGTTTCTCCCAAAAGCGGTGTCATGGCGTAGAGCTCAGAATTTTGAATCTGGCCCAAGTTGAACGGATGAAAAAGGAATCTATTTGCTCAAGTTACACACAATCAAAGTTGGGTCAACCCTAGACTAGGAGGCCAGCTAGAAGGTGAAGAATTTGACCAACTTGGAATCAACTAAAAGTGGTTTCAATTCAAAGAGTTTGACAACATGAACCCAATGATGTTTATTTCGTCAAAATTGGAGCTCGTATGTGTGAGATATCGCCGGTCAAACTTTAGTCAAAGCTCGGTCAACTCAGCTAGCTGGGACAAAAAGGGTCAAAATTTGACATTGTCAAAATTGATCTAAGTCAGCGTCATCGCGAAGGTCTCATCGTCACAATTCCAACAACGTTCATTGTGTCCTAATCAGAGCTCGTATGTGCGAGATATAGCCAACTGTCAAAGCTTCTGATTGTCTAGGGTACCATGTGGTACGGTTGATGACGTCAGCATGGTGTCATCATGTTGACTTGGTGGACGTGTCATCGTACGAATGCCAAAGTGGACCAATCAGGAGCTGACACATGTCAACGATATAGGTGACGTGGCAGGTTGACTTGGCATATGTGTCAGCTTGTATGAAGCAATCATTAGTTGGCACATATCATTCGTAACCCAGTCAGCAGACACGTCATCAGCCACATCAACACACAGTTGGCAGACACATCATAGCATTGCTAGCAACACATCATCGGACACATGGGCGTCATTGATGAATAGCAACTTGACACGTGGCATTGTCTAAGGACGCCACGTAGCACCCTCAATACTCCACCGGTGGTCTATTTGTTTATTTTGATTTGTTAAAAGTTCGTTCAAATGGTGGAAGGCTAAAAGGTCGGTGGGAGTTGAACCCTCGACTGGCCGGTTACTAAAATTAATATCCACCGCTAGACCGCCAATGCATTTATATATATGGATGGGCTCAGTTTTATTTGACATTTTTTAAGCCCGAAATTCACAACAAATAACCTTTCAAAGGTTATTAGTTAGGATTTAAATTAAAGAAAAACAAAACCCCCCTAACAACCAACTAGCCTAAATAAACAAAGGGCTCTAAACAATTTAATTGTTTTATTATGGAGGTATTATTGGATTTTTTATGTAAATGGGGGAAATTGTTTATTCTTTTCCCTTAAAGGGGAAAAATTCCAAAAATTGGTGGTTTTGGACCAAATGGGAAAAATTGAAGTATAAAAGGAGGAGCTAGGAGGCTTCACAAATCATCACTTCCTAAGTTGATCATCACATTCGGAGTTGATCATTCTCCATTGTATCCATCTCTCCATCCCATTCTCTTGGTCTTTGAGATCCTTTTGTGTGAGAATTTGAGAGGGAATTAGGAGAATTTGAATTGTGATGTAATGATGTTATAACCTTGTAGTAGATCCTTTAGGAAAAATTAGTTTCCTTTCTATTTGTTAATCATCCCTAGCCTAGAGAGCTTTTGAGAGGAGTTTGAGTGAGAGAATTTTTTTATGACTTTGTGGATAGGCTACAGATATTGTAAAGCAGTGTTACAAGAGGCTTCGTTGGAGATTGTACTGCGAATTCAGAACATTTCAATAGATTGGTCACTCAGTTGAGTTAGACCCGGAGACATAGTCCACTCGGATGAACTCCGTAATCAAATTGGTGTCTTCTATTCTCTCTCTTGGTTCTATGTTTGAATTCTCTCTATTTAATGTTCTTGTTACTCCATTGTTGATGTCTTTACACCTTTGTGCATAATCACTTAGCAACATTTGTCATAGATCCCTTATGCTTTACGGATCATCGGTACTTTCTCCGGGCTTCTAAAAAAGAATGTATTTTTATGTTGTTGGAAATACCTAGGAAGGCCCCCCAATGTAATAGATATCATTGTATCCCCTAATTGGGGTTTACAGCTACACTCAAACTCCTTTAATAACTCAACTTATGACAAGATAAAAAACTGAAGGAGATGTCCACAACTGGGTTGGTCAAGAACTCAACTTTTATGGGGCTACAAAATGAAACCCATGCCCTAGTATTATGAGGGATATAATAAGAGACTTCAAAGGAAATTTTATTATTGGTTATGTAGGGGGTATCAGGTCAATATTCTATGATATATGAAGCTATGGCTATGCTTGGTGGTATCAAAATAGCTTTCTCTATAGGGAGCAAAACTCTATAGGTGGAAGGTGACTCTAAAACTATATCATTAATGCTATCAAAGGTAAAGGTTTTGTTGGATGGTCTTGTGATGATATTAATGTGGATATCCAGAATATCCTCATGAACTGGGATAGAAAACAATTCTCATATTTATAGAGAATTTAATAAGGTCATTGATTTCATGTCCAACTTAAGGGTATCTTTGATTATATGAGATGTTGGAGAGACTACTCCACTCTACCAACAAAATTCAAATGTTTTATCCTTGAAGAATAAAAAAACAATATCCAAAATGAGGAGAGCTCATTCTAATTGCTTAAATGTTATTGATTTATTGCTTACTCTTGTCATAGCCCTTATGACTAGTAAGCAAATGTGGGATTACATGTTAAGCATCAATTGGTACATGTGGATCTTCAGGGCTACTACTAATATGATTCATAAGTTGATGTGGAATGTGATCTTATATAAAGGAAAGAAAATGTGCATCTTAAGAACCACTATATGTGGCCCACATGAGGCTCCCCTTCCTACTAGATTTAGTTGGCATGGGGGGAAAGGAAAACCTTATATTGAAACCTATGATAAATAATTACAACTCAAATAATATATAGTGGGTCATTATTGCAAACCCCCTTCTCATAACATCCTTGAATCATTTTAATTTATGCTTCTTGAATGATGGGCTTTTGGAAAATATTGTTGGCCTATAGGGATAAGTAACCACAATTATTTAGGAAAATAGAAATCTCACATCATCTTGCATATCTTGACAGGGACTCTGGGATTCACTTTATTTATCCTACCTGAGTATTTCTAATGCTTCACATCTTCTTGGTTATTTAAATTCCTTCAAGAACATTGTTCTTTATTGTGACCATCTTAGCCAAGCAAAACAACTAAACCTGATTTAGAGAATGGATGGGGATAGGGTTCGAATAGAGCCTAGCTCCTATGAATAATTTTGTATAGATTCTCTCATTTGGCATATCTGCATGGAGGGAGGCCTAGCACCTTTAATGGAGAGCCTCAATTCCCATGATGAGAACCTTTTGATGCATTATTTTAATGTTTCTTTCATTATTGCACATTGAATGAGATATTGTGAAATGCATTTTAAGTTTTAAAATGAATTTTAAAGAATACAGATTCACCCCCCCTCTTCATATTTTAGGTGTTCAAGAATTGGTATCAAAGCTTAGTTCCTCCAATTGGCTTGCTCGTTAAGGTAGATCTTGGAAGTTGAACACATGGCTACAAGGAAGTATCATATCCCTCTGGAAGAGATTATCCCTGAAGGATTTACTAAAGAAGATTGTGAGGTTGATATTGAAGGAGAACTCAAATCATCCCTTGATGGTATGGATAAAGAAAAAATTGAGAATAGAGATCTAAAAATGGATCTTAATGATGTAGATGATTGTATTAAGAAGTTGAGAGAGAAACTCAAGAAAGCTACAAAAAGAATTAAGGAAACAAATGAGAAGCTCAACCAATCAAATGAGACTATCAAGAGTCTAAAAGTGCAAGTTGAAGAAGGAAAAAGAGTAAAAGGCTGCCTGAATACTAAATTGAAAGAAAAAACTAAAGAATGTTCAAATCTCAAACAAGAGATTGTAACTTTGAGATCAGATCTGGATAAAGCAAAGAATCAAGAGGAAAAGTTCAAGAAGAGTTTCACAATGCTTGATGAGATGATTGCAAATCAGAAGGCTTCTAAGGACAAAGAAGGATTAGGGTTTGAGAAAGGAGATTTTTCAAAGGAAAATCAAACTCCAAACAATGTTGAAAAGAAGAATGAAAAAGAGAAAAATGTCAAACAGAGCCAGAAGAAAGAATTCAAAAGGCTTCCTATCAGACAACGTAATGCACAAAGGTACCCATATTTTAATTTTTAATATTATTCTTGCAATAATTTTGGACATAGAGTTGTAGAGTGTAGAAGTAGACTGAATCAGAATATTTAATCATTTCTTGGTTAGCGTTTTACATGCAATAGATTTGGTAGTGAATGCAGAAATTAGATGATGAGTGGTTACAATAATGGCATGATGTTTCAATCTTTCAATGGCTACTATTATGCATGCAATGGATTTGGTCATAAGGCTAATGGATGTAGATCTAGAATAGAAAGAAGTAAGCTTGTTCAAAAAGGTGTCATATGTCACAATTGTAACAAATTAGGAAACATAGGAAAGTTCTATAGATCTAAGAATGTGAAACCCTATGTTTCATGAAAGAAGAAGAATGGTCTACTAGATAAGAAATTGGATCCAGTTGAGATGAAGAAGGAAATGAATAAGATTTGGAAGAAGAAATATGAGAGTGAAGTAAAGACTGAGTATGTTCTAGCTCCTGGTGTAGATGTTTCCTTTGGAAACTACATAAAGAGCTTTAGCTCAGGGGGAGTTTCAACAGAAAACCCTTAAGACCCCTACAAAAGTTGTGGTGTTGATTCCTTTAGCACACTGGAAATGTGTAGATTGACATGATTGATCTGTTGATGGAATTTTTGTTATAAAATTTCATATTGTAGAGATCTACGGAATGATTAAAGGTCATTGTGTTAATACAGTAAGGGTTTGTCAGCTTTCTAACCTAACATTATTCATTGAAATCAATGCATTTTAGGTCATCTGAAAAGTGTTTATATGTGATTTCACATATGATTAAGTCATTTTCAATTGATCATTTGAAGAGTGGAGAGTAGACAAAAGGTGATTTGAAGCATTTGGTGCATTGTGTTAAACCCTAACCGGTGAAGAATTCTAAAGACATTTGCAGTTTCTCTTTATACCCCAATTTTAAAAGTGATCCAAAATGTTTACTCTATAAGCAGTTGATGTATTGGAATGACTGAGACCTAAGTTCAAGAAACATCCATTTAAATCCACAAAAATGGATCTGAAAGGCACATTTTTGAGGGTTCCATATGGTGTGATGCACACAGAGGCTGTGTGAATCTACATTCACACAAAAATGGAAGAATACATGATCATTTGAAGATTGTGGAATATTGGGTAAATGATTTTTTAGGAGATGGATTTGAATTGAAACCTGAATTTGGAAGTTTGATGGAGAAGAAGTTAGAAGTGTGGAATAACTTTCCAAATTTCTTCCAAGAGGATGAATGGGCTAAGTATGTACTAAGCTGAATCCATGAAAAATTCATATGTCTAGATATGGCGATTAATAAGGATGCAATTAGGGTTGTAACAGGTTTGTTCCCTAATGGACCCATTCTAACATGAAAAGTAGTGAAAAATGAAGTGGTAATGAAGCTCACCAGTGTAAAATTTGATAAGTGATCCCTAACGGTGAAGGAAATTGATGATTTGATGGTGATTCGATATAAGATCTATTATATAAACAAAGATAACTGTTTGTTAGCTACCATCATTCATACTGCTCACCAGATGGTGAAGGAAGGTCTGGATATTGATCTATGCAAACTCCTAAGACAACAATTGATGGAAAATCTTTAGAAGACCAAAGAATCTCAATACCCTTTCTAGTATGGTACCCTAATTGTATGTTTATCATTCTACTTTCTTAGAGAAGTTCCTAGTAAAAATAACATTGTGTGGTTAGAAAAAATTCCTATTGCAATTTAGATTAGAGACCACTTGAGAAGGTAAGGGAAACTAGAAACCCAACATTTTATGTTGTGAGGTTTCTTTAATTCTTTTCAAGGTAAAATGCAAGAAAGAGAGAGAATCCCAAAAAGTATAGTTAAGTAGTACAAGAATGATATAAATTTCATGATCAATAGAGATAACTACATTATGGAGGCAGTTGAACCTAGAACTGTGTGGATCCTAAAGCTGTGATATGAGGCTACAACAGAGGAGCTTATTAGACTTACAAAGATTATGTTTAGAAAACCAAGAGATACTACAAAAGATAGGTTTGGAACCTATCAGGATAAATCCAATGAAGTGCACCTAAAACAAAAGGAAAAGAAAATAATAAAAAAATCTTGGAAACTAAGCTTGAAGTTGATGTTAAGAAGAAAGCTACATCTAGTGTCCCTGGGTAGCAAGAGGCTCCTAAAAGGAGAAGAAAAGAAAATTCCACAAGAGAGAAATATATTAGTTGTGAGGATGAAGAGGATATAGAAGAAGAATATGTCTCAAGCCTCCATGGAAAAGAGCAGTGCAAAGAAAGAAAAATTTGACATTGTGAACACAAGAAGTGAGGAAGGAGTAGAAAAGTAAAAGAAATATTTTGTTATTTAGAAAGGAGAAAAGAAATTTGATGGAGAGAAACCTCCTAAAGGAAAGGGGAAGAAGAATGAAAAGACCCCTTTGATAAGGGAACATATCCCTGTGAAGCTTGATGCTTTATTTAATAGCATTTCAAAATTTAGTCTCTTCGAAGAGACAACCAAAATATATCTAGAATCTAATGGTGAAGAAAAGGCGACCATTGAAGAAGTCATAGTCAAGTATATGATAGCATTTGACATCGACTTAGATAAAATTGAGAACCAATATCTTGATTTTTTGAAGAATGTTTTAACTACAAGAAGGAAAGAAGCAATTGAATAAGATTTGAAGATAAAGGCATTTGGTAGTGGAGATACTCACGCTCTTTTAGTTATCCATTGAGACAAGCATGGCAGTATGGAGATTTTCTATTCTGTAGAGTCAAATTTGACCGTCTAGATCAAGACATCTTATGGAGACCTTACCAGCTGATATCACAGTGGCCAGATGAGACCCACCATTTAATGAGGATGTAAAGCGATTAGTTTCTACTAGGGAGACATGACTACGTAGTGAAACCATTCTACTACGATCGTGTCATGAGGTAGTTTCGGTAGGTATAGGTTCCTCCAATAGCATGACCATTTTACCCACGATCAATGCAGAGTGCCTGTAGGCCTGGAGATACGAGATAGCTCATAGTCGATGATGTTGTTTCAAGTGATTCAGACAATAAGGATCTCGATATGCCCCCAATTTCTAACACTGATGAAATGGGTGCTATAGATGCATATGAGGAGTGTTGGGCCGCAACATGACTAGCTCCAATCTTTCCTATGGATCAACCTGATGGAACCTCTAAAATTTTGGTTCCATTTCTAAATTCTGTAAAATTTGGCCAATTTCAATTGTCTAGACTTAGGGTTTTGTTAACTATCAATGCCTTGGGTTTTTAGCTATCAAATCCCTTCCTAAAAATTCTTTAGTCTTTTCCCTTGAAAGCATTATAATTTTTTGTTGACCCTTTGCTGCATGTACCTGGTCATGTTGAAACTACTTGAGCTATCAAGATCCATGAAGTTACCAGCCCCTTTCTGAGGTGATAAATACATTTATTTTAATAAGGTTGATTTATCGGCCTTGTTTGGCCTTTGTATCCTTTGTCATAATGTGGTCTAAGTCCTTCAAGACCTTTCCATATGTTGTTCTAAGCGGTCCCCTTTTTCTCAATACCACTTATGAGCACATGCAAAATTATTTCACTTAAGTCCCATTTACTGCCTTCGTTTATCACTCATCATGGATAGCTTTGTGAATGCACAATTTACATTAGAGATGAGCGATGAACGATGTTTCTCTTGTTTTTCTCATCATGAATAGGTTATGGGTCTTGTGTTCTACATCAACGATGTACAATATATGTGCTCCTTTCATTATCATTTTTTTCTCCTTTATCATTGATTGCCTGTGGGTTTTGTGGTGTGAATCCACAATGCGCGATTACCCTTCTGAACTTTTCATTTTTTATGCCATTGCTCATCGCGGATAAGTTCCAAACTTTGAGTTTCAAATGGGTGATGAGTGATGTGGTCTCTAGTTCAAATATGCCTTCACCATTTTGAGGATTTTCCATGGGTAGTACCTTCCATACCTTTGATTTTAAAGAGATACACGTGGCTTAATCATCTTTCATCACTTTTCCTCTCCTATAGTTGATGTAATCCAAAATTTAAAACATGTATCAGTGATAAGCGATAGGATATGAATATTATCGAAAGGGTGGATTTTGATCCCATGATTGGGATTTCATCATGCCAAATGCTCTCATTGTTGATAGAACTACAGAGAAAGAAGGCAGATGTGCAATGAGTGATGGAATGTAAAGGAATATTCTCCTCATCATTGGCTCTTTGTACCTCGCCAATTTAATTGAAATAGAACAGATCAGAGAGGTGATACACGATGGCTATTAGATTAGAGATGAGTAATGGAGTTTAGTAAAGACGTGGCAGCTTTTTGAGGTGGTATCATCATTTTTGAGGCACAAGAACTTATAAAATCTAAGGTTGATGCCTAAGGAATGCATTGATTGTGTTTTAAATCTAAAGGGATCGACGGCCCAGATTCAAAGTTGAGTGGCTAGTTGTAAGCTCGCTCGCATGAAACTCTCCATGAACATTAATGGCTACACACTCCTATTTTTTCTACTTAGCATGGATAATCTACTATTTTTATCTCACCAGTTGTAGTAATCAAGAATTAAGAGATTGGTCTAGAGCCAAAGGAAACGTATCTAAGTCTAGCTTTTTTATAGAGGTTTTGAGGTTAGTGTCCTAGGTAAGTTGGTTTTTATAAGTACCATGTTCCAAATATGAATTAACTGGTTGGGTATGTGCAAGATCATGATGAGCCAAAAAGTGGTGATATGATGGGCATTTGTAGGGTATGTGGCTAACAACTTTCTTTTACCCAGAATTGATGAAATGAAAAGGGTTTTTAAAGGAGGCTTTTACCTTTCCACCAATATAAAGTATGCTTTACTTTGAATTTAATAAATTATTATTATTCATTTTCTATTTGAATTACGACTAAAGTCCTGATATATAGGTTGATTAAAAAACATCTATATATTTCAAATGGTATCAAAAAAATTGAATCCAAAAGATGCATCACATTCTATGATTCACATACTATATGATTAAAAACAGAAAAGTTGAATTTCAAGGAAGTTTTGACCATGTTAGTGATAGACATACAAGTTTTATATTTTAAAGTTGTAATAAAAAAATCATAATTAATTTTATTTACTTGAAAAAATTTCATGCATCACATCCTAACATGTAGGGTCCCTCTAATGTATAGTCTAAAAATCTTATAAAATATTACCATTTTATTTGTGGTTAGGGTGGTCGACAAACACCTACTTATTTTTTCCCCGAATTTAAGTACCATCGCATTGAAATTTAAAATTTCACCAAATAGATTTTGTTTTTAAAAATAAACCTAGTAGTTTAGAAACCAAGCATTCAATTTGCTACAGATTCTATTCTTACATATTTTTGAAATAATATAGATAACTTATTCAAATTTTTACGTCAAGTTGCCTAACTCTGATTTTTCTTAATTTTTTGCCACTTAAGGGCCTGTTTTTTCCATGATGATCCTACACATACCCGGCTTGCTATTTTCACTTTACTAGGATAGTCAGGGTTTTAATTGTCTGCAATTATCATTTGAGTTGGTGGAAACTATGTGGGTCTAGAGTTATTTTCTACAAATTCAGTCTGGGGGTATAGGTCGGTGGTATTAATTCTTTCTTCAAAGTGGGGAGTTTTTTTCCTTGTCCTGTTTATTATAAAATGAGTAAGCCTAGTGAGTTGACTCAACCAATCAGACAGTCTAGAAGACTCAATCTGCTTCATTCTCAAGATGATGCTCCTGAAACTAAAATTGAGATACTGGAAATTCTTGAAGCACCAAGGGAGAAGAAGAAATCTTGTGGGAAGGTTGTGTAGGGTGTTGTCAAGAGCACCTATAATTGGTCAAGTTTAGAAAGAAGGAATCAGTTAAGCCTATGAGGGAAGTGAAGAAGAGAAATAAGTATCACAAGGCTTATCTAGGGAGGCATAACTCCTCCATAGAGGTTTCTAATTGTCCTTCAGGCGATGAAGGCGATACTAACCCTGAGTATGGTCATTACCTTCTTTCTCTAGTGCCATATGAGGATTCTAATCAGGTGGGTAGTTGCTTCTCTAGTTTCAACATGAACGCGAAGTGGGTGGGAATACTTTGACACTGACAAATCAGATTAGCACCCCAGTTCCATTTTTGTTTTTGATGACACCATGGCCACTGCAGCAAACTTGTCCTTTTTCGAAAGTCTATGGTTTTTTGTCTTTTTTTGTTGACTTGGAAACATTTTTGGATGGTGTGAAGGATAGGTGTTGGACACTGATGTTACATTGGCAAGTATTCCTTTTCCAGTTAGTATGTGAGTTTTTTCCTTGGGTGTCGATGGAGAATCTTCTTTGATCGACATGGACAAGGAACTTTGGCACTACAACAACAACAAAGGATTCCTTTTGGAAGGTT
>VDFB02281492.1:292233093-292335106 GCA_007258455.2 Sequoia sempervirens
AACAATTTCATTATGTTACCATAAGTTAACAAATTTCCAACTTCAACAAACAACAAAATATGTACCACCAACAATAGTAGAAAACCACCCTCAATTTCTCCCCTAAAAATGACACCATTCTATTGGAATAAGTTGACAAGCTATGAAGCTTGAACCCAAACAAAATGAAATATGTTTTCATGACAATGGGGAGAAAACCATGGAAGAATTTTACTACCAAGAAGTGGAAGTGTTTTCCCTAATTTTCAGAATTTGACACATTTGACCTTAAAATTTGAAGCACTTAAAGATGGAATCTTCAAAAAAGTCACTAATCATAAAATGTAGTACTCATAGTCTAGTTTCCAAATATGTAATTTATTTCAATACTCAGATTGTACAAATTGAATTTCAATAGGCGTTTCTAAAAACCATTGTTTAAAAGTCACTTTTTTATACCATACCATGCACGTGTACAACATCCATATTTTGACCTAAATTATCATATTTTTTCTAAATCCTTTTGGGAAAAGATTTGTGACTCATTGAAGCTTGTTTTCGATATTTTTTGTAATTTTTATTGATTTTCTTTTTTGTTAAATTTTTATTAGGCATATTTGTTGTTTTGAAAAATCGTCGTGTACGACACGCATAAGATGACCTAAACTTATCATTTTTTAAATTGAAAAGAATTGTCTGAAGTTTATTCTCGTGCAATCTATTTCTTGAAAATGTTATGTTGATCAAAGTTATTAAAATGCTAAAAAAACCTGATAATTCAATTTTATGGATTGTTTTCATTAGAAATTAATTGAAAAATAGAAAAATAATCAAATTATTAAAAAAATTACATATTTGGACTTTGCACTATCTCGTCTATAATGGGTATTAATTTAAGTAAAAAGTGCACTTAAAAAAAGTGAAATTGACCATTGTCCAAATTTGATATTTTCTTTGACATTGTTAGGACCTTCAACGGAGTCAAACTAGGTTGAAGGCCTAGGTTGGATTCCCAATGATTTTCCCTAACCAAAACACAAACCAAAAACCTGATGACAAAGCAAATCCAATTTCATTCTTTTGGACATGGGATCCCGTTTTGTAAATCGGGATCTTGTTCCCCAATATTAAATGCGGTGACCGTTGACAAAAAAATGGGATCCCGATTTATAAATGAGATCCCATTCCTTTGTTTGTTTAAAAATAAATAAATACCATTACAAAATGGGATCCCGATTATTACAAAATGGGATCCTAATTTTTATAAATCAGGATCCCGTTTTGCACTAATCAGGATCACATTCTATGTCTGTCAATTTAGGACCCTTTAACAAACAGGATCCTATTTTTTAAAAAGCGGGATCCCATTTGGTATTTAGGCTCGATATCTCAAAGCTAAATAGGATCCCAATTTTTAAAAATTGGGATCCTATTTTTGCAATGCCGATTTCATTTTTTTTGATAAGGCAAAAACTGCCACCTTTCATGGACACAAATTTGTGCACTTACCTCGTGCTCTGAGGTTCTTTCTTCAAAATGGTACCATTCTTTTAAGTCCCAAAACCACTACTCCACGTCCCAAAACTAAATTTCACTCACAAGGCTAGGGTTGTCATCATGCAAGTGAAATCAACTCATGTCAACAGATCACAGAGGGTTCAAGGTCAACTCTACAAGAGTGGGTAATCTCTCCTACAATGTGAGCTCAACTTAGACTCAAGAGGGTATTCCTAGGGGTATACCTTAACAAGAATTGAAATAAAATAAAATAGAAATTTATAAATTAACTACAACCAGACCCAATCACACTCTCAACCCTAAATTTTATCACTAGGTCAAGGAATATTGACTACATAAAAGTCCTATATAGTTGATACAACTGAGAAAGTGCAACCCACATGAGATAGATTCATTTGAATATATCTCTTGAATATAAATCCCTAGTTATATTATGAGGTTATGAATGTACAAGAAGGAATAATTTGAAACTATTGATTAATGTTTTTTATTTTATTTTGAGGTGTGATATTGGTTAAATGATTCTAGACTAGTGCCTATTCATTGAGCATGAAGTCACAAATATCAAATTAAACAATAAATTGGAAAAAAATATAATAGCTACACATTTATATGCACCAAAAATAACAGACTTAATATATAGAACATACTTAATCATCCATAAACACACTGCATAAATCTATTTGAAGATTGTAAAAGTCCATTACAAGGTTTGTGATATTTGAAATGTTGTTAGATTCACCAATTTCACATTACAATCATACCATCAAGTGTGGTAGGATAAACCCTAGTTGAGAAAAGTCCCTTGAAGATCTACAAGAGTCCTTAAAATGTGCCACATAAAGAATTCAACTATGTACTTGAAGAACACAAATTCCTATTCAAATTGATCTAGAATGGAAAAGTTTGTTCCCTAGAAAGTCTTGGTGGCCACATAGACATCTCCCAAACCATTAGCAAACAAACTCTTCAAAAAATGATCTAAAACAATAATTAACCACTATTAGATGTGAAACCATAACATGTGACACTAAATCAATGTAGATCCATGGTTGAGGATCATGAACCCACCCAAAAAGGGAATCTCTAATTGAATGAACATATCTACATCGATCTCTAGTAGTTGGAAATATTTTAAATTCATTGTAGTAGGTGGGAGAAAAACTGGGCATTAAATTTGGTTCCCAAAACATGCTTTCAAAATATAGTTTTTCAATAATTTGGTTCTTGGTAGGCAGTGGAAATTAGGAAAAACCAAAAACTTGGAACCATTGAGGTGCCTCATGGGTCTTGAGTGGAACATAGGAGTGAGCACCTAAAAAAAGCTTGTGTTGGTAGGTGTTGGGCCTAGGAGAGAAATCAAAAAATGGAATCATAAATAAATCAGTAGACAGAGGGACTTGGGTGGAACCAAAAAGACTAGGTTCCAAGATCTAGATTGACCTTGTAGTTTGAAGGGGAGAAAGAAAGAAAATAAATTGCACACATGAGAATCAAGTGTTGGAAGGGAAAATGGAATTGGAACCTTAGGTCCCAAGTTATTTTTGTGGCTTGAGGCTTGATAGGTGAACCATAGATTTTTGGCACCAATGCACTTCTCTAACTCTTCTAGGGTTTTTCACCTAAAAGAAGAGAGGTAGGGCCAAAAATGCTAATGGATTCATTGAAATTATGTTATGTGTGATGTTATCTAAGCTAAATGAAGTGAACTAAATGTAATAAGTGATTTATATGACCGAATATGAATGCAAAACTAAGATTTAAGCTATGTTTGAAAACACATTGTAATATGCAAACAATTAACTAAAAGATGAATGAAATGAAAAATAAAAAGAGAAAAGCTGAATCAGAGTGCACCTAGGCAAGATTTGAGGAATATGGAATATTCTGAATGTTGTTTGAGATTACATAAAATCAACAGTGGGACTCATTCGCCTAGGGTGGAAAATTAGTCCCGCTACTGGTGAAATATGTTAGGAATCTTGTCTCTGACTATCGGGATCTGAAATCTGAAAAAATATAGATTTTTAGTCTTAAGGTGGGACTCATTTTCCACCGGTGGAAAATCAGTCCTCTTCCAAAATTCTAAGAAATCAAGAGACAAATCTACAACACCAGATCTAGAAATGTCTACTTGTCATGTTGTTGAAGTCAATTCTGCATGAAACAGACAAAAAACCTTCTCCAAGCTTGAAATAGAGTTGATTTGACTTGTTGACCACTCTTTAATCACCTAAATGCTTGTAAAATATGCATACCTAGGTCTACAAACACACATGCAAGAGGGGAAAAAGGGTTGAGGGTTAGCAAATAGGGGTTTGCCTTGGTCAAACCCCACTTTTGTAATCAAACCCTTAATAAAATAATGAAATGCAAGAGAATGATAAACTAACAACATGCAAATGCTATCAACTTAAGAAACCCTTGATGATGAAAATTTGAAGTAATTTCATTGGATGCTCCAAAATGATTGATTAACTTGCTTGATTAGATGTTGTAAGATGCTTGAATGCTTGAATATGATGTGAAATTGAATGCTTGAATGAATGGGTGGTGGTTAGAATGGATGTAAAAAACCTTATTTATACAATCTTGTGCCTTAGTAACTCGTTAATACCTCATCACAGGCTGTCATCAAGTGTTTTTGAATAAAAACTTGAAAGAAAATTTAAAATATTTTGAATTTGGAGGCAAGAGGGATTCATTCGCCACCCGTGGCGAATGGGTCCCACCTATGACATGCAAATGGGTGTCAGGAATTATCTTGTATTTAATGTTTTTTGTCGGGTTTACATTCAAAAATACACTTAATTAAAATATATAAGGGCATAAAGGGGTCAAATAAAGCATAAGAAAGGGATAAATAGTGATGTTATGCCTAGAAAAGCATGAAATCTTGTTACAAGACTTTACAACACTTCAAAATAGGACTTGATAAGTAATAAAAAGGTTATTTTTAGGTGAATTGTAATGAATAGATTCTAGAAGAGTGTAGAAATGATTTAAAACACTTCACAACACCTTCACAAGACGTCATTATTTGAATTTTAGTACCTAAATATGCATGTTCAAGCCATGTTACATCATAAAATCAGAGCAAAGTGGATCAAACATCATGAAACAAGACCTAAAAGGCCATGAAAATGACAAGGGGCCATTTTTCTATGACACAATAGGGAACTAAGAATAAATGAAATAGTGGTCGAGAGTGGAAAACAAATCAAAAGTGAAACCTAAGGTTTTAGGTTCCAAGTTACACTTGGAATATAGGGCTCAAGGAAGATAATTAGAGCAAGGAGCGAGAGTGGTTGAGGACTTGGAATCAAAACCCAAGGTTTTAAGTTCTAGGTTGCACATGAGGCTTGAGATTTTATGGAAACAAAAAGAACAACATTTGGTGAGAATGAAGAAGGGAAAGTAACGAGGACCTAAAACCTTAGGTTATAGGTGCTTATCGAAACCCAAGTCCTAGTAGGGAACAACGGGGGTTGGGATTCAAAGGGAAAAAGGGAACTTAGAATCAAAACCAACTCCCTCAAAATTTGATAGAGTCTCAACAATGCCTATTATTTTTCCTATGTGTATGTTATTCTTTTTAATAAGTATTTTGGGGATGATGTAAATAGTAGGGGAAATTTAGGTCTCTTTCATGTTGAACTATTTTTTTTCATTTCTTCTCTTTTATTTTATTTATTTCTTTATGATTATAATTATATGTGCCTTAAGGAATGATTATAATTGCACTAGTATCCCATGATTATCTATTTATTAACACATCCTAACACCAAGGGATATAGATCCATTTATGTGTCTTCTTGTAATGTTGTGGATGTATATGTGATAATGTCTTTATTACTACTTATGTAATTTCTTGGACATGATATCAAGTGCACCATATTTTTTTTAGCAATATACGATCATCTTGCCTCTCCTTGAGAGAGACACATCAATGAACTTGGGGTCATATGATCTCATATATATTTCTTATATATCATATTTCCATTCCCTTTATATACCTTAATTATTTGCATACCTTTGATTTATGTGATTATTTTTAAAGGGGGTATATATATCCTTGCAACTACATATACAAAGACACACTATCAACATGCTTTGAAAAGTACTAGTTTCTTTTGGTCCAATTAAAAATATATGCTTGGATTTATCCACCCTTATTAGGATTACCTAGCAACATAGCACACTACTACATACAATTCATAGTATTGTATTTGCATATGATCCACCTACTGATAGAGTACATAGACACATGTGATTCATTGCAACCAATATTATAATATTTGTGAATCACATAACAATAGAATATTAATGTGCACGTGATTCATAGAGGTATTATATGGTTCCTAATAATAGAGCACACTAGAGGTATTATATTATTATATGGTTTCTTTCCATGTTTTTAATGTGTAGGTATTTTTTTGTGTTAGGATATATGATTTCTTGAAATATTTTGTTTTGTAGGTTATTTTTTTCTAACAAATATGTTGTGTAGGTTTTATATCTTTTAACAATGTTTTTGTTGTAGATTCTATTGTCTAACATGTGGTTTTAAATATTCTTAACTTAGGGGCATGTATTCATCGCTCAAATAATATTACATATCCTTTTTGTATCCTTCAAATATTATTAAATTGTTCATATTTTCATTTCTATACTTTTTTGGTGGTTTTATCACCTAGTGACATAAGCTCATTAAAGTGGGGGGGAAATTTAAGGTTGAAAATTTCCTATCCTCAAATTTTAACACTAGAAATTGTCCTCATTTTAGTGTTAATCCCTAAGCATATTTTTAGGACTTATTTGGCCTAGCCTTAGCCTCTATCCCACTCCTATTGTGAATGTTATTTTATTTTTTTGTAGGTTAAAGTATATTTTGCATAAATATATATGTTCCTTATGTTTGTGTATATTAATTTCTTATGTATAAGGCTTCTAGCCACATTATACTTGGTAATTAGTACTAGCACATAGATGTTTGTGTAGGCGTGTTGTTAAATAGTAATAATATAGTCATACAACATTTATTTTTTGGCCAACTAGTGACTATTAAACACACAAATCTTAGGTGTAACTATTGTACAACCTATTGGATGAGATTCCAACAACCACTCTTTTCCTTTTGGTGAATCTTGAGATTTCTTCCTACACACTCACTCATCTTTATCATTCAAATTTGAATATTCATGTAATATATAACACTATTATTGAATTATTGAGTAAAACTTTGTGAACATCTTTGTGAGCTTGATAGTGACATTCTACTACATTATTTGAGTTCCTACTTGTTCTTTGAGTTGTTGACATGAGGAGCTAAGCATATCACCTTTTATTTTTTGCAACAAAATGTTTCTTTTCTCATTGTTGGAGGTTCTACATTTGAGGATAGATTAACATATTTAAGTGCAAATATTCTTTTACCAACAATAAAGGTATTCCCTTCATAATTTTATTAACTATATGGTAATGTTTTCATTTTTTTTTTCAAACCCTCTAATGGCTTCTAACCCTTTAGCTCAACTTTAGGGTTTTTGATATTTTACAGTAGCTTTCTGGAGTTTTATAACAAAATTATTATTGATCTTTATTTCATTATCACTCTTTCCCTCTTCTTGAAAGAGACTGACAAATATCATTTTTTTTGTGATTTGATACTTGTGTTTCTTGTTGGCGCTTTGGAAATCCATCTCCCATATTACTCTCCATATACACTAGTTTTCTTAGATACCTATAGATTGGATGTGACAATATTCATATACATTTTGTTTAATTTGTGTTATTTTAATTCTATAAGAACTTAGGATTAAGATCACATACACCTTTTTTATCTTCGTTCCATTTAACTGCTAGTGGATGTTGAAAGACCAAATTAAGAGCTTAACTATTTTGGAAAGCTCTTAAGCAATCACCCCATGTGTTTATGTCCTATACATAAGTGTACCAAATATTCATTTCACATAGAATTTTGTATTTCCTTAATCTTCTCTACCGTTTTATTTTATTTAAATAATATTTCATTACATTTTTTTATTTTTTATTTTCTTATGTATTTCTAGTGCTCCATGTTTCATGTTTCCATTTTCCCTTCCTTATTGGCACTTTAATTTTCTATCACTCTTAGACAACAATGTGAATTCCAAAGAAAAGTGTGATCAAACTAGTATCTAAACTAATCATCTTCTAGGTTTATTTACCAAATTATTTGTGACTCCAAGTTTGAATTTCTATACTTGATTTTTTCCTTTTACTTCTTTGTTTCTAGTATTTCCTATTTGTAATTCCCAACTTAGATTTTTTTTCTAAATAGTAAAAATTAATTAAGAAAAGATACATTTATATAGGATTAAGTATATTGTTGGTTAACTATCATAATTTTTTTTTTCTTAGTCTTATCTAGTGTAGGATTAGCTAAAATATTAGCCTAGTTAAGAAATCAACTTTTTAATATTACACATCTATCTAAGTCACTCTACTCTAGCACACCAAAGAAGTTGAGAAAATTAAGCCATTGTTTAGATAGATGTCTTTCTAGCACAAAAAAGGTGAAATAGTTTGCTAAGCCTTGAAAATACTATTAAATTATTATGAAACCTATTGATGCCAAAATTTGACAAGGTAACAGTGTCTTATGGGAAACTCAGCTTATGGGGGACCTTTTGCACTAAACTGAGTGACCTCTGGGTTTTTAGAGAATCCGACTTCTTCTATAATGGGGGTTTGGAAAGGGAAAAAGAAATAGATATTATAAAATAAAGTCTAACCTAAGAAAATGCACCAAGACTTAATGATAGGCATGATAAATCATAGATCTAAGGGCCTGATTGGTATTTGTAGCATTCCAAAAAATTAGAAACTGAAGATTATAGCACATAAAATTGATTCATTGACATAAAATAACATTGCATACATTCCTACTACCAAGAAGAGTCATTAAACATGATCTAGATCAACAAAATTGCATTCAATATATATAGAAGTTCTCAAATGAAATGTCTAGGCAATAAAAACACAGTTTATAGTTCAATCAAATAGCATGAAAGAAAAAAAAGACCGAATAATTGGCACAGTTTGAAAGTATTTTGTAATAAAATAAAACAGTTATAAAGGCCAGGCATCTTTTCCTAAAACTAGTGTTCCTTAAAAATTCTAGACCCTTTTCCCTCAACAGAGAAAAGTATCTAGAGCATAAAATTCCCACCGCTTCAAAGAGTAGCAACCGAAAAAATATTTCGTGATCCCTGACAATGATGCAAAAATAAGAATATTCACCAAGCCATTGCAACAGAAAAGATTCAAAACCAAACATCTAGTCATTCTAGGCACAGGTGCATCTTTTGCAAATGATGGCAGTGGTCCCAACAAGGTTAAATAGACAAGTGTCACCATCTTGTGCAAATGATTATGACATGCAGTGGCCAATTGCAGCATTTAGTTTGCTTGATTCATCGCCCGAAAATGAGATATGTCAAATAGGCATGTGACAACATTTCGCTGCCCGTACGAACATTTATCTCTCACTGCTGAGGACTTGCGCTAAGGCCACATGTGTTGAATGGGTAGAGCACTATCCAATAGTGGAGGAAATGATCATTAGTCGAGTACAAAAGAGTAGACACATAGCAAGAGTACACCGCATACAACAATTGTGGGGCTCGCCAAATTCTTTGGGAGTGAGCTTCATGGCACTTGAGCAGAGCCCTATGAGGAAGCAATAAGGAATGATAAAAAATAATCCGCAGCTATGACACGTGGAAGTATAGTAGGGATTCCCGAGATGCGAAAGGAAGGGAAACCCTCGAGGTGCGCATAGCAGACACATGGAGGGGGAAAGCAGAATTTTGATAAAAGGCTAAGTTGATTTCTTGTGATGCGTGGGCTGACATCTAAAGGAAAATACACCTAAAGGGAGCTCGATGAATATTTATTAACAACTTTTGGTGACTACCAGGGGCATTTCGCCCGAGGAACGAAAAACCCAAAATTTCTTTGGTTTACAGACCAAAGCACCATTTCATTAGATAATGGAGTCAGAGATGGGAAAGAGGCCCCTGTAGAGGCGACCATTCATCCTTAGATGGCCTTACTATGTTGCACAAATTCTCCTGTGCTCTGCTTAGATCAATAATTTCTTTATGAGGCAATGCATTAGGTAAACCAACCTCTACTTCACAATGAAATAGTAGTTGTGCAAGCAGATGAATGACTCCCTCAATGTCATTTGCGGTGGGAGGATGACTGAAATCCTTGAAAGCATCTAGATCATTTTCCTTCTCTTCTATTGTTTTTGCAATCTGTTCAACTGTAGCAATAAAGCCATTTTCAAGGAGAGGGGATGAAAAACCCATCCTGTTTAACTTGGAGAAACTCTCTTGCATGTTGTCCATTTTTTTGCTCAGAGTATTTGCAGTTGCTTTAGTGTGCTGGAAGGTAGAATGGCAATGAATAAACTTGTTTGTCATCTAGACAGCAATGTCTTGATCTTCAATTCCTACCCTGGAAAGGTTTTCATCAGAGACCGAGTATAGCTTGGTGAGTAGATCTTTTGCTTCTGAAACCTTTTCCAAGATAAACCATTGGAATTGCTCAATCTTATCATGAGCCTCCTAGCTCAACTTTGATGCCTTGGCGATGAATCAAAGGGTGGGATGCAGTGCTAAGAATTTTTTTTTAATCTTTTCCTAGTAAGAAATGTACAACTGCCTAACCAAGAAAATAATGTCCAACTATGTAGGAGAAGGCAGAAGAGAGTTTTTAAGAGAAACGATTTCTATGTCTTTTGAGTTAATGGCTTTAGCCAAGTCTTCCCTTTTCCTTTTGTCAGACGCTAGTTGCTTCGCAGAGCTATTCATTTCTTTATTCCAATTCTCCTCAGCTCGGGAGTGATTTGCTAAATGCAAGTCCAGAGAGGAATTTGTCTCTTGGAGCTCTTGTTCTAATTGAGCTTTTAGGCCCTCAAATTCAACCTCTTTTTCTTGTAACTTCTGCTCATATTGAGCTTGCTAGTGCTCCAAAGCCTCATTCTTAGACTATGTTATTCCTTGACTATACTCAAGGTGAATCCATTCTAGCTCTTCATTCTTTAACTACAAATTCTACTCTGCCTCCTGATTCTTAGCATGCAACTCTTTTACCATGGAAGGGTTGATAGTCTAAATCTTTGCAAGCTCACCCTAAAGTTTGTTCATCTCATTCTCTACTACCAACACCGTTTCTATCATACGTGTAACATTCGCCTCTAGGGATTACTCTTTTTTCTCCAAAAAAATAACACTTTCCCTTACTGCTTTAAGCTACTCATCCTTTTTCTTTAGCTAGTGATCAGTTTTAAGGAAGTCAGAGGTGATCACCTATTGTGTTTCCTCCATAATCTCAACCTTATCTAGCGATCGGGCCACCTTCATGTCAAGTCCTACCACATATATTTCACAGTCTTTTGGGTGCATCTCCCCCTAAGGCTTGGTTACTCTTGGGTACATGGTTGCAAACTTTACCTCTTGCTGGGTCTCATTATAAAGAGTCTATATTTTTGGCTCAACAGAAGCACTGGCATCCTTTTCCTTGCACTTTTCCATTCTACTTGCACATGTTTCCTTTCCACAATCAATCTGCGCCATAAATTTGGTTGGGGATGAAACTAGTTTGCCTACAAAAGGAGCACTAGAAGGTAGGGCATATGGATCGGTAATCCTCATAGGCCCAAGCATTTTATTTTTCTAGAGAGTGATAGTTTGCGAGGAGAAGTGGGGTACATTCCAAAGCTTGGTTTGAGGACCAATAGAAGGGCTAGCCACTTGCCATAGCTCAATTGGCGAATCAGCGGGAGGAATCATGGGCTAGAATGGCGAAGGATTTGTCATTGTGGAGTCAACCTATTGTGATGGAAGAGGATCTGCAACAATAGTGGAACTAGGGGTGCCCGCACAGGGTACGCCTTCGGAAAGCGAAGTAAGGAGAGCTTGAGCGACGGCAGTGGGTGTAAGGGTTCGTGAAGGAGTAAAGCTGAGTGGAGTGGTCTGTGAGAATTGGGTGAAACCTCTAGCATATGTTGGATTAAAAGTGGGAAATAGAGGGCTAGTACTCATGGCAGGGATTGTCGTTGAGACAGGGATAGATACTAAGGACTGAGAAGCAAGGGAAGGAGTGAATTTTCCCTGTTGACTAGTTGATGGTGGCTCTAGAATCGTTAGTGACTCTTCCTTGGCCTTAGGCTCCTGGCTAGCTGCAAGCACCTATCTTCGGACATGTTCTTGCTAACCCTCTCCAATAATGGTCTCCGTACGCTGCCATTTTGTAGGTGGGGCTTCTTGAGCTTCGACAGTTATTGTCGTTTGTTGCTGTGGTACCTTGGCTACCTTAGCGGCCCAAGTGAGTGTATGTGAATCCCTTGATACGTTAAACCACACATTTGTGGCTACATAGGTGGGTTGTATGGAGTCTTTCTCCTTCAGCGCAGAGGACGCAAAAGTTGCCACTTCCTCTTCCTACTCTTCAGATTCATCCTCTAGGTCATCGTTCTTATTGATGCTAAAGTTTGGGCTGGTGTGGTCATCATCCCACCATTTTTCAAATTCCTTGTCCTCCTTCAAGCTCTCATAAGGGGCATTCAATTTCCCTATTTCTTAGTGATACTTCTAGAAAGCTTCTATCTTTTCATCAGTCCATTCCTCATCCTTCTGCAACTTGTTGTACATGGTGCATTCCATCTAGACATTATCCTTTGCTACCACCATAACAAAGTAGAACTTATGCCATGGCCCTTTGTTATCTTGTGCGAAAATATGCATCAATTCAACAAAATTTTCATCTTTGTCTACCTACGGGTTACAATGCTTTTCCCAGTAAAGTCAAGGAACATGAGTAAATTTCATGTGTGGCTCAGGAAGGTCATTGAAAGGGTTGTAATCCCATTTTTCACTTATCAAAAACCAACCCTAAATGAGTTATTTTATCCTACAATAACTAATCTAATTGCTTCTTTAACATAGTCACCGTTTTGAAATTCTTCAGACAAGTGAAAAATCCTTTTCTCTTGACACTTGAACTGTTGCAGAAAGTAAAATCAATGATACACACCTGCCTATACATTTCAAGTGCAAGCACCCTATCTGTGATGCAAGCTGGGAAGGGTCGACCAGTGAAGCCCCGCATCTAGAGAATTGTGAAATATGTTCCAAAGAACTAGTCACAAGTGGGAGTGAAACTCTACATATATCTGGTCCAATCCTTGTCGAGCCAGATTATGTCACCTCCTCCTCATAAATCTTGCAAGACTAGAGTTATAAAATAATTTGAAAATGCATAATAATCATATGACATGGAAAGAAAGGGTGTCCACGTGGATACCAGCTTCCTCTTCCCCTTTTCATCAAAAAATGATAATTCAAAATACCTGTCGAAGAAATCAGGGTTTTGATGTAGGAACATGTGAACCGAGAAGGAGAGGAATCTAAACTTTCCCTCCGTCAAGTAATTTTTTATTTGCCATATCATTTCCTCCACCATGAACTCGGCGAAATCATACCATAAGGTATCGTGTTGTTTGCGAAATTGGAAGGCCAGTCCCAGTTAAAAGGTTTCCACTATCTCATTAGAGTCTTGTCCGCACACAAAATCTAGCATTGACATGGCATCCTACATATCTTCATGAAATGAACTGTGTGGCAATGGGATACTTGGAAGTTTAGCACCTAGGACTTCTTTCTTACCAATCTCTTCCATCAGGAAATCTGAGTTCTTTTTCATCACCTTCCACATTTTTTCTCCTTTACCAGGGAAAAAGGACTCAATTTTCTCTCTTCTTTTACTTGGGTCTGGGATGAATAGCATATACCAAATGGCTTGTGGGCTGATGAGAACTCTTAAGTTTTGGCCCTCGATGCAGCAGGTGCTAGGGTTATAATGTTGAATGGCAACATCAACAATCTCTGGGTAGTAATGTACTAGCGAGACCATGTATTGTGGAAGACCACTGTACCAAAAATTTCTTGCTATCAATGTGTCAACCTTAGGTGCTGTCAGCCTGGCATAGGCTACTTCTCCTAAGGATTTAGGGGTTTTTGTGAGTCATGGGTCATAAATATTATCCCATTTCTCCTAAACCCTTTTCTTGTTTCTACAATCTTTGGGCCTACTCAGCTCTATCGTATACACCCTCTTTGGATTGCTTTTTATACCAAGTGTAAAATATGCTAAATCATCATAGATATACACATCTTTTGACAAATGTATTGCTGTAAACAACTCCTAGCCAATCTCCTCCTGCATTTGTTGTGATGAACTCTCCAACATTTTTCTTTAGATGAAAACTTCTGCAGGTTGTGAACTCTTTGTAAATTTTATCTGGCTCTGGATATGCTAAAAACTTCTCTGCACCTTAAGCCTTGGCGTATTTGAAAATACTTTGAACATTAAATCCTTTCATGCAATATTTGGCTATCTTTTCTCAAGGTGGTAGAGGAAAGTATGCCTTTTGCATTTAATTCGGCATGTACTGTTAATTCCTCGGCTTGTGCAAAATGAATTACTTGCCATTTTGAGGTGGCAAGAATTCATTATTGTGTTTGGAAACTGTGTGATATGCTATGATTCCCTTGAAACTTGAGTCAACAATTTTCCCTCTAACCTTGCATTAGTATGTGCTAGCAATTAATATCCTGGACATAATGATTAAGCCAAAACAAATGATCACGGCCTAAAAAGATATGGATCCTACCTTGGGCTCTGGGAAATGTCTATGAGATGACACAATAGCCTACAACCATGTAGCTTACTGCTAATGAGTGCCACCATTTTAAAGCTAATTAATTAGCTCTTATTAACCTAGCACACATTGAATCGTACCTCTGCAGATGCAATTGATTAGGAAATGTGAGAAAACATAGGCACACCTTTCAAGTTGGCACTTGGTTATCTTCACATTTTCTCAAAATGGATTAGCATGTGTCTTCTCATTTTTTCTATAAATAGGCCACTAAGTAGTAAGGAAATCACACTTAGCATTTGAGCAGTTTTAACAATAGGTCATTGGCGCAGTCCTAAGCTTTACTAAGCAAGTTTTCTCGTAGGTTAGGTGGTAGGAAAGTTTCAGTGTTAGTTAGAAGGTAGAAGAATTATGTCAATATCATGGATACTCCTATTAGGTTAACCTCTTATAAGTCATAGACAACTTTTCTAGAGGAGATTTCCACTAGGAAATTGAAGAGAATGACCAAGAATAAACACTCCTTAGTTTTGGTAGCCATAAAATGGGTTCTAGGGAGGGATTGTTTAGAGTACAAGGACAAATACCATGTGAACACTAATATCTGCTCGCATTTTGTAGTGGCAATGTTAGACATTGGTATCCCCAGGCCGTTAACTCTGAAACTGGTCAAGGAAAATTTTCCAAAAAAGTACCTGAATGGCCTAGGTGAGATTGTTGCTCATGCTACATATGGGGCAGGATTGCCAACAGCTAGTGACCTCCATCGCTACGTTGAGGAAGAAGTGGTTGTTGTATGACTATCGTTTCTTAGTGGATTCCACCTTCAGACATGCGAGGAGCATCAGCAAAGGGTTACATAAGCCTTGCACTTTCTGTTCCGCAGCTACAACATAATACCATTCTATGACGTTGATTGGTATACTGACTTTAGAAACCTAGTGTACCCTCCACCAATGGTGGTTGTTCCAAATGACTTTGCTTTTGCTACTGAAGAACCTACCGACGAAGACGTGGTTGGCGCTGCCATAGATGAAGCGATAGACACTACCATAGATTCATCAATTGTTGCCTCCTATGCTCTTGGATAAAATGCCTCCCTGCTCCTGGATAAAATTCCCCTTAGTTTCTTTATTTTTTATTTTTTGAATATGCCACTTGCTTTATAGTTTTGTATATAAGGCTGAAAAGGCTATAGATATAGTGAAAATGATATAATAGCTTGTATAATCATATATTTTTTGGATTATGGCTCTCTTAGCCATTTTGCAATGTAAAAACAAAAGAATATATATAAATCGACATGTATCTTTATAAAAGGGTATGTGTAGGATCATCATGGAAAAAATAGGCCCTTAAGTGGCAAAAAGTTTAAAAAAATCAGTGTTAGGCAACTTGACATAAAAATTTGAATAAGTTATCTATATTATTTCAAAAATATGTAAGAATAGAATCTGTAGAAAATTGAATGTAGTTTCTAAACTACTAGGTTTATTTAAAAATAAATAAAATCTATTTGGTGAAAATTTGAATTCAATGCAATAGTGCTTAAATTTCAAAGAAAAATAAGAAGTATTAGATGCAATCGACCACCCTAACCATAATAAAATGATAAAAAAAATTTATAATTTTATATATAAGTAGAGAGGACTCATGTTAGGATGTAATGCATATTTTTTGTAATTTTTTTCCAAGTAAATAATTAATTATGAATTTTTTATTACAACTCTTAAAAAATATAAAAACTCGTATGTTTGACCACCTTAACTTGGTCAAAACTTCATGAAATTTAATTTTTATTTGTTTTAATCCTATAGTATGTGAAGCATAGAATGTGATGCATGTTTTGGATTCAAAAAATGTGATACCGTTTGAAAGTTATAGATTTTTTTCAATTAGCCTATCGATCAAGACTTTAGTCGTAATTCTAATAGAAAATGAATAATAATTATTTATTAAATTCAAATTAAAGAATAATTTATATTGATGGAAAGCTGATAATCTCCTCTAAAAACCCTTTTTATTTCATCAAATTTGGGTTAAAAAAAGTCATCAGCCACATACCCTACAAATACCCATAATATTGCCACTTTTTGGCCCATCATGATCCTGCACATTCCCAAAAGTCCATGACTCTTTCTTCCATTCTGCATATCTATTGTATGGGCTCTTTTATTAGCATATGTGTTCATTTTCTTTGCACCTGGGTGTGTTTTATATGTAAAGCAATTCCATTGTTCTACTCTTTGCAATTATGGGTTGTTTCCACTAAAACACGAACCAACTTCAAAAAAGACTGGCCAACACAAAGGGAAATAAAATAAAAGCATTATTCACATATGTACAAAAATAAAATTCGACACTTAATGGAACAACTTAAGATGAATCCCATTGACCAGAATTCCTAAGGGTTCCTGTTCCATACTTTCTAACTCGAAAGTGTTATGCTCCTTGTACCAAATGATTTTAAAGGGGCCCTCCCATAGGCTATCAAATTTACCATGCTGACCTAGCTTAGCAACCCTTTTATCATATTTTAGTACTAATTCTCTACACTTTAGGCCTTGGTCAGAAGCTTTCTTGTCAAACCATTGCTTGACCACTTGTTGGCGGTTTGTCATGGCTATTAGAGAATTATCCCTTTTTTCTTGCACTTATAACAGTTTGGTAAGCCAAACCTCCATGGTGCCATTTTGTTCTATTGTAACATTCCACCTCTTAATACACAAGTAAACTCAAGAATTTACTAGAAGGTAAATAAACTTAGTAAACATGAGAGAGAATTTTTTTTTTAAAAAGTGAAAACATTTGCATAATCACAAGAATGAAGTACAACTTTTCTAGATAAATTCAAACTTGAATTTACATGTAATCATAACTAGATTCAAGCTAATTCCTTACAAAATTCATTTATATCACATAAAATAAATTTGGTATAAAGAATAGTTTTACCTCATAGATTTTTCTATCATAAGCCAAAACATGGAGTTCATTGCATTTGGAATGTCGATCTCTATCTTCACAAGCCTTGGAGAGTCTACTGCTACAGAGGGAGAGCATCATCTGAGTGCTTTTCCTCCAACCACAGACTCAAGTGGTCCCCCGCGCACTTCCAAACTGGAAGTAACCCGACCCTTCTCGAAGAGTATAGATATAAGGAACTGCCAGTTTCACCATCTGAGTCCTAGTGATGTGTACTACAAAACTCAATCGACCATACAACTCTAGATCCCTTCTAGCTAAGTATGATCATTCTGATTGGTCGTTCCATCTAGACACACACCTCTGACTCGTCTTAGAAACTATCTCATCCTATAGTTTTTCTTACTTTATTTGGTACTCTAGACTCAAACTAGTCATTATAGAAAATCCATTCTAGCCAATCTGACTTAGAACTAATCCTTAATCTAGGATATTCATTCAATGTAAAGATTTAGGTATTTCAACCCTTTTAAAAGTCCCTTATTGCATCCTTGCAATATCTAGGGTTTATGACTTCCTGTCATTTTACTCTCAAGATTCAATACCCAACATCTTGGTGTTAAATCGAGTTTCAACATTATCGTAGAATCTCTTAAGGTATTATAAAGACTTCCTATCTGGTTCTATGGTTTTCTCGACCTTTCATTGTCAATCAACATGGATATATGTACAATGTCATAACTGACATGAGAGTTATAGGTTTCCTATATCCATCCTTGTTCCAATACTAGGGTTTAGCTTTTCTAATCCAATACCTGGAAATATCAACATTATTGTCCTTCCAAAGGGAATAACATAAGTGTAACAGATCAAAAGAACAATTTGCCTCTAGTCTTTCCTTGACTACTTGGAATTGTTTGTGTTCACCTTTTCACATACTTGAATTAATATAGTACTCAAGGTATTCCCTCACCAATATAATATCTAAAAGTATATTGTCGTTTTCATATCAATAGATAGATCTAAGTCAATCTTTCAACCCTTAAAAGGTTTGACTTATAAAATATAATAAACTACTTTCGACCCATTGGTCTAAGTGGAACATTTGAATTCCAACATAAGTTAAGTTTTCCAATTCTTCTAAGTCCAAATCTTGGACACTTGATCTTAATCCGAGAACCCATACTTAGGTTAATAGTTTCATAGACCCTCAGAACTAGTGACTCCACATCACATTACCCCATTTTCATGGACAACGGTACATTCTTGTTTCCATCACTTGTCCCACCCGATCAAGGTTTACTTTGTTTATCTATTGTCAAATTTGGAATCAAAACATAATAAATATAAAAGGCTCAATTGAAATATCTAGTTTGTGTTCATAAAGACTCGTAGAGTCTATCTCTTTTATAATTAAATTCCTCCTTCAAAAACTTCCTAATGCCATATATAGGAATATTGTCATCCGCAAGGTTGGCATTTACCTTCTTTAATACCACTAGTTTATAATATAACTAGGGTAAGTTCTTGTAATCAAAGAACCTATCAAGTATTCTCTTCGCATAGAGATTATGACTTAAAAGTCGTGATTTCAAGAAATCCACATCGTATCTACTTATATATATAATAATCTGCTCATCTCCATGAAGAGTCATGACAACCATGATATACACAATATGCACAAATAGTCTAGGTTCGACATCATTTACTATCGGGTTACTATCAAGTTGGCAATATTAAAGAATCAAGTGCACACCGTGCCAACTCAGTTGTACCAATGATTTTAAGGTGTTGTGTCTTTCAGGAATGAGGCCGTTCTTATTATGGCATGCAACAATTTCATGGTATCAATTTTGTAGGCCATTACCCTTGACCTGCCTTAACAAATAACTATCGCCCAAGTGAGCTCAGTAATAAGACCAGGTTCGACAGAGTTAACAACTGGAAGATAGATTGTAAGGCATCATTTAAGATATGGGCTGCACAGTACTGGCGCATGGACGGTTTAGAACTAAGGTGCTCATGCGAGCATGCCCACGTAGGGCTTATGGCCTCAAGCTAGCCGAACGCCTCAAGCAAAAGATTTCAGAGTGTCAACATATACTCATTGGGGCTCCAAGAGCCATCATATTCATCATTATTCATTGTTAAGTATACCGTTCAACCCTATGCATGAAAGAAAACTTTGCATTTCTTAATCTTTATAGCCGACACTGCCGACATTACTATCATTCGAAAGGAGATAACACTGATTTGCAAATAATGCATTAGATGAACCGAGGGCTCTAATTATAAGCTACCTGTAAATATGCAATGTAGAGTGTTACAAATGCAGGTCATAGAGCTCGAACACCCGTTTCTCTAGTCGTCCTCACCGACTATGGTTCTTTGCAACTCGAGAGAGGAGATCACAGTGTTCGCCACCCGCTCACACATCCTTCCTCCAAGACTATCCTCCTGCTCTAGAATCCCCCCGCCCCCAAAGTGCTAGAGCCCCCACTATCCTCTATGGTTTTCCTCCTCCTTCCTCCATCACAAGTCAGTTCTTAATTCCCCGTTTTCTTTACTAGAACCATTCTTGATAAGCCCCGGTGTCTCCACCATGCCGTGGAAACAGAGGTAAGGTGTTTTCCTTAACATGAGTTTAGCTCACAACCAAGGAGTGGAGTAGTTGGTTATGTTGACCACTCTCCCATGTATCCGTTAGTGACGGGTTTCATGATGCTTTATATTCTCCCATTTAGCATCTGATAATGCTTGGTACTACCAGCCACGACCTGACCCATGCAAGAAACGGTTATAGAAACCGTTAAAAAAGGTAATTTGAAAGCATTAGTTTGTTCACCCGAAGTCGTTAACCCACGACATGATTCTTATCTTCTCAAATATCATCAACTGATTTAGGAATATAAATTTTGTTAATAAAAATAATAATTACTATGCTAATTGATGTGATGAGAGATGGGGTTTGAAAGTGGAGAATTGAGTTGCTATCAAATAAGGTTTATGCTACCTTTGAAACATTGTGCACACAACCCTTGATGGCAACTATTATCGTTGATAACCCTTCTAAAAATAAAAGTTGGGTCCTATCGTTTAACTCTTGGTTTATGTAGCCATTGCTAGTTTTCAACATATATTCTAGCATAATAATACATTAATAAATACTAACATCATGGGAAAGGTTGACAACATAGGTCGTTATATCATCCATCTGGCATATTCGTCAAAACGAACGAATTCAATGATGATCATAAATGATCAACATCCAAATGTAATATCATAATGAGAGCCATAAGTAAAAATGTTAAAGATTGAACATATGTAAATGTCAATCATTCAAGAATTAGGAGTTGGTAACGCAATCCTACATGATCGACGACATTGATCTTTTGTCATCTCTCGGTCGTATTCACCCCATAAAACAAACTCAAATATGATCATCATAATGACTTCCTTTTGTAAGGACTCGGGCTATCATATTAGTTTCCCGACTTATTAAGCCAATTTAAACTATTATCAAGAATATAGACAATAATTAACACCCAATTACGCAAATGAGGTCACAACATAAACTCGTTACGACATGAGAAGTGACATATTCGACATAAAGTTATCTCAAATGCAAAACAACTAAAGTTCAACCTTGACGATGTCACTATCCCCAAAATGACTAGGTTGATGTTAGGCAACTATAATTAGACTTAAGACGGCGACAACCTGTTCTATTCCTTGTATCTATTCCCTTCTCTCCAATGATGCTCTCCCTCCTTGTCTCAGCGGGCGGAAACTTGATTCCTGAATGCAACTTTCCATCACCAGCTAAAGATTATTGTATTAATAATCATTTCATAATCCTCATGAATTCATCACATCTTGACAACTTTTAAACACATGCCAATTTTAGTGAAATAAACGTAACTTAAGATACATTGATTTTCCTAACATCAAATCATTGAGTCATGTGTAAGAATCTACTATTTACTTCAAAAGTAAAAAGTAAAACATAGTTAAAGTTAGGGATGTAACATATCTCTCCCCGTAAGAGTCATCGTCCTCGATGGTCCAATCCATTAGAAATCTTAATAAGATAAATATTTTGTTTATCCTGCAAAAGCATAAGGAATTTAGAATATATTTGATATAAAATCATGGTAAACTTTCCATGGCATTTTACCCTTTAGATACTAGTCCTACTAGACCTTGCATTTAAGAAGCTCGATCATGACCACCCCCTGGTCCTATACCTGTAAAACATTCTTAGAATATAATTATCATCTGCGATATACTTTCAAATGTAATTCATATAAAGAATTTTACCTCCTGGTAATAGCTGAGAATAGAATGATTTTGTAATCAACCGAATTGATAACTTCAAGAATTTTGAAGATTACTTTATTTCTAGGAGCTAGTTTTGAAGACATTCCTTACTTAAGAAACTTTTCTATCTATTATCATCTTTCACCAATCTCTTTGATTGTTTGATTTGTTTATCCATTTCTGACAACATTTCAGGACTAATGCTAATCCTATCTTCTAGCTTACCTAGCTTATAGGAGTTCGACATCTTTTCCCATCCAATGTCTCAAATGGAGTCACCTTGTTAGTAGAATTATAGAAGCTATATCAAACACCATAAAAGGTGGATGTCTCTTTCTACATGTAGCAAACAACTACTTTTAACACAGGTTCACCAAGAGAATTATACCAAGATTAACAACATTAAGCATGTAAGGTACAACTATTCCTCATGTAAGATACAATAGTAACATCAACCTTCACTTTTCTAGCTGAAAAGGTTTTTCACCAAGTACCAATTTCATTTATTTCATGCATCATCAAAATAAGCTGATAAGTAAATACAAGAGAAAGGATTAGAATTCCTTTTCTAGTTCATCTGTCCTCCAAGACTCGGCATGCCACTGAAAAGAGGGAAAGCATCACCTGGCTATTTTTCCTTCCAACCAAGGTCTTAAGCGGTTCCTCCGCAAACTTCCTAACTGGAAGCAGTCCTACCTTTCGATGAAAGGTTGTGTTGGAAACCCTCACAGTTGCCATCTGAGCTCTAGTGTGTACCCCCACTTAACCAACTCTGCCGCACTACTAAGGATACCCTCCTACTAAGTACGACAACTCTGGTTAGCTAAGTGTCTAGAGTACTGTGAACTAACGAGTGCACGTAGTGGCAACGACACTCACTATGGCCATAGTTTTATATACATACGCTTTGCAATCCACGTAGTAATGGTTCACCACCCTGCTCGACTTGGAGAGACTATTTACTTGGGCTTAATGGACTACCTGTCCACCCACATACCATAACACAAGGTTCAAAAGTGATATCTGCATAAGAACTCCTTCAGATAACTTACATATCAATTATATAACCCTAAAAGGGTTCGGAACCAATTCCTTTCCATTCAAGGTTTCTTCATCTGTAAAGCTAAGGACATATCAAGTGCTTTGTTACAATTTACTCCCTTACACAATTCCATCAGAGGCCCATCCAGGACATGATAGAGAAGAACATTAAATCAAACATAGTGAACAACCAAAAAGTTCTTGTATAGCCACCACAAAATACTCAACTCAATATCAAAATATAAGTGGTTTGAATTTCAACAATAAATCAAAGAATGAGCTCTTCCAACAATAAATCAAATTTTGACCAACTGGTCATAAGATAAATAATCTTCAAAATTCGGTGGCTAGACCATTCAAAATAAAGAATAAAACAATGACAATCCTTGCCAGTATTAAAAGGAATTTCACCAAAAATCCAAGTGTCAAAATCTAGAACACTGTTAATACACTATGTGACTTGACTAAGTCACTACAAGGGAGTAGATTGCTGCACTATATTTAGATTTTCCAAAAGCTTACAGTGGGTTAGAGATTGCGTTACAAGCACATCAAACAAATAGGTCTCTTAAGACATACATCATGCTCAATCATTTTGTAAATAAAGGTGTTATATCAGATTCACTCCTATTCCCTGGAGTATCTATCATTCACCTATCAGATGATATCATAAGATCATTTAATACAAAGATTACAATTGGAACACAAACTTCTTTTCTTGATTTTATGTTATAAAACTCTATTCTTATTGATCCATTTATTCCACTTGGCTCATTCCAAGACATGTAGAACTTAGACTACATCCCATCTTATCTAGGTGTAGTGGATATAGTTTCCAAGATTTCCAACAATTAGATGCTCCTGCACTTGGTTGATTACTTTTGGATCTTCCCATCCTTAAATTATTGATAAAGAAGAGTAATCTTATATTCATACAGACACTGCTCTACCTGAGCTCTTAGTTTGATTAGTAACTGACCAAGGTTTTCCTTTCAATTCAAAGTCTCAAAGTCTTTCAGAAAGTTTTCACGGTTTTTCCTCTATGCCCTTCTGACATCAAACCAACTCTACCTTAGCTAATATGCTAAATGTTTAATGATTTTTCCTGTAATGAGCTCATAGGTCCATGTGTTGAACCCGGTTAGCTCTGATACCATATGTAACATTCCACCTCTTAATACACAAGTAAACTCAAGAATTTACTAGAAGGTAAATAAACTTAGTAAACATGAGAGAGAATTTTTTTTTTTAAAAAGTGAAAACATTTGCATAATCACAAGAATAAAGTACAACTTTTCTAGATAAATTCAAACTTGAATTTACATGTAATCATAACTAGATTCAAGCTAATTCCTTACAAAATTCATTTATATCACATAAAATAAATTTGGTATAAAGAATAGTTTTACCTCATAGATTTTTCTATCATAAGCCAAAACATGGAGTTCATTGCATTTGGAATGTCGATCTCTATCTTCACAAGCCTTGGAGAGTCTACTGCTACAGAGGGAGAGCATCATCCGAGTGCTTTTCCTCCAACCACAGACTCAAGTGGTCCCCCGCGCACTTCCAAACTGGAAGTAACCCGGCCCTTCTCGAAGAGTATAGATATAAGGAACTGCCAGTTTCACCATCTGAGTCCTAGTGATGTGTACTACAAAACTCAATCGACCATACAACTCTAGATCCCTTCTAGCTAAGTATGATCATTCTGATTGGTGTTCCATCTAGACACACACCTCTGACTCGTCTTAGAAACTATCTCATCCTATAGTTTTTCTTACTTTATTTGGTACTCTAGACTCAAACTAGTCATTATAGAAAATCCATTCTAGCCAATCTGACTTAGAACTAATCCTTAATCTAGGATATTCATTCAATGTAAAGATTTAGGTATTTCAACCCTTTTAAAAGTCCCTTATTGCATCCTTGCAATATCTAGGGTTTATGACTTCCTGTCATTTTACTCTCAAGATTCAATACCCAACATCTTGGTGCGTTAAATCGAGTTTCGACATTATCGTAGAATCTCTTAAGGTATTATAAAGACTTCCTGTCTGGTTCTATGGTTTTCTCGACCTTTCATTGTCAATCAATATGGATATATGTACAATGTCATAACTGACATGAGAGTTATAGGTTTCCTATATCCATCCTTGTTCCAATACTAGGGTTTAGCTTTTCTAATCCAATACCTGGAAATATCAACATTCTTGTCCTTCCAAAGGGAATAACATAAGTGTAACAGATCAAAAGAACAATTTGCCTCTAGTCTTTCCTAGACTACTTGGAATTGTTTGTGTTCACCTTTTCACATACTTGAATTAATATAGTACTCAAGGTATTCCCTCACCAATATAATATCTAAAAGTATATTGTCGTTTTCATATCAATAGATAGATCTAAGTCAATCTTTCAACCCTTAAAAGGTTTGACTTATAAAATATAATAAACTACTTTCGACCCATTGGTCTAAGTGGAACATTTGAATTCCAACATAAGTTAAGTTTTCCAATTCTTCTAAGTCCAAATCTTGGACACTTATCTTAATCCGAGAACCCATACTTAGGTTAATAGTTTCATAGACCCTCAGAACTAGTGACTCCACATCACATTACCCCATTTTCATGGACAACGGTACATTCTTGTTTCCATCACTTGTCCCACCCGGTCAAGGTTTACTTTGTTTATCTATTGTCAAATTTGGAATCAAAACATAATAAATATAAAAGGCTCAATTGAAATATCAAGTTTGTGTTCATAAAGACTCGTAGAGTCTATCTCTTTTATAATTAAATTCCTCCTTCAAAAACTTCCTAATGCCATATATAGGAATATTGTCATCCGCAAGGTTGGCATTTACCTTCTTTAATACCACTAGTTTATAATATAACTAGGGTAAGTTCTTGTAATCAAAGAACCTATCAAGTATTCTCTTCGCATATAGATTATGACTTAAAAGTCGTGATTTCAAGAAATCCACATCGTATCTACTTATATATATAATAATCTGCTCATCTCCATGAAGAGTCATGACAACCATGATATACACAATATGCACAAATAGTCTAGGTTCGACATCATTTACTATCGGGTTACTATCAAGTTGGCAATATTAAAGAATCAAGTGCACACCGTGCCAACTCAGTTGTACCAATGATTTTAAGGTGTTGTGTCTTTCAGGAATGAGGCCGTTCTTATTATGGCATGCAACAATTTCATGGTGTCAATTTTGTAGGCCATTACCCTTGACCTGCCTTAACAAATAACTATCGCCCAAGTGAGCTCAGTAATAAGACCAGGTTCGACAGAGTTAACAACTAGAAGATAGATTGTAAGGCATCATTTAAGATATGGGCTGCACAGTACTAGGCGCATGGACGGTTTAGAACTAAGGTGCTCATGCGAGCATGCCCACGTATGGCTTATGGCCTCAAGCTGGCCGAACGCCTCAAGCAAAAGATTTCAGAGTGTCAACATATACTCATTGGGGCTCCAAGAGCCATCATATTCATCATTATTCATTGTTAAGTAGATAGTTCAAACCTATGCATGAAAGAAAACCTTGCATTTCTTAATCTTTATAGCTGACACTGCCGACATTACTATCATTCGAAAGGAGATATCTTTGATTTGCAAATAATGCATTAGATGAACCGAGGGCTTTAATTATAAGCTACCTGTATATATGCAATGTAGAGTGTTACAAATGCTGGTCATAGAGCTCGAACACCTGTTTTTCTAGTTGTCCTCACCGACTATGGTTCTTTGCAACTCGAGAGAGGAGATCATAGTGTTCGCCACCCGCTCACACATCCTTCCTCCAAGACTATCCTCCTGGTCTAGAATCCCTCACCCCTAAAGTGCTAGAGCCCCCACTATCCTCAGTGGTTTTCCCTCTTCCTTCCTCCATCCCCCGTCAGTTCTTCCTTCCTATTTTCTTTACTAGAACCGTTCTTGATAAGCCCGCTGTCTCCACCATGCTGTGGATACACAGGTAAGGTGTTTTCCTTAACACGAGTTTCGCTCGCCACCAAGGAGTGGAGTAGTTGGTTATGTTGACCACTCTCCCCTGTATCCGTTAGCGACGGGTTTCATGAACCTTTATATTCTCCCATTTAGCATCCGATAATGCTTGGTACTACTAGCAACGACCTGACCCATGCAAGAAACAGTTATAGAAACCGTTAAAAAGGTAATTTGGAAGCATTAGCTTGTTCACCCGAAGTCGTTAACCCATGACATGATTCTTATCTTCTCAAATATCATCAACTGACTTAGGAATATAAATTTTTGTTAATAAAAATAATAATTACTATGCTAATTGATGTGATGAGAGATGGGGTTAGAAAGTGGAGAATTGAGTTGCTATCAAATAAGGTTTATGCTGCCTTTGAAACATTGTGCACACAACCCTTGATGGCAACTATTATCGTTGATAACCCTTCTAAAAATAAAAGTTGGGTCCTATCATTTAACTCTTGGTTTATGTAGCCATTGCTAGTTTTCAACATAAATTCTAGCATAATAATACTTTAATAAATACTAACATCATGGAAAGGTTGACGACATAGGTCGTTATATCATCCATCTGGCATATTCGTCAAAATGAACAAATTCAATGATGATCATAAATGATCAACATCCAAATGTAATATAATAATGAGAGCCATAAGTAAAAAATGTTAAAGATTGAACATATGTAATTGTCAATCATTCAAGAATTAGGAGTTGGTAACGCAATCCTACATGATCGACGACATTGATCTTTTGTCATCTCTCGGTCGTATTCACCCCATAAAACAAACTCAAATATGATCATCATAATGACTTCCTTTTGTAAGGACTCGGGCTATCATATTAGTTTCCTGACTTATTAAGCCAATTTAAACTATTAGCAAGAACATAGACAATAATTAACACCCAATTACACAAATGAGGTCACAACATAAACTCGTTACGACATGAGAAGTGACATATTTGACAGAAAGTTATCTCAAATGCAAAACAACTAAAGTTCAACCTTGATGATGTCACTATCCCCAAAATGACTAGGTTGATGTTAGGCAACTATAATTAGACTTAAGACAGCGACAACCTGTTCTATTCCTTGTATCTATTCCCTTCTCTCCAATGATGCTCTCCCTCCTTTTCTCGGCGGGTGGAAACTTGATTCCTGAATGTAACTTTCCATCACAAGCTAAAGATTATTGTATTAATATAATCCTCATGAATTCATCACATCTTGACAACTTTTAAACACATGCCAATTTTAGTGAAATAAATGTAACTTAAGATACATTGATTTTCCTAACATCAAATCATTGAGTCATGTGTAAGAATCTACTATTTACTTCAAAAGTAAAAAGTAAAACATAGTTAAAGTTAGGGATGTAACATCTATCTTGAGAGATTTCAACAGTTGGAGTGCTAGAATCTCCATAGATATAGGCAATAGTGCCTCTTTCCCATATACCAACTCATAAGACGAAGTCTTAAGGACTTTCTTAGGAGTTACGTGGTTTTCCCAAAGCCCCGCTCAGAGGTTTTTATTCCATTCTCTCTGGTGTTCCGAATCAATTCTTTTAAGGAGTCTGACTAGGTTCTTGTTCATTGACTCCACTAGGTCATTTCCCTGTGGGTAATAATTTGATGATGTCTTAAGGAATATGCCATTTGTTAATGCAAAGTGACATACCTTTGTGCCTAGGAGAGCTTTGGCATTATCAGAAATGATAGTCTTCAGAGGACTAAACCTTGTCACTAGCTCTTCAAGGAAATCCAGTATCTCTGACTTTGTTACGTTTTTAAGTGGAACAACCTCTGTCCATCTTGTGAAGTAATCTGTGGTAGTCATAATCCACTTGTGCCTAACACTAGAAGTGGGATTAATCATCTCAATGAAGTCTAAGCCCCATTGTGCAAACAGTTCATCCCCCACTATAGGTTTGAGAGGCATTGCAGAATTCTTAATTCTGTCAGTAAAGAACTGGCATTTTTTGCAAGATTTTACCAAAGAGTGGGAGTCATTGAAAAGTGTGGGCCAATAGTAACCTGCACACATGATTTTGATGGCAGTAGTCTTAGCAGAGAAGTGTCCACCTGCAATGTTGTTGTGGAACATGTCAAGGATTCTCTTCGCTTGCTCTTTAGTAATACATCATAGGAGGTGACCATTGAAATTGCTTTTGAAAAGGACCCCTTCAACTAGCGCATATCTACAATTTTGCAGCCAATAATATCTCCTCTTTTGGGAGGAGAGACCTGGAGGATACTTTCCTATTTGCATAAACCTCATTCTATCTATTAGCCAACAACCCTTTGATTCTGGCTCATTTATTAGAACAAGCTTTGGTTTCTCTCCTTCGACAGGTATCTCCTCATTCTATGCAATGTATTTGCACAGTCCTCTTCCTTTGACAATTTTAGTGGGTTTGACCTCAATGTCATATTCAAGGATTTTGGTGATCCAATTAGCTCTTTTTTCTATGATTTCTCCCTCCATGATATATTCACGTACACTAGAATGTGTGACATAAACAAACACTTTGTTGTAGGAAATTAGATGGCATAAATTTTTAAGTCCCTTCACTATTGCAAAGGCTTGTCTTTCAAAAAAATTATAATTCGTCTCATATTCCTTCAAGGTCCGGGAGTAGAATGCCACTGGATGTTCTCCCTTTCCTTCATCATCCTTTTGGGTTAAGACAGTAGCAATACTGGACTTGCTACTAAATGCATACATTATAAAATCATTAGATAAATCTAGATTAACCAGTACCAGAGCTACGAAAATAGCATCCTTGACTTTGTCAAAGGATTCTCGAGCTTCGGTCATCCATTTGAATGTTTGATCCTTTTTAAGCATTAGGGTGATCAGCTTAATTATTCTTGCAAAGTTGAAAATAAACTTGCTAACAAAATTTACCTTGCCTAGGAAGGACTGAATGGATTTCTTATTCACCAAAAGGGGAAGTTCCTTGATAGGTTTCACCTGCTTGGGGTTGATTGAAACTCCTTCCTTGGATACCACATGTCCTATCCGCTTGCCTCGCAGTACCCCAAATATGCATTGTTTTGGATTTAGGAAAACTATGAACTCCTGGCACTTTTGAAAAACTATTTCTAAGTGGTCAAAATGATCATCCTTAGATTTACAGAACACAATAAGATCATCTAAATATATTAGAATAAAACTATTGATTAGCTCATTGAACGTGATGTCCATCGCCCGCTGGAATGTTGCCCCTATGTTGGATAAACCAAAAGGAATTTTAGCATATGCAAATGTTCCCCACTTTGTAGTGAACATAGTCTTGTACTGATCCTCCTTAGCTCAGATCTGATTGTAACCGGAGAACCTATCTAGTAGAGAAAACATTTTCGATCTTGCTACCATTTGTAAGATTGACTCCATAGAAGGCAGCAGATAGTGGTCCTTCAGGGATGCTCTATTTAGGTCTCAGAAGTCCACACACAAGAAGATATCTGCATTCTTCTTTCAGACCGAGACTAGATTGGATAGCCAAGTACTATGCTTGATTGAGAAGACAATGTGTGACTCAATTAGCTTGGTTAGCTCTTGCGCCATTAGCACTTCAATTTTGGGGTTTACTGGTCTCTGCTTTTGTCAGAATGGTTTTGCACCTTCTGTTAGCTTGATCGTGTGCTGAATGATATCAGGACCATATCCCTCTAGATCATCATAGGACCAAGCCACTACTCCATATTTCTCACAGGAGTTAATGATCCTTTCTTTATCATGGTGCGAGACATCTTTCCTGACTTGAAGGTTTTTTCCATCTGAGATCCGAAGGTCTACGTAATCACTTTTGTCTTCCATCAACTTTCGTCTATCATTTCTTGCATCATCGCAATAAATTTTTTTTTCGAGAATAACCAACCCCTTTGGAAGCTTGTTGGATATGAGCTGCATGATTTGTCCTTCATAAGCCTCGACAATATTTGGTTGAAGTTGATTGGCGAATTCTCCTGACTGTTGGATGAATGAGGTGATGTGTTCATCACTTTCAAAAACTTGCCAACTTTGATCATTGTTAGGAATCACGGGTCGGACTATTACTCGTACAAAGTTTTCATTACGTATAAGATTAGAGGTAGGATCAAAGTGAGTACCAATCATAGCCATGTGGTCTACGTCACCATTTTGTCCTTGGGGAACAATCTAGATATTGAAGGCTTCAAAACTCTCAACCAGGTCCCAGACTTGGTGTCGATAAGATCTAGTGCAGACATTCCTTGCTATGGAAACCCCTCAGACTTGGTTGACTAGTAGTTTGGAATCTCTAAACACCATTAATTGCTTAATGCCCATTCACTCTACAAGGCTTAAACCTTGAACTAATCCTTCATATTTGGCTTCATTGTTTGAACAAGCAAACTGGAAGCAAAAAGACCTTAGTATTTTTTTATCTTATGGGGATATTAGACATATCCCCACTCCAACACCTACTTTACCTCTTGCTCTGTCAAAGTACAATGTCCATAGCTCATTTCTTGGCCACTTTCGAACTCTTTGGTAACATTCGGGAGCACTTGGTCTTCATCATAAATTACATAGGTGCCCAATCCTGTAGCATGATAATTGTTGAAAGGGTCACTGTCCATGTGTTCACTCAATAGAGCATCCTCTTGGTCATCTCGGTCTCTGCTCACCTTTTCTTCCTCTAGTAATTTAACACAATACATTTATTGCTTGGTGATGGAGGTATGTGCAGCTTCAAAATTGATCATGACTTCATCTGCTACATGTTTAGAATCCACCCACCTTTGAAGTAAATTCTTGGGATAGACAAAGGCCGAACATGGGAGGAACATCTATGATAATAGTGTCTTGTAGTACTGTAATACTAGGGCAAGCAAATAGAGTTAAAGGAAGTGCCTTGATGACACCTATGGTTTCAACCTTGTTCCCATCCATCTGCATTACCCCCCTTTTCATAGGTTCATAGCCGAGTCCTAAAGCTCCAGCTATTTGTTTAGGCATAATAGTGGTGCTAGCACCAGAATCAATCATAGCATTGTGCAATAACTTCTTCCCTATAATGAGAGTTAAGAAGAAGGGTTGGGGCTTCAACTTATCTCTAACTTAAACAAGGGATTCTTTTGCATTGTTCATAAGGACTTTAGCTGGCGATAGTTGATTAACAACCTCTACATTGGCTAACTGCTTTGTTGGTGCTGCATTGACCTCTTCTTGAAGCGCCTTCTGTAATAGCATTTTTTTCTCTAGGATAGCTAGAATGTTCCATAGAGACACATTAGCGGATGATTTCTTCAATTGTTCTACCACATTAAAAGGTGGAAAACTCAGAGGTTTATGCTCCCTCACTCTTGTTATGATAATTTCCTTCCGCGGTTGAGATGGCAATGACGCAGTGGAAGTGCCAGGTATTTCATTGGAAGCACCTTTAAGTTGTAGGTTGGCTAGATGCAAAATAACTGACTTGTCGATAAATCTCCTCTTTGAGTGAGTGTTATATTCAGATTGCACTTGCGGTGTTTTGGATTTGGATGTATCATTAGCAAACACCATTTCTTTTTCCTCCATCCATGAGAAGAGAGCGTGATCAAGAGTGATGTCAAATTCTTGTTCTAGAGACATCCCTTGCATTTGTGTAGTAAGAACCACACTCTCCATTTGTGGTGAGGCATATACATAACCTCCATGGTCTGGCATCATGCCTTGGTTGCATTGCTCCACCACCTTTTGTTGTAAGTTGCCACGCAGACAGTTCTAGGGCATATGCACATCACTGTAAGGGAAGCACCATGGATTGATGTCATCAATGAGGTTGTTCTGCGCCACAGTTAATTCCCTACTCGAGCTTGGTGAAATGCCCATCGGGGGAGTAGGTACCGACACCATTTGGTTGACTGTCAAAGTTGGTGGATTAGTGCAGGAAGCAACTTGGTACTGATTTTGCTGATATGAGGACTATCCACCTTGATAGTTTTGATAGGTAGGCTTTAGATGCATTGATTGGTTCTGCTTAAGGGTGGTTATGTCATTTTCGATAGTCTACAACATTTCTTTGAGATCGGTCATTTCCTCTTTGGAAGAATTGGATGTAGATGCTACATTTTGTGGCATTGTCGCGCATGTGTACATTGACTGGGGAGTTGCAAGCATGCTAGTTGATGCGACTTCTTGTGCAGGAATCGATATTTTATGAAATATCGACATGATAGGCTGAGGGGGAAACTTTCCGTAATCTATCAAATGATTCTCAACTTTGACAACAACACCATAAGCATCTGGTAGACTAGCTCCTCCCAAAGACTTGATCATCAAAGAAATGCCGGGATTGATGGACTTTAAATAAAATATGAACACCAACTCAGGAGTCGGGCATATAGTAATAGGGATCCTCTGTCAATTCATGTGGAATCTGGCAATAAAGTCCATTAGAGCTTCCTGGGGAGCTCATTTTATGATAGATAGTTGATAATATAGTGAAGAGCGACCTCCATCATTTGAGAACCTCTTATAGAATGGATCTCCAAGCTCATCCCAGGTGCGAATAGTGCTAGGTGACAGTGTCTGGTACCAATCTTGTGCCTTGCCTTTAAAAGATGTGGCAAGAAGCCTTAGAACTACATTATGTGTTGTGATCTCGCACACTAGACACACATCCACCACATCTTGCAGATGTTCTGTGGGTGTTCTTGAGCCATCTCTGGTAAACTTGGGTATAGCTTTCATAGTTGAAACTTGGATAGCACCCTAGACAGTGGGTCCTACTGGGGATGCTAGGGGACTTCCGGTGTCCCATGCCACATAATTTCTATTGGCAACTAACAACATGGTTAGAGGGACGGGTAGTGGGAGTGGAACGATTATCAACTAATTTGTGCCTTGCACTGTTCCTAGTGGAGGTACTAGTAAATTGGGGTTGCTTGTGGTTTGGGATCTAGTTATACGCCAATGGTTCTTACACCCTTCTAAAGCACAAATTCATTTAAGCATTGTCCCATTGGGCGTGCTAGAAAAAATAACAAAATGTTGACGCCAAAATTTGACAAGGTAATAGTGTCTTATACGAAACTCAGTTTATGGGGGACCTTTTGTGCAAAACTAAGTGACCTCTAGGTTCTTAGAGCAGTCAAATTCTTCTATAATGGGGGTTTGGAAAGGGAAAAGGAAACATATATAATAAAATAAAGTCTAACCTAAGGTGACGCACCAAGACTTAATGAGAGGCATGATAAATCATAGATCTAAGGGCCTAATTGGTATTTGTAGTATTCTAGAAAATCAGAAACTGAAAATTATAGTACAGACAATCCATTCATTGACATAAAATAACATTTCATACATTCCTACTACCAAGAAGAGTCATTAGACATGATCTATATCAACAAACTTGCATTCAATATATATAGAAGTTCTTAAATGAAATGTCTAGACAATAAAAGCACAGTTTACAGTTCAATGAAATAGCATGAAAGAACAGAAAGGTTGAACAATTGGCACAGTTTGAAAGTCTTTTGCAATAAAATAAAATAGTAATAAAGGTCAGGCATCTTTTCCTAAAACCAGTGTTCCTCCAAAATTCTGGACCCTTTTCCATCAACAAAGAAAATTATATATATAGCAGAAAATTCCCACCACTTCAGAGAGTAGCAATAGAAAAAAGATTTCACAAACCCTGGCAATGATGCAAAAATAAGAATATTCCTCAAGTCGTTGCAATAGAAAAGATTCGAAACCAAGCATTTGGTCATTTCAAGCACAGGTGCATCTTCTGCAAATGATGGCGGTGGTCCCAAAAAGGTTAAACAAACAAGTGTCACCATCCCGTGCAAATGATTATGACATGCAGTGGCCAATTGTAGCATTTAGTTTACCTGATTCATCACCCAAAACTGAGATCCACCAGATAGGCACGTGGCAACATTTCACTACCTATGCGAACCTTTATCTCTCGTTGCTAAAGATTTGCGCCAAGGCTACACGTGTTGAATGGGTAGAGCACTATCCAATAGTGGAGGAAACGATCATCAACCAGGCACAAAAAAGATGTGTGGCAACATTTCACTGCCTGCGGTCATTATTTCATCTTCACGTTGAAAGATTTGTGAAGAGTAGACATGTAGCAAGAGTACACCACAAACAACAATTGCAGGTCCCACCAAATTCTTTGGGAGTGAGCTTCATGGCACTTGAGCGAAGCCCGATGAGGAAGCAAGAACAAATGATCAAAAATAGCTCGCAACTACGACACGTGGAAGTATAGCGGGGATTCTTGAGATGCGAAAGGAAGGGAAATCCTCAGGGTGCACAGAGCAGACACGTGGAGGGGGAAAGCCGACTTTTGATAAAAGGCTAAGTTGATTTCCTGCGTATCTAGAGGAAAATACACCCGAAGGGAGCTCGTTGAATATTTATTAACAAAACCCAAACCTTGATGAAGGGAGCTTATAAATTTCTATCCCGCCTTTAAATTGAGGCCCATGTTTTTAAGGCTATGGATGCTTGAATTAAAATGTGAATTTAATATCTTTCTGAGAAGATAATTCTTGTAGAGTTATGGCTATCCATTGTATAACAAGACATATTTCTTGTGTATAATGGTTAATGACAATATTATTTAGGTTGAATGTAGTGAGACCAAGCATAAATAATAATCCCTTTGTTATTACCCCAATTAGAAGACAAGAAGATTTTAATGACTTTAGTGAGTTGATAGTAGCATGAATTAGAGAAAACCAACATGAGAAAATATACACATAGATATATAAAAGGATATTTTTTGGTAATTTGAGTTTTTCTTGCCATTAAAAGAAATTTATTTGTCCAAGATAGTAGCTTTTTGTTTAGTTTTTCAAGATACCATTTCCACATTTCCTTTAATGAAAATCCTAGAACAAATGGGATTGATAGGTTTTTGGAGATACAACCATACTTTTGCAACTTCCATTTTGGGGGAATCCACTTTGAAGGAGGTCCATAAGAGGTCATAAAGTGTTCTATTTTTCTCATGAATAGTTGAGATCTAGTAGTATAGTAAATATCTAAAATGTTATGAGTAATATTACATATTTATTTTGCTAAATTTTGCAATAAAAACATATTATCATCAACAAAATGGGAGTTTAAAGCTACAACATTATTAGGCATTAAAATACCTTTGATTAGATTCTATTGATGGGTATGATGTAGGAAATAAACAAGGGAATCACCTATGAGCATATAAATATAAGAAGCTAGAAGAAATCCTTGTTCTCGATGGATCTTGGAAGATAAAATAATTATCTATAAGAATCCATCAATGGCTATTTCAACATTTTCATCCTTATCCTAGCCACTTGAGAATTTTACAAAAGAATTACCATCTTATTCTATCATAAATTTTATTAGAGTTCAACTTCATTATAATAGAATTGTGAGGATTATTATGCCCATTAACTAACTTCCAAGATAAAACAAGATCATCTAGAATGAATCTTCCTCCCAAGAAGCTCATTTATTCTAGTCAAACAATCTCTTGAGTGGTGGAATTATTTTTTCTTTCTATAGTTTTAGTTATGATCTTATATATGCATTATTAAGGAGTGTATAAGTCCATCTTGAAATCATACTATAATCTTTACCTTTAGGAAGAAGTTTAATGAGCCCTTAGTTAATTTTGGGACTAAGAGAACCATGTTTGAGGGTTTCCAAGTACATTGTAAGGAATACATATTATAATGTAAGCCCATAAATACTTGAAATATTTAGATGGAATTTCATCAATTCTTGGGCTTTTCTCATTGGGCATGACCTCTAAAGATCATAAAGTCCTTCAATTTGAATGATTCTATCTAGAATTTATTATTTCTCCTTATCAAGTTTGGTTGGAATACATTTTCTACTAGCCTCTTCAATTAGATATTGCATAGGATTAATTTGAGAGATTCTTAGAATGAGTGGAAAAAACTTTTTTAATAATGTTAGTGTCAGTGTATAATTGATTATTCATATTCTTAGTAGCTTCTATTTGTTCTTTTCTTAATTATTTAGTCTTAGAATCTAGAAGAAAAAAGGTTCTTTCATCTCCATTTTTAAAATTTCCTTGAACCCCTCTACCTTCATGTCCATCCAATTTCCTTAGATTGTGTTATGCAATCATCATCTTCTTTTGGATATTGCTATTATTATGGTATATAGTTAAAATTCCAGTTTTTCCAAGTTGACCTTGGAGAGTGAGTCCATCCTTCTTTTCCCTACTAATTTGTAGTCATAGGAATGAAGAGAGGCATTATAGTGAGAGCTTGTTCCTACCATCGAATCCAACTCTTATTAGGTCTTGGATGTGGTTGTTCATTCCAAATAACAATGAAATATTTTAAATAACAATGATTAAGAAGATTGGAGGTATTAATATTGAAATGTAAGAATGTGGACTTTGATTGTTGAAAGAAAAGAATGCAAGTGGTAAAGAGTGGGAGATGATTGGACAAGGTGGTACCATATCTAATTGAACACAAACCTATCTTTGTAAGGGGATATGGCAATTGAAGAGGAAATATAGCAATGGTCAAGATGGCTAAGTTTGTATTGAGATCCTTCATGATAGTTAGACCAAGGGAACCAACGAGAAAGGTGAAAATCTTTTAGACCACATAGAGAATCAAACATTTATAAATAATTATGATAAAGTAATCGAGAATGGAATTTAGTTTGATATAATTTTTTGTTGCTAAACCAACTACAAATAGAAGGATGCTCCACCATATTAAAACCACCTCCCATTATTCAATTAGCCAAAGGTAGAGAGTTACACATCTCAGTACACCATTGTATTCTTTCATAGGCATCATTCATAAATTGAATAAAATCCTATAGTGTGGCCTTAAATTAAGCATAAACACAATGCACACTAAGAAGTGGGATTTTCTCTTGAGGAAATTGAAATTGTGGCAATCTAAGGGCTAATTCCTAGAGCCACACCAATGCTTCCTTGGTGATTACAATGCATGCATGTTGCAGCCTTCCAAATTGTCTCTAATTGGATTCCATTGATTTTAACTTTTGAAAGAAAATTATATTTGAACTATGTCTATTAACAATCTGTTTGAAATGTTGTCTATAGAAGGGTAAAGGGGGATTGACAGATCCCTCACATTCCACCATATTATTTTCCATTTCATGCAGAGTTGGGGATAATTTCCTCTTCATTCCTGAACACTTTGTATTGATTAGTCACAATGAAAGTTTAAGAGTTGTAAGGAAGCAATATCATTGACAAATCACTAGATAGAGACAAAAAGTTAAACTAAAAAATATTAAATGAATTAAGAGTTCTATACAACATTTAGTTCTATGTCATTCATCTTCAAACACATCTCAAAAAGAAGCGACTTTAGGAGGGTTTTGGACAACTCCAAAAGATAATGTATTCCTTTTCTTCTTAATAAAGATAAAGATAACCTATATGTTGATGAAAAATTTGATAAAAGGAAGATAAACACACATCTCAAAAAGAAGCGAGGAAGCTTTTGGACAACTCCAAAAGATGATGTATTCTTGTCTATTATGTTCTTCTTGATAAAGAAAAATAAGATTGATAAAATTGATGGGAGGAAGATAAGCCCAAAATGACTAATGCAGATTAAAGGAAAAGAATGTGATAGTTTTACAGTTGGATTCCCATAGTGATAGTGTGTGATTGATATTCACGCCTATGGGACCGCACCATTTTCCTTGCTAATGTCTCTCTACCATCCATTTTGTGGCCCTCTTTTTCAGGAAATAGTTATTAGTCTCGCAGTACTTTGAAAAGAAATGATGAGTCATTTGACACGTGATTAAGGTAGGCAGAAGTCCCTGTAAACAGTTTTGACATGTATTCCTATAACTCTATTGTTTGTGAGATAAATAAATGAATGGGGTAGTTACATTGGGTTTGGGGAATAGATAGGAGAAGAAGGGGAATTGAGATCCGTGGTCAGGATAAGAGGTGCAAGACTCAGCACGTGGTCAATGAATGAAGGTTTCATTTAGAGGTCTGAGAAGACGATGCTTATCCTTTCAAGACGTGTCTTTCTTCCGTCAACAAGTAAAAAATTAAGTTTCTAAGAAGGTTAAAATTGAGGATTAGGTTGTTTGGTAATGGTATCTTTACTTTACTTTACTTTTTTTTTTGGGGGGTAATGGTACCTAATTTTTGTATAGGTTGTTTTTTTATATATTTTTGAATTTATTTTGTTGGAATATTTTAATATGAATATATGACAATTTGTCATATTTTTTATATTAAATTCATTTTTTATATTTTCATCTGTTTTTCTTTATATATGTTTTTATATATTTGATCTTCATATATTCTCATACATTTAGTCTATTATTAGTCCACATTTTTATAATTATAAAATTTCAAAATGTATATTTTAATATTAAATAGTAGCATTCATTTTAGAGAAATGTTGTCTTGAAAGATAGGAGAAAATTGAAAAAATGGTGTATGTTTAGGATGAGAAGAAAAGGAAGCTTATAATTGGTATCTTGATTTATCTATTGGTTCTATCACAAGTTAGAATGAACTAGACAATGCGTTCCTTAATCATTTTAGGTTGTCATTTGATGTAATAATGTTGTATTACAAATTTGTATCCTTATAGAGGGAACATAATGAGCCTATGAGTGTTCTTAATGCCTATATCCAATAAGTTCTATACTAGGCTTAAAGCTTCATTTATACAAAAAAGTAGTAGCTATCCAAATATCTTGCAACTCTAGATCCACTAGCCTCAATGTTTGTTAGAAATAACCCCTACTACATTAGCTTCTTTGTCTATAACATACACTATAGTCATTGAACTAGAACTAGAAATAAGGCCATAAGAGGTGAAGGACCCCCTAACTTCATCGAGACAACCATACATGTATATATTTAGATTTCCATGATCTATTAGGCATTGGCACATAGCAACCCTTTAATGAACCCAATTTATTAAACCATGATATGGCAATTTCAAACCCATATTGATAATCAAGTTCCTTTGAATCAAGTCATGACTACCAACATGCCAAGTAAACAAATAAATACAACCTATGATGTCATCATTACTTCACAAAATCATCATGTTATTATATCATTTAAACCAAAAAGGGGTTGTTAGCCTTGCTATGAATCCTCCTAAAAGTCAATAATTTATTGTAAATACATAATTGATGCTACCATCAATGAACATGCCATCAAATACAATTAGTGTAATCGAAAGAGTACTTCAAAATCAGCCTACACATGCAAAATTCATGCTTATAGAAGTGAACATGAATATGACAAATATATCTAATGATTTTATCTAGCTACAAAGATAAATTCCATAGAGATAGAATGTTACTAATTTTTAGAATAGATTGTAAAAATTCCAATTATCAAATAGATAGTGGAATATAAGGTCCAAAATAGTAATGTTCTTAGTCTATTAAGAAATACAAACAAAAATAAGATATGCTCTCAAACAATATTCAATCTTATTTATTTTAGTATGCCAACATGTCACATACTGCATAATACAACAACACACTTAGAAGTGAATTCTTAGAATTCAAAATATCATTTGATAGCTTCCAAAAAGAGTTAGAAAACCTTGAAATTGTGCTAAAAACTAAAGAAAAATGTATAAATTGTTGAAAATGGAGGTAATTATATAGCTTAATACTTTGTAAACCTATGTGACTATAGATTTAATTAAGTGTTCTTTGTCACAATTCTCTGTGTATGATTATCTGTTTAGATTCATTTTTACCAATTGTAGAAGTAGACAAAAGATTGTAGAAGAATAAGACTAGAAGATAGAAGTGACACAACATATACCGTGGAGAAACCCTTTTGGGAAAAAAATCCACCACCAGAATCAATAGTGCTTGTATTATTTAACCTTAGAACAAGATTACAATAATTCTTTATCAATCCTTGCTTGAGATGCTTCTTTTTCCTTCAACAATTTTTCTTCACAACCTGCAATAAACTCTTATGTGTCCAAGCATGAATCCACACATCCAGTGCCATGCTTCACAAAAGTACTCTCTTTTAGAACTCTCTTCAACTTGCTGCAATAAATAGACAATTGTGAATATTGTAAACTCCAAAGAGTTGAAAATTACAAGAGGATAAAGCTCCTCACTTGAATATCTATGTCATTCTTGTACAAATAGAGTTCTTCCATGAAAAATAATGTCAAACCAAGTCCATCAATTTGGGCGTCCCAAACTGAACACTTAACTGATCGTTGGTCAAGAAAATATCTTGCAAGCATCACCTCAAAGTTGGCGCCCAAGAATGGACCCACTTAACTGAGCCTTATAAATATCTTCTCATGCAAAAGGTGGGTGATCCCACAATATAGGTTTACAATTTTTGGCCAAACTGGACACTGAATTGATTTTTTCTAATTAGATATTCACTTTCTGACACCTATAGCAGCTAAACCATGAGGAATTTTGAGATGATGCAAACTAGTGATTTGTGAAATTTTTTCTGTAGATTCTAAATATATATATTTTAATAATTTTGGAATAGATTGCTCTTCTTTTTCCATCTCCTTTAAAAACTAGTTTTTTCAGTAAACACCATTTTTAAGGAGTGACGCTCACCGTATAACACATATTTTTTTTTTCCATGAAGGATAAAATTCTAATTTTAAAAAATTTAGATTTGTAACTATGATGTCTAGTACTTCCAATTGGTTTCATAGTGTTTTTACTGAATACTTTTTCCTTAATCAAGTTTCGAAGTCAAACCAATTACAATTCAGACATAGGCAGATCGTATAACACATAATTTTTTTTGTATGTATCGAAATTCAATTTTTTTTTTGGGATCAAGGACTTCAATATCTGGTGCATTCATATTTTTCAATTTTTTTTTTGATAATCTTCTATTTTTCCACATGTGCAGAACTAAGAGCTTGATTTTAGGTGAAAAACCTACATTCACAAGAAATAAAAAATATAATAATTAAATTAAATTTAATTAAAATTATACTTTTTTGGAAGCTTATAATAAGGACTGCATACTTACAAAAATAAATTTTAAATGAATTCATTTGATCCCCCAAAAGGTAAATCAAAAGTGGTTTTTTGATCAACATTTTGATAGGTGTAAAAGAGACTTTGTTATAGGTATGGTTTAAAACTAGCGGGGTTCTATCCAAGGGGGCTTGGTTTAGGTGGTTTGATCAAACCCTCTTCAAATGGAATTCTCTAAATGGAACTTTTAACTAGTAAGCAAGAATAAAACCATACATCCATTAAAAATCAATAGACACAAATAAGATAACCTTTGATTATATTATTCATAATCTATAAAATTGGTACATAGGAGAGAAAATGGTGTTGAACTTGCACTATTCTATTTTAAATTGCTAGTATTACTATCAAGATTACATATATTAGCATACTTAAACCTAAGAATCAACACTAGAATGCTCAATATCCTGTTACAATTCTCTGTGTGACCAATCTAAGAACAACCAACCTCCTCTTTTACTAGCCCTGTGATCCCATTTATAAAGACATGGGAGCAACAAGCATCAAGCCAAATTACATTTACATTTTCATTTGACAGTTAATTTCACTTTCATTTCAAAGATTCTGAGATAGTTATATTTTCTCATTGCAAAATGGGGGGAAAACAAAAGGAAAAACTCCATGTAGTTTGTTAAAGAAGACCATCCATCCTTCCAAAAGGCATCATTTTTTGTTGCAGTAGCGCCAAAGTTCCTTGTCCGCATCGATCAAAGAATATTCTCCATCAACACCCAAGGCAAAAACTCACATACTAACCAGAAAAGTCATACTTTCCAATGTAACATTAGTGTCCAACACCTTTCCTTCACACTAGCCAAAAAGGTTTCCAAGTCAGCAACAAAGACAAAAACCATATGCTTTTCGAAAAGGAAAAGTTTACTACAGTGGCCATGGTGTCACAAAAAGAAAAAAATGAAACTGGGGTGCTACTCTAATTTGTCAACATCAGAGTATGCCAGCACACTTCGCGTTTGTGTTGAAATTAGTGGAGCGACTACCCCTCCCTCATTAGAATCCTCGTATGGCACCATATAAAGAAGGTAATGGCCATACTTAGGGTCAGTATCACCTTCATCACTTGAAGGACTATCAAAAACCTCTATGGGGGAGTTATGCCTCCCTAGATAAGCCTTGTGATACTTATTTGTCTTCTTCACTTCCCTCACAAGCTTAACCGATTTCTTCTTTCTAAACCTGACCAATTCTTCTAAAACAACCCTACTCCTTAGATTATCAGTGCTCTTGAAAACACCTTGCATAGCCTTCCCACGAGCTTTCTTCTTCTCCTTTGGTGCTTCAGGAAATTTTAGTACCTCAATTTCAATTTTAGGAGCATCATCTTGAGACTCAAGTAGAATGAGTCTTCTAGACCATCTGACTGATTGAGTCAACCCACTAGGCTTAATAATTTTGCAATAAAAAAGAAAAGAAAAAAAACTCCCCACTTCACAGAAAGAAAATACCATCGGTCTATACCCCTAGACTGAATTTACAGAAAAATAGCTCCAAACCCACAAAATTTCCACCAACTCAAATGATAATTGTAGACAATTAAAAACCTGATTATCCTAGGAAATTGAAAATAGCAAGCCAGTTAATTCATAATTGGAACATGGTACAATTATAAAAACCAACTTACCCGGGACACTGACCTCAAAACCTCTGCAAAAAATATAGACTTACATGCCTTTCCTTTGGCTCTAGACCAATCTCTTAATTCTTAATTACTACAACTAGTGAAATAAAACAACAAATGATCTGCATTAAGTAGAAAAATAGGAGCGTGTAGCCATTAATGATCGTGGAGAGCTTTGTGTGAGTGAGTTGGTAACTAGCCACTCAACTTTAAATCTAGGTCGTCAATCCCTTTGGATTTAAAACAAAATTGATGGCATTCCTCAGGCATCGCCCTTAGCATTTACAACGTGTGCCTCAAAAACAATGATACCACCTCATAAAGCTACCATGTCCACTAAACTCCATTAGTCATCTCTAATCTGATAGCCATCATGTATCACCACTCTGATTTGTGCTCTTTCATTTAAATTGATGAGGTACAAAGAGCTGATGATGAGGAGAATATTCCTTTATCATTCCATCGCTCATCACACATCTTCCTTCTTTCTTCATAGTTCTATCAGCGATGACAGCATTTGGCGTGATGAAATCCCAACCGTAGGATCAAAACCAACCCTTTTGGTAATATTCATATCCCATCACTTATCGCTGATTCATGTTTCAAATTCTAGATTACATCAGCTCGATAGGAGAGGAAAAGTGATGAAGCACGATCAAGCCACGTGTATCTCTTGAAAATCAAAGGTATGCAAGGTACTACCCATGGAAAAGCCTCAAAATGACAAAGGAACATTTGAACTAGAGACCACATCACTCATCACCCATTTGAAATTCAAAGTTTGGAACTTATTCATGGTGAGTGATGGCATAAAAAATGCAAAATTTAGAAGGGTCATCACACATCACAGATTCACACCATAAAACCCACAAATAATCAACGATAAAGGAGAAAACACTAATAGTGAAAGGAACACATATATCATGCATTGTTGATGCAAAATACAAGACCCATAACCTATTCGTGATGAGAAAAACAAGAGAAAATCTATTCATCTCTCATTGCTAATGTAAATGGTGCATTCACAAAGCTATCCACGATGAGTGATAAATGAAGGCAGTAAATGGGACTTAAGTGAAATAATTTTGCATGTGCTCATAAGTTGTATTGAGAAAAGGGGACTGCTAAGAACAACATATGAAAAGGCCTTGAAGGACTTAGACCACATTATGGAAAAAGATACAAAGGCCAAACAAGGTTGATAAATCAACCTTGTTAAAATAAAGGTATTTATCACCTTAGAAAGGGGCCAAAAACTTTATGGATCTTGATAGCTGAAGTAGTTTCAGCATGATCGGGAATAGGTGGCAAGGGGTTAAGAACAAATTATAATGCTGGAAAGGGAAAAGACTAAAGGGTTTCTAGGAAGGGCTTTGATAACAGAAAACCCAAGGCATTGATAGTTAACAAAACACTAAGTCCAGACAATTGAAATTGGCCAAATTTTATAGAATCTAGAAATGAAACTAAAATTTTAGAGGTTCCATCAGTGGCTCCAACTAGGGATGCATACCTCTTGCAAGCATGGCAAGATTTAAAATCTCATGGTTGAGTAGACCGAGCATAGAGAACACAAAACTAGGACCTACCTAGACAAAGCAGGAAAACCAAACCGAAGCAAGCAAGATATGTACAATATGCACACAACTATACAATAATGATCAAACTTCCATTCAAGAAACCTCTTTTGATAGACAGGCTCACAACCTGTACTCTACAACTTAATAGGCTAACTTTTCAATTGATGGCCCCAAGCTCCCCGAAACTTAAAACCATTCCTTTCCTTTGTCAAAGACTTTATTTTCTGTCGTATGCACTAGGCTAAGATCATAGATATTGCCATAAATTTCCCACCAAGTAATCCTGCTATGATTGTTACAATCAACTGTACCTACCATGTGCCCAAATATGCCATTATCATTATGAATTTTGTCTGGATGAAAATTACAGTCAAACAATACATGAAACCTACACTCTTTGTAATATATGACCCTAGCATGCTCATTAGCATGCCCTAGTAAAGACTTATCCAATTTAATTGAGAAAGTGAAACATTCATAATCCATTTGATCATTTAGGTCATATGAGTTGTCACCAACTTCAATTTGCACATCAAACATAAAACCTTCATAAACACTAGGCTTTAGACCTTTATCCATGAGCACATTACCTAAATTCTAGGGGTCACATTGCAATTCTCCCTCTAATGAGTGAAAAAGCATAGGAGGCTCACACAAAACCTTAAAATCATCCCTCTAGCGTCTGTCACATGCCAAGCAAATATTTAACCTATGTGATGAATAAGAAAAGTTCATACAAATGCATATCTTCAAGCTGATGTTTACATTCACCTAAGCACTCCATACCAGACATATTGTCACATGCTTCAATACCGTGGAAACATGATATTTCAGAATCCACAACAGCTTGACCCATGTTCAATTCAACATTACCCATACCATCCATAGCATCAAAAAATATTTCCATTGCAGGTTCATTAACATATTCTAATTCCTTCTTTAAATCATTGCTTAGCTTGAAATAAGATATTTCAAAGGATAGAGTACATAACTCAAGATTGATGTGATCAATAGCAAGGCGCTCAAGCACACCATCAATTGACAAGTTTGTTGAATCATATATGCAAGGTTCATTATAATTAGAATGTTGCTTATTGGCAGCTAAACATGTTTCTTCATTTTTTTCTTCAAAAAATTCCCTATTAAAAACAACCATGTCCATTTCTACTAAAAAAAATTCACACTCCATTTTTGTTTCATATAAACAATTAAGAACATGACCCTACTGGCTAGTACCACAAATGCCATCATCTTTAACATTGAACTCAGGCTCATGATGTTGAATACAAACATTCTTATCCTTAAAAGCCTCGTCATTCACAACACTAGCATAATCAACATCTGACATAATTGGATTGCATTCCCAATATCCTTCACATGGGATTTGTATTTTGACTTGTAAGGGAAAAACCTAATGAGCATTACTATTGTTACATCCTTTAGGCAAAGAAGAGGCTTCTAGATCATCCTCATAAAGAGACTCATATTCTTTAGAGAGATAATCAAGAACTTCACTCTCCTTATAATCATCATCAGAAGAAGATTCATTATCCCATGCATTGTATTCAGAATGTTCATTGTGAATATTCACTCTCATTTTCATAATTTTTATTATCACTTTGTAGGGATGTCTCAACAACACTCACAGATGTACCAATGCCATCATTAGATTGATGTTCACTCTCTAAAATATCCTTTTCCATTATTAGGATTGGTCTTTGATCCTTTTCAATAAGGCAATCACTACTATCACTTTGAGACCTCATCCTTTGTATATAATTATACTTCCTCCGCAATCCTGATCCAATCCATTATTTGATCAAAATCACGAGGATTCAATCCTTTTGGTAAAGTATTAAGCCCTGACTCATAAATTTCACATAATAGGTCAATACACACTAAGTCTTCAGGTCTCAATTTTTCTAGAATTTCTAACAAGGTATCCAAAAACCTTGCTAACAATTCATATGATGATTCTCCCTCATGCTTTGTCATGCTAGACAATCTTTGAATAGAAAGCATCTAATCAACATTGCTCAAACTTTGTTGAGGTTCTTCTTGAATCTATTCATGATTAACATGCTATGAGGCTGAACATGTCAAAGCATCAAAAGTACCATCCCTTTTATCCTTAGGAATCTCATTTTCATAGTATGTGTTAGAACAACAAACAATTGTAGTCATATATCTCTTCATTATTGAATGTCTCATGTTATTTTCAATATGCATGACAAGTTGATATGCATGATGCAATGTGGTGGTCCTTATCTCTTAACAAATAACTCATCTCATTATCAAATGCACCTAGATACACAATTAGACATTCTGCATCACTCGGCCTCATGTTTGTAGGAATACTTCTTACCACTTTTTCAAATATGAGCTTAAAAGCAAGAATCAACTCCTCTTTATCCTTTTGAATCTTCATGAGTTTTTTCCTTACTGAACTAGGATTTATCCTTTCACCAAATTGTTCTATTAAAAGCTATCATGAACTCATTCCATGAAGCTATAGAACATACTGGAAAATATGTGAACTAGTCTCTAGCATCTTCCTTCGAAGACTGAACAAAAAGCTTCATGATAGCATCTTCATGATTTATTTCATAATCTCCCATTAGATCCATGAATGTTTGTGAATGTTGAGATGTTGATTCTAAACTCTTCCCAGTAAATTTGGGAAAATTTTTCCTAATATCACTAGGAATTAGGTTTGGGAAACCTTGAATGCCACTAAAGTGCAATGGTCTATACCTCTCAATAAAAAAATTCCTTCGATGGCATGACAAAGGCTACATGCCATGCATGTTTCCACTTGATATTCCATAGGGAAATATAGGAGAACTATACATTTCCTTGTATCCTTAGTCAATCCCCAAATATCAACTTCACATTTGATCTTTTATTATCTCATCCCTTGAATTAACCATGACCTCAAAGTGCACAACTCAATTACATCTACACCTTAGATCTTCTAATGGGAAGATTTTAAAAATAAGCATACTCCTTCAGCATAGCACAAAAGCTTCAAATTACACCTTAGGAGTATGTAAAATTACCATTACTAGTTCCCTTTATTAGTGCTCAATTCACTTAATAAAGAATCAAAATTTTCTTTAGAATACTTAATATGGTTTTCATACAAATTCATGCTACTTGAAAACCAAAACAGGGGAAAGTACCTGGATATGCTTTGACTGCCTTGAATTGTGCTTATGATTGGAAAATTTTGTAGATCTGAATTTTTTATTAGGTTCTTTGCATATAGTCGCCACCTCCTTTTACAAAGGAATAAACTTCAACAAGATGAAGTTCCTTTCGAAAGTTAATTTCAATGTGAACCTCTTTAGATGTTATAATTATACCAAGATCCCTTATATTTTGGAGTCCTTTATAACTCTCTTTCTAGCTAATTTTCATGATATCTTCATCATGGGAGTTCTAGTCCAATTCATTATTTCTCATAAAGTCTTCATTCTAACCTTTTGGATTCTTTCGAATAATGCATAATTCTGCAAAGATCTTCAGAGTCGCCACCCACATCTAGTGATAAATTGTGAAAATGTTTATGGAATTATGGTAGATATTGATAGGATTTTCCAATTTCAAGTGAAGCACAACAAATTCTTGCATCATTTACAATAATTGACTCATTGACATCAATGCTAGACTCGAAAGATGAATCTACTAACCAAAATATTTGACACTTTGAATACTTCAATGACTCTTTAAGGAAAACTGATCTTCTATTAGGATTTTTTTCAAGTCATTCCTTAGTAGAGTTGCCAATTCGTTGGTTATTTTTTTAGAACCAAACTTTCTCTCACCACTTACCTATGAATTTTCCAGAATCCAATAATTAGCAAGGGTAAGAATTGGCCAAAAAATAAGTAAAGGACTGCTAAACCTTTACCTCTAGTCTTCAGGCTCTATGAAACCTAGGAGGGTATTCCTAATTGTGTTCATATGACATTCCTCTTTCATTTGAACAAGAATATCTTCCTACAAAGAAAATTCTCACGTAGAGGCCTGCTCAAAAAATAGAATGTATCAAAGAAGTTAGCCACTTCTTAAGAAGAATTCACATTAGGAGTGTGAGAATGGTAATGCTTAACATATTTGCAACCCTTTTGTAGAATTTGATTCAATGAACGGTTTACTGCTGAACAAATCCACATAACACAACATAATTACATCACTCAGAATAGTACCTCGTCCTTGGAACATAGTCAATTCTAACATCTATATAAGGGTATGTGTAGGATCATGATGGGACAAAAAGTAGCAATATGATGGGTATGCGGCTGACAACTTTTTTTTACCCAAAATTGATAAAATGAAAAGGGTTTTTAAAGGAGATTCTCAACTTTCCACCAATATAAATTATTCTTTACTTTGAATTTAATAAGTAATTATTATTCATTTTCTATTCAAATTGCGACTAAAGTCTTGATTGATAGACTGATTGAAAAACATCTATAGCTTTCAAATGGTATCACATTTTTTGAATCCAAAACATGCTTCACATTCTATGCTTCACATACTATAGGATTAAAAAAGAAAAAATTACTTTCATGAAGTTTTGACCAAGTTAAGGTGGTCAGACATACAAGGTTTTTATATTTTTTAAAAGTTGTAATAAAAAATTCATAATTAATTATTTGCTTGGAAAAAAATTACAAAAAAATATGTATCACATCGGTACATGAGTCATCTACATATATCTACAATATTATAAAAAAAATTATCATTTTATTGTGGTTAGGGTGGTTAGACAGACACCTACTTATTTTTTCCCTAAAATTTAAGTACTACTGCATTGAAATTTCAAATTTTCACCAATTAGATTTTTTTTTTAAACAAACCTAGTAGTTTAGAAACTACATTCAACTTTCTATAGATTCTATTGTTACATATTTTTGAAATAATATTGATAACTTATTCAAATTTTTACGTCAAGTTTCCTAACTCTGATATTTCTGAGTTTTTTGCCACTTAAGGGCCTATTTTTTCGATGATGATCCTGCACATACCCATAACTTGAAAGAAAATTTCACACATGGCATTTTTCAAAGCTTTGAGGACACTACATTACAATATCCCAACATTATATCTCCACCATCACTTCTTACCAGCATCCTAGCACTCAATTTAATATAAACCTACAGTTCTATTCAAGCATTTACACCAATTCTTTGAACCAATAAGCAAGAATAAATCCATACATCCATTGAAAATCAATAGAGATAAACAAGATAACCTTTGATTATATTATTCATAATCTCTAAAACTGGTACATAAGAGAGAAAATGGTGTTGAACTTGCACTATTCTATTCTATATTTCCAATATTACTATCAAGATTACATATATTAATAGATTTAAACCTAAGAATCAACATTAGAATGCTTAGTATCCTTTTACAATTCTCTGCGTGACCAATCCAAGAACAACCAACCTCCTCTTTTTACCGGCCCTGAGATCCCATTTATAAAGACATGGGAGCAACAAGCATCAGGCCGAATTACATTTTCATTTTCATTTGATAGTTATTTTCACTTTCATTTCAAAGATTCCCAAATAGTTTTATTTTCTCATGGAAAAATGGGGGGATGTGCCGTAAAAAAATGGCCCCTTGTCATTTTCATGACCTTCTAGGTCTTGTTTCATGATGTTTGGTCTATTTTGATTTGATTTTATATTGTGATGTGGCTTGAGCATGCATATTTATGTACTAAAATTCAAATAATGATGCCTTGTGAAGGTTTTGTGAAGTGTTGTAAAACATTTCTACACTCTTCTAGACTCTATTCATTGCAATTCACCTAAAAATCACCTTTTCATCACTAATCAAGTCCTATTTTGAAGTGTTGTAAAGTCTTATAACAAGATTTAATGCTTTTCTAGGCACAACTTCACTATTTATCCCTTTCTTATGCTTTATTTGACCCTTTTATGCCCTTATAAGCTTTAATTAAGTGTATTTTTGAATGTAAGCCTGACAAACAACATTAAATACAAGATAATTCCTAACAAACATTTTCAAGTCCTAGGTGGGACCCATTCGCCATGGGTGGTGAATGAGTCCCCCTTGACTCCAAATTCAAAATATTTTAAATTCCTTTTGCGTTTTTATTCAAAATCACTTGATCTCGGCCTGTGATGAGGTATTAATGGGTTACTAAGGCACAAGATGGTATAAATAAGTGATTTTCACCTCATTTTACATCTCATACAATCACACATCACATCCAAGCAATATTTTCATTCACTCAAGCATTCAAGCACTTTACAACAACAAATCAAGCATTGTGGAGAATCCATTGATACAACTTCAGATTTTCGTCAACAAGGGTTTAGTAAGTTGATAGCATTTGCATGTTATTTATTTATCATTCTCTTACATTTCATTATGTTATTAAGGGTTTGATTACAAAAGTGGGGTTTGACCAAGGCAAACCCCTATTTGCTAACCCTCAACCATTTTTCCCCTCTTGCATGTGTGTTTGCAGACCTAGGTATGCAAATTTAACACGCATTTAAGTGATTGAGTATTGGTAAACAAGTCAACTAGGTGCTTCAAGTCAAATCTATTATATTTCGTGCTTGGAGAAGGTTTTTTGTCTATTTCTTGTAGAATTGACTTTGGGAACCTGACAAGCAGACATTTCTAGATCTGGTGTTGCAAAGTTGTCTCTTGATTTCTTAGAATTTTGGGAGAGGACTGATTCACCACTAGTGGTGAATGAGTCCCACCTTAAGACTAAAAATCTAGCTTTTTTTAGATTCTAGATCTCGACAATCAGAAACTTGCTTTTGACAGATTTCACCAGTATCAAGAATAATTCACCTCCCTAGGTGAATGAGTCCCACTGTTGATTTTCAGTAATATCAGACAACATTCAGACCATTCTAGATTCCGCAAATTTTGCCCAGGTGCACTCTTATTCAACCTTTCTCTTTCTATTTTGCATTTATTCATCTTTTAGTTCATTTTTGCATATCTTAGTGTGTTTTCCAGCATAGTTTAAATCTTAGTTTTGCATTCATAATCATTCATTTAAATCACTTACTTGCATTTAGTTCACTTCATTTATCTTAGATAACATCATACATACCATAATTTGAATGAAACCCTTAGCATTTTTGGCCCTACCTCTCTCCTTTTAGGTGAAAAACCCTAGAAGAGCTAGAGAAGTGCATTGGTGCCAAAAATCTATGGTTCATTTTGGTGAACCTACATTTTGAACACTTTTCATTTTTTATTTCATTCACCTATTTCATCTTAGATTACATTTGCATCAACATTCATTTAGGACATTGTTTTGTTTTTGCATTCTAGGACTTCTCACATTGCATTAGTGAAAACTTTGTTTAGTGTTCATATTTGCATTGCATATCATTGAAAAACTGAAAATCTGTATTCTGCATCCTTAATTGCATTCTAAACAACATTAGAATCATTTTAAAATTTCTGAAAAACACACAATAATATCATACTGGGACTCATTCACCACCTTGTGCGAATCGGCCCCCCTACACTTTTTACATAGCATTTTCAAACATTTTCTGGCATTTTCCTACATTTCTATTTTCTGTAGTTATTTCTCTGTTACAGTTAGTAGAATTTTTGATATTTTCATTTAAAACTCCTAGATTTCCTTTCATTTACATTCACCCCATATTTTGTGGTACTTGTATGAGTGTTTGGTGCCCCATTGATAATACTTTAGTGAGACGAAGTTCTAGACTCATGGCCTCCTGTGATAACACTTTCATTGTGGACCTTGGGATCTCAAGAGATCCTACTCCTAGTATGGACATTAGGCATTGAAAATACCACTTCTATTCCTTCACCTTTCCATCCAATGAACATTGACACACAAAACAACTCCCTCCCGCAAGAAAAGGTCATTAATATTCATGAGGATTTTGCACACTTACAACAAGACTTGTCACTTGAAAAAAATTCTACCACCACCATACCTACAATTGAAAACCTTCATCGTTTGATTGAAAGTGATGATGGCTTGCAATTTATGAAGAAAATTGTTGATATTTACAATAAACATGCCTCTTCTAATACCCAATTCACAAACATTGTTGTAAGCCAAGGAGGACCTCAAGTTCCTCCCCCTTCAACCATAGCATCCATACCAACTTATACCAACCCGCAAGTCACCACAACTATGCACCGGATTAGTTATGTGGTTCCTTCTTTCCCAATTCCAACTTGCATTCCTAGTTCTCTTGTGGCATCGCAAGTTCCTTCCACTACCTTCACCCCTCTTAGTGTTCCTTTCACTTCCCCTAACATCACATACACTCCATCACCATTTTCCCTTCCACATCAAACCACTTAGCCTGACCCTATTCTTACACAACTCCTTACAACTGTTTCATCCATGCAATAAAAACTTTCCACCATTAGCCAAGGTCAAACTGCTCCAGCCACATACCATGTTCATAATAGCCCCTTATCTTTAGAAATCTTACGCACATAGATGCCACAAGGGATAAAAATGCCTCAGTTTGAGAAATACAGAGGTCAAGGAGACCCTATCAACCATGTCAATGTTTATACAACTTTATGCAGTGATTTTGTCCTTGATGATAAAATCTTAGCCAATTTTTTTCCAAGGACCTTGAAAGATACTACCTTAGAGTGGTTTTCCAACTTGCCCAATCATTCCATACGATCATTTAATGAGCTTGTAGATGCCTTTGTAAGTCACTTTCAAGTTTATATGACCCCTAAAAGGACAATGGCTAACCTCATGCATTTTAGAAAAATACTGATGAGAAAATCACTAATTTCATTTCACGTTATCAGTCATCGTATTCTCGAGTAGATGTCAAAATCCCTAATTTACATCTGTAGAAGATGTTTATCAAAAAATTACACACAAACCTTTAGGATAAGTTAACTATGATGAAATTCCCTTTGTTCATGCACTTATGCACAACCTTGTGTGAATACCATAACTCGGTTTCAAGTCGTGATTCAAAATCCACTTCTAACTGAGCTGAAAAACCTGAACACAACAATCAAAACCTTCTCAAACCAAATAGAGGATTTATATTGTTCAATCCGCCTCCTCAACCACAACTGCAACCCACCCAACCAATTCCAAAGCAAGTGGTAGCTGTTAAAGCAACGATGCCTTATACCTATGGGGACTCGAAGAGACAATTTACTCCCTTACCCAATACCCTCCATAATACAATGAACCAATTGCCCCAACAACACATGATCACTTTGCCACCTGTTAAACCACTTGATCCCACACAACCATTACCACCCACCTTCAAACCTAATGCTTATTGTCATTTTCACTACCAAAATAGACATGACACCAAACACTGTAAGCATCTCAAACATTTAGTCCAAGACCTCATTGATTCGGGCCATTTTTCCATTGTGGGTGTTAATGATAAAGGCAATAAGTCCATTGCACCACCTGAACATAATTTACAATTTTTCACCAATCCCATACCTAAACACAATATCTCATTTTTCAAGGCTAGTGAACCTTCAAACACCGATGTAATGAATGTTAATATAAACAGTGAACAACATGATATAACTCCAACTATTACCCAAGTTACTCCTATGGATAAACTTGTGGGTACGATAGATGTTATCCATTGTAAGGGACACAATAATAAACCTCTTGATATCACTTTTTCTGCTAAAGATATACTTCAAAAACTACTTGATGGTCCTCTTTACATAGCTGGTAGAATATATGATAAGCCCACTAATGGGATATTAATAGATCTTGCCTGTGGTGAGAATGTGATCACATAGGAGTTTTTAGTATTACATGATCTCTATCAAGATGATTATAATAAACCGACTTCATGGATTAAGAAATATACTGGTTTTGCATGCCCTATGATCGGATCGATCATGCTCCCATTACAAATAGGATCCAAAACTTTGAATGTAACATTTTCAATTATTACACAATCAAATCAATTTTTTTTGAGGCTAGGCCACCTTTGGCTTTGCTCAATGAAAGCAGCCCCATCAGTGGTTCACAAGTGTTTGAAGTTTCCACATGGCAATGAAATTTTACCGTACACCATAGTGGCTTTAATCCCTTATCCTCTAATGGTAATTTTTCCTTAGAAGCATTTTGGCTTGAACCTGTGGAACCCATCACCCCTTAGAAGGACTTATTTTTCATAACCTATCAAAAGTTCAAAGCCAAATGCATAGCCAAATTGTCTCTTTGTAACATGTCCTCGTCCATTTCCACTCCTCCCATCATAGATGAAACCATGCTTCAACTTGAGTCCAACATCGAACAAACCATAGAACCTCATGACCGACCACCCTTAGACACTTCCCCACCATCATTTAAATGACCAAGGGAAAATGAAATAACTCCCGTCATGCCTCCTCGCATTAAACAAGTGTATAAAGCTAAAGAGAAAGTGGTTGACCTATCTTCTTCAGTTTCTTCTGTTCTTCCCACTTCTAAAGAAAAATAACCTATGATGACTTAATCCACTCTTACACCTCACCAACTTCAAAACATAATTAAATGAAACCGCGGTGCTAGAGAATGTAGGCGTTGTCATCTCCTTGCTTGTTAGTCACGAATGAAATAAAATAAAGAAAACCAACCTCTACCTCTAACAAACAAAATAGATGACCACCCTCCTTCTCCTGACCCGCCACAAGATAGCCCAATCCAACATTCCCAACAAAATGACCCAATCCAATAGCCACAACTTTTAATACACCCTTCCTTGGAAATTACCCTTCGTCCTCCTATTGTCATCAATCTTGATGATGATGATGATGATGTGGAGATAGCCAAAATAGATGAAGAAGTGCATAATGATTTAAACTCTTTATTTTCATCTACCATGAGCTTAAATGATAAGTCTTCTCCACCAAGTGAAGAACCTGGTATGACTCCTAGTTTAACGCTTGCAATTCTTCCTTTGGACTATCAACCACCTTCACATTACACTGAACATGATTGGGAGGCAGATGACTTGTTAGATGGTTGAATTTCATTCACCTAGCTAGACTTTTTGCATTTCTCTTGTCCTTTTGGCATAAATTCATGTGTGTATCATGTTCCCCCGTATCGTGTGTTCAATATTTTCTCTCTCGTCATACAAAAGTCTTCTATTTTTAGCTCTCTTCTTCTACATGTCATGCATCTTTTCTTTTTCTCTTTTCATTTTGTGTTCTACTTTTGGGGATGACGCAAAGCATAGAGACACCCTATCTCTTCCATGTTGACCCAAAAGCTCCTTTTTCTTTTTGTTTTATGTTTTCCTTTTGGGGATGACACAAGGCATTGGGACTGAAATGTCTCCTTCATGTTGAACCAAAATATTTTTCATTTTCTTTTCGCTTGTGTTTTCCTTTTGGGGATGATGCAAAGTGTTGAGACTGCAATGCCTCTTCCATGTTGACCCAAAATGGACTTTCTTTTCCTTTTTTTTTCGCTCTCTTAGTGTCATTCTTCTAGTTCTATGTGCTTTGGGGAATGATGACAATTTTGAGCTCTTTAATAAACACAATGCAGCAACGAACATACTAACCCCAAAACCATAGATACCTTATGTGTTTGGTGTGCTCTTTTATGGGGGGAAACTCCCTTTCTTTGTTCTTCATTTTCGTTGACATGACACAACCTAACTTTGAAACATATGACTTGGTATAGGGCTTTCCAAGTTGGCTCTCATGTCTTGTATTCCTTATGAATTTTCTTCCCTTTGCTACTTTAAAATAATTGCTCACAGAATAATGTGTAGCAATTCCTTTAAGGTGGGGGGCATACATTACCATTAATTCATTTGCATTCTTGGTTCCTAGTGTAGCCTTGTCATTTCATACGATGAATTTGTCACTTTGTGGATGACATTGGGTGTGATGTCCTTCATAAGTGTGATCTATCTTAGCATATTACTTTCCTCTTGGTGGCTTGATGCGATGCACTCCATCCCCTAAGTTGTGAATATACTATTCTTTGATTGGTCCTCTCTTGGAGACATTAGAAATAATGTTCCCTAAGTGGTAGAACTTGCATGAACTTAAAAATACTCCTTTAAACATCTTTTATAATTTTTACATTTTTGCATTTTACATTTTTCATTTTTTCCACCTTGCATATGCAACTTGCATGCCTGTGGTACCTTCCTTTTTGTTCATGAGTTATAAGCATATGAAGCTTTGCTTATCTCATGAAGCACGAATTGAAATTTTTCCTTGTCACATGTTGTTAAAGTTATCAAGAGGTATAACTTTGATATGGTTGAGCAGGAAGCCCATCTAGCGGCATGACTTTTCCCCATAGCCACCTTTGTATTTGTGAGTGCATACCAACTAGCGTAGGTATCTCCTCCCTTGGGATTTCTCACCCTACAGATAACCAGAAGTTCTATGGCCTCAAAGTGAGTATACTTGGGCCTTCTCACTCGATAGACCACCAAGAGTTCTGTCGCCCTAGAGTGAGTATACATTCTCAATCAGCCTAGATCTAATCCAAAACTAGTTGGACATATGATCGAAGCTTCATCCGATTCTCAACACGTGTGTTCCTTTGTTCTTATGCTTAATTTTCCATGGGATCTTCATCCTAGGGGCTTGATCATCCCTCCTGATCATTGTTATTCCATCTTGCTAATGTAAATGCATTTGAACCCTCCTGTTGATGTTCATGACTACTTTAGTGTGAGTTTGAATCAGGTTCATCTTCTCACTAAAGTGGGGGCTAAATGTGCCATAGAAGAATGGCTCCTTGTCATTTTCATGGCCTTTTAGGTCTTGTTTCATTATGTTTGGTCTATTTTTATTTGATTTTATATTGTGATGCGACTTGAACTTGTATATTTATGTACTAAAATTCAAATAAGGAAGTCTTGTGAAGGTGTTGTGAAGTGTTGTAAAACATTTCTACACTCTTTGAGACTCTATTCATTACAATTCACCTAAAAATCACCTTTTCATCACTAATCAAGTCCTATTTTAAAGTGTTTTAAAGTATTATAACAATATTTCATGCTTTTCTAGGCACAACTTCACTATTTATCCCTTTCTTATGCTTTATTTGACCCTTTTATGCCCTTATAAGCTTTAATTAAGTGTATTTTTGAATGTAAGCCCAACAAACAACATTAAATACAAGGTAATTCCCAACACCCATTTTTCAGGTCCTAAGTGGAACCCATTCACCATGGGTGGTGAATGAGTCCCCCTTGACTCCAAATTCAAAATATTTTAAATTTCCTTTCGGGTTTTTATTCAAAATCACTTGATCTCGGCCTATGATGAGGTATTAATGGGTTACTAAGGCACATGGGTTACTTTAGATTTTCATCAACAAGGGTTTGGTAAGTTGATAGAATTTGTATGTTATTTTCTTATCATTCTCTTTCATTTCATTATTTTATTAAGGGTTTGATTACCAAAGTGTGGTTTGACTAAGGCAAACCCCTATTTGCTAACCCTCAACCATTTTCTGCCTATTGCGTGTGTGTTTGCTGACCTAGGTATGCAAATTTAACAAGCATTTAAGTGATTGAAGATTGTTCAACAAGTCAACTAGGTGTCTCAAGTAAAATCTATCATATTTCAAGCTCAAAGAAGGTTTTCTATCCGTTTCCTACAGAATTGACTTCGACAACCCGACAAGAAGACATTTCCAGATTTGGTGTTGTAGAGTTATCTCCCGATTTCTCAGAATTTTGGGAGAGGACTGATTCACCACTAGTGGTGAATGAGTCCCACCATAAGACTGAAAATGTAGATTTTGTTAGATTCGAAATCCCAACAGTTAGAAACTTGCTTCTGATAGATTTCACTAGTAGCAGGACTAATTCACCTCCCTAGGTGAATGATTCCCACTATTGATTTTTTAGTAATTTCAGACAACATTCAGACCATTCCAGATTCCTCAAATCTTTCCTAGGTGCACTTTGATTTAGCCTTTCTCTTTCTGTTTTGCATTTATTTATCTTTTTAGTTCATTATTTCTATATCATAGTGTGTTTTCCAACATAGTTTAAATCTTAGTTTCACATTCATAATCATTCATTTAAATCACTTACTTGCATTTAGTTCACTTCATTTAGCTTAGATAACATCATACATAACATAATTTGAATGAACCCCTTAGCATTTTTGGCCCTACCTCTCTCCTTTTAGGTGAAAAACCCTAGAAGAGCTAGAGAAGTGCATTGGTGTCAAAATTCTACTGTTCAAGGGAAAAAAAAAGGAAAAAATCCATTCAATTTGTTGAAGAAGACCAACCAACCTTCCAAAAGGAATCCTTTGTTGTTGCTGTAGTGCCAAAGTTCCTTGTCCACATCGATCAAAGAAGATTCTCCATCGACACCCAAGGAAAAAACTCACATACTAACTGGAAAAGGAATACTTACCAATGTAACATCAGTGTCCAACACCTCTCCTTCACACCATCCAAAAAGGTTTCCAATTCAACAAAAAAGACAAAAAACCATATACTTTCCAAAAAAGACAAGTTTGTTGTAGTGGCCATGGTGTCATCAAAAACAAAAATGGAACTAGGGTGCTAATCTGATTTGTCAGTGTCAGAGTATGCCCACCCACTCCGCGTTCATGTTGAAACTAGAGGAGCAACTACCCCCCTTGATTAGAATCCTCATATGGCACTAGAGAAAGAAGGTAATGACCATACTCAGGGTTAGTATCACCTTCATCGCCTAAAGGACAATCAGAAACCTCTATGGAGGAGTTATGCCTCCCTAGATAAGCCTTGTGATACTTATTTCTCTTCTTCACTTCCCTCACAGGCTTAACCGATTCCTTCTTTCTAAACTTGACCAATTATTTTGAAACAACCTTGCTCCTCAAATTATAGGTGCTCTTGACAACACCCTGCACAACCTTCCCACAAGATTTCTTCTTCTCCCTTGGTGCTTCAAGAACTTCCAGTATCTCAATTTTAGTTTCAGGAGCATCATCCTGAGAATGAAGCAGATTGAGTCTTCTAGACTGTCTGATTGGTTGAGTCAACTCACTAGGCTTACTCATTTTATAATAAATAGGACAAGGAAAAAAAATCCCCACTTTGAAGAAAGAATTAATACCACCGGCCTATACCCCCAGACTGAATTTGTAGAAAATAACTCTAGACCCACATAGTTTCCACTAACTCAAATGATAATTGTAGATAATTAAAACCCCGACTATCCTAGGAAAGTGAAAATAGCAAGCTGGGTATGTGTAGGATCATCATGCAAAAAACAGGCCCTTAAGTGGCAAAAAATTAAGAAAAAACAGAGTTAGGCAACTTGATGTAAAAATTTGAAAAAGCTATCTATATTATTTCAAAAATATGTAAGAATAGAATCTGTAGCAAATTGAATGTAGTTTCTAAACTACTAGGTTTATTTTAAAAAAAAAATCTATTTGGTGAAAATTTGAAATTTCAATGCAGTAGTACTTAAATTTAGGGAAAAAATAAGTAGGTGTTTGTCTGACCACCCTAACCACAATAAAATGATAATATTTTTTTATAAGATTTTAGACATAAGTAGAGGACTTATGTTCAGGATGTGATGCATATTTTTTTGTAATTTTTTTTCAAGTAAATAATTAATTATGATTTTTTTATTACAACTTTTAAAAAATATAAAAACTTGTATGTCTAACCACCCTAACATGTTCAAAACTTCATGAAATTCAACTTTCATTTTTTAATCATATAGTATGTGAATCATAGAATGTGATGCATCTTTTGGATTCAAATTTTTTGATATCGTTTGAAATATATAGATGTTTTTCAATCAACCTATATATCAGGACTTTAGTCGTAATTCAAATAGAAAATGAATAATAATTATTTATTAAATTCAAAGTAAAGCATACTTTATATTGGTGGAAAGCTAGGAATATCCTTTAAAAACCCTTTTCATTTCATCAATTCTGGGTAAAAAAAAGTTGTTAGCCACATACCCTACAAATGCCCACCATATCACCACTTTTTGGCTCATCATGATCCTGCACATACCCAACCAGTTAATTCATATTTGGAACATGGTACTTATAAAAACCAACTTACCTAGGACACTAACCTCAAAACCTCTACAAAAAAGCTAGACTTAGATACGTTTCCTTTGGCTCTAGACCAATCTCTTAATTCTTGATTACTACAACTGGTGAGATAAAAATAGTAGATTATCCATGCTAAGTAGAAAAAATAGGAGTGTGTAGCCATTAATGTTCATGGAGAGTTTCATGCGAGCGAGCTTACAACTAGCCACTCAACTTTGAATCTGGGCCGTCGATCCCTTTAGATTTAAAACACAATCAATGCATTCCTTAGGCATCAACCTTAGATTTTATAACTTGTGCCTCAAAAATGATACCACCTCAAAAAGCTGCCACGTCTTCACTAAACTCCATTACTCATCTCTAATCTAATAGCCATCGTGTATCACCTCTCTGATCCGTTCTCTTTCAATTAAATTGGTGAGGTACAAAGAGCCAATGATGAGGAGAATATTCCTTTACATTCCATCACTAATTGCACATTTTCCTTCTTTCTCTGTAGTTTTATCAACAATGAGAGCATTTGGCATGATGAAATCCCAATCATGGGATCAAAATCCACCCTTTTGATAATATTCATATCCTATCGCTTATCACTGATACATGTTTTAAATTTTGGATTACATCAAGTATAGGAGAGGAAAAGTGATGAAACATGATTAAGCCACGTGTATCTCTTTAAAATCAAAGGTACACAAGGTACTAACCATGGAAAATCCTCAAAATGGTGAAGGAATATTTGAACTGGAGACCACATCACTCATCACCCATTTGAAACTCAAAGTTTGGAACTTATTCACGATGAGAAATGGCATAAAAAATGAAAAGTTCAGAAGGGTAATCGCGCATTGTGGATTCACACCACAAAACCCACAAGCAATCAATGATAAAGGAGAAAAAAATGATAATGAAAGAAGCACATATATTGCACATCATTGATGCAAAACACAAGACCCATAACCTATCCATGATGAGAAAAACAAGAGAAACACCATTCATCACTCATCTCTAATGTAAATTGTGCATTCACAAAGCTATCCATGATGAGTGATAAATGAAGGCAGTAAATGGGACTTAAGTGAAATAATTTTGCATGTGCTCATAAGTGGTATTGAGAAAAAGGGGACCTCTTAGAACAACGTATGAAAAGGTCTTGAAGGACTTAGACCACATTATGACAAAGGATACAAAGGCCAAACAAGGCCGATAAATCAACCTTATTAAAATAAATGTATTTATCACCTTAGAAAGGGGCTAGTAACTTCAGATCTTGATAGCTCAAGTAGTTTCAACATGACTAGGTACATGCAGGAAAGGGTAAACAAAAAATTATATTGCTTTCAAGGGAAAAGACTAAAGCATTTCTAGGAAGGGCTTTGATAACTAAAAACCCAAGGCATTGATAGTTAACAAAACCCTAAGTCTAGACAATTGAAATTGGCCAAATTTTATAGAATTTAGAAATGGAACCAAAATTTTAGAGGTTCCATCAAGTTGATCCATAGGAAAGACTGGAGCTAGTCGTGCTGCGGCCCAACACTCCTCATATGCATCTATAGTACCCATTTCATCAGCGTTAGAGATTGGGGGCATATCAAGATCCTCATTGTCTGAATCATTTGAAACAACATCATCGACTATGAGCTATCTCGTATCTCCAGGCCTACGGGCACTCTACACTGATCGTGGGTAAAATGGTCATGCTATTGGAGGAACCTATACCTACCCAAACTACCTCATGACACGATCATAGTAGAATGGTCTCACTACGTAGTCATGTCTCCCTAGTAGAAACTGATAGCTCTGCATCCTCATCAAATGGTGGGTCTCATCTGTCCATTGTGATATTAGCTGGTAAGGTCTCCATAAGATGTCTTGATCTAGATGGTCAAATTTGACTCTAAAAAATAGAAAATCTCCATACTGCCATGCTTGTCTCAATGGATAACTAAAAGAGCATGGGTATCTCCACTAGCAAATGCCTTTATCTTCACATCTTATTCAATTGCTTCTTTCCTTCTTGTAGTTAAAACATTCTTCAAAACATCAAGATATTGGTTCTCAATTTTATCTAAGTCGATGTCAAATGCTATCATATACTTGACTATGACTTCTTCAATGGTCGCCTTTTCTTCACCATTAGATTCTAGATATATTTTGGTTGTCTCTTTGAAGAGACTAAATTTTGAAATGCTATTAAATAAAGCATCAAGCTTCACAGGGATATGTTCCCTTATTAAAGGGGTCTTTTCATTCTTCTTCCCCTTTCCTTTAGGAGGTTTCTCTCCATCAAATTTCTTTTCTCCTTTCTGAATAACAAAATATTTCTTTTTACTTTTCTACTTCTTCCTCACTGCTTGTGTTCACAATGTCAATTTTTTCTTTCTTTGCACTACTCTTTTCCATGGAGGCTTGAGACATCTTCTTCTTCTATATCCTCTTCATCCTCACAACTAATATATTTCTCTCTTGTGGAATTTTCCTTTCTTCTCCTTTAAGGAGCCTCTTGCTGCTCAGGGACACTAGATGTAGCTTTCTTCTTAACACCAACTTCAGGCTTAGTTTCAAATATTTTTTTATTATTTTCTTTTCCTTTTGTTTTAGGTGCACTTCATTGGATTTATCCTCATAGGTTCCAAACCTATCTTTTGTAGTATCTCTTGGTTTTCTAAACATAATCTTTGTAAGTCTAATAAGCTCCTCTGTTGTAGCCTCATATCACAGCTCTAGGTTCCACGCAGTTCTAGGTTCAATTGCCTCCATAATGTAGTTATCTCTATTGATCATGAAAGTTATATCATTCTTGTACTGCTTAACTATACTTTTTGGGATTCTTTCTCTTTCTTGCATTTTACCTTGAAAAGAATTAAAGAAACCTCACAACATAGAATGTTGGGTTTCTAGTTTCCCTTACCTTCTCACGTGGTCTCTAATCTAAATTGCAATAGGAATTTTTTCCAACCACACAATGTTCTTTTTACCAGGAACTTCTCTAAGAAAGTAGAATGATAAACATACAATTAGGGTACCATACCAGAAAGGGTATCGAGATTCTTTGGTCTTCTAAAGATTTTCCATCAATTGTTGTCTCAGGAGTTTTCATAGATCAATATCCAGACCTTCCTTCACCATCTGGTGAGCAGTATGAATGACGGTAGCTAACAAAAAGTTATCTTTGTTTATATAATAGATCTTATATTCAATCACCATCAATGCATGCTTAACCATCAAATCATCAATTTCCTTCACCGTTAGGGATCGCTTATCAAATTTTACATTGGTGAGCTTCATTACCACTTCATTTTTCACTACTTTTCATGTTAAAATGGGTCCATTAGGGAACAAACCTATTACAACCCTAATTGCATCCTTAGTAATTGCCATATCAAGACATGAATTTTTCATGGATTCAGCTCAGTACATACTTAGCCCATTCATCCTCTTGGAAGAAATTTGGAAAGTTATTCCACACATCCAACTTCTTCTTCGTCAAACTTCCAAATTCAGGTTTCAATTCAAAGCCATCTCCTAACAAATCATTTACCCAATATTCCACAATATTCAAATGATCATGTATTCTTCCATTTTTGTGTGAATGTAGATTCACATAGCCTCTGTGTGCATCACACCATATGGAACCCTCAAAAATGTGCCTTTCAGATCCATTTTTGTGGATTTAAATAGATGTTTCTTGAACTTAGGTCTCAGTCATTCCAATACATCAACTACTTGTAGAGTAAACATTTTGAATCACTTCTAAAATTGGGGTATAAAGAGAAACTGCAAATGTCTTTAGAATTCTTCACTAGTTAGGGTTTAACACAATGCACCAAATGCTTCAAATCACCTTTTCTCTACTCTCCACTCTTCAAATGATCAATTGAAAATGACTTAATCATATGTGAAATCACATATAAACACTTTTTAGATGACCTAAAATGCATTGATTTCAATGAATAATGTTAGGTTAGAAAGCTAACAAACCCTCACTGTATTAACACAGTGACCTTTAATCATTCAGTAGATCTCTACAATATGAAATTTTATAACAAAAATTCCATCAGTGGATCAACCATGTCGATCTACACATGTACCAGTGTGCTAAAGGAATCAACACCACAAATTTGGTAGGGGTCTTAAGGGTTTTCTGTTAAAAATCCCCTTGAGCTAAAGCTCTTTATCTAGTTTCCAAAGGAAACATCTACACTAGGAGCTGGAACATACTCAGTCTTTACTTCACTCTCATATTTCTTCTTCCAAATCTTATTCATTTCCTTCTTCATGTCAACTGGATCCAATTTCTTCTCTAGTAGACCATTCTTCTTCTTTCGTGAAACATAGGGTTTCACATTCTTAGATCTATAGAACTTTCCTATGTTTCCTAATTTGTTACAATTGTGACATATGACACCTTTTTGAACAAGCTTACTTCTTTCTATTCTAGATCTACATCCACTAGCCTTATGACCAAATCCATTGCATACATAATAGTAGCCATTGAAAGATTGAAACATCATGCCATTATTGTAACCACTCATCATCTAATTTCTGCATTCACTACCAAATCTATTGCATGCAAAATGCTAACCAAGAAATGATTAAATATTTCAATTCAGTCTACTTCTACACTCTACAACTCTATGTCCAAATTTATTGCAAGAATAATATTAAAAATTAAAATATGAGTACCTTTGTGCATTATGTTGTCTGATAAGAGGCCTTGAATTCTTTCTTCTGGTTCTGGATCTATTTGACATTTTTCTTTTTTTCATCCTTCTTTTCAACATTGTTTGGAGATTGATTTTCCTTTGAAATATATCCTTTCTCAAACCCTAATCCTTCTTTGTCCTTAGAAGCCTTTTGATTTGCAATCATCTCATCAAGCATTGTGAAACTCTTCTTGAAATTGTCCTCTTGATTCTTTGCTTTATCCAGATCTGATCTCAAAGTTACAATCTCTTGTTCGAGATTTGAACATTGTTTAGTTTTTTCTTTCAATTTGGTATTCAGGCAGCCTTTGACTCTTTTTCCTTCTTCAACTTGCACTTTAAGACTATTGATAGTCTCATTTGATTGGTTGAGCTTCTCATTTGTTTCCTTGATTCTTTTTGTAGCTTTCTTGAGTTTCTCTCTCAACTTCTTAATACAATCATCTACATCATTAAGATCCATTTTTAGATCTCTATTCTCAATTTTTTCTTTATCCATACCATCAAGGGATGATTTGAGTTCTCCTTCAATATCAACCTCACAATCTTCTTTAGTAAATCCTTCAGGGATAATCTCTTCCAGAGGGATATGATACTTCCTTGTAGCCATGTGTTCAACTTCCAAGATCTACCTCAATGAGCAAGCCAATTGGAGGAACTAAGCTTTGATACCAATTCTTGAACACCTAAAATACGAAGAGGGGGGGTGAATCTGTATTCTTTAAAATTCATTTTAAAACTTAAAATACATTTCACAATATCTCATTCAATGTGCAATAATGAAAGAAACATTAAAATAATGCATCAAAAGGTTCTCATCATGGGAATTGAGGCTCTCCATTAAAGGTGCTAGGCCTCCCTCCATTCAGATATGCCAAATGAGAGAATCTACACAAAATTATTCATAGGTGCTAGGCTCTATTCGAACCCTATCCCCATCCATTCTCTAAATTAGGTTTAGTTGTTTCGCTTGGCTAAGATGGTCACAATAAAGAACAATGTTCTTGAAGGAATTTAAATAACCAAGAAGATGCGAAGCATTAGCAATACTCAGGTAGGATAAATCAAGTGAATCCCAGAGTCCCTCTCAAGATATGCAAGATGATGTGAGATTTCTATTTTCCTAAATAATTGTGGTTACTTATCCCTATAGGCCAACAATCTTTTCCAAAAGCCCGTCATTCAAGAAGCATAAATTAAAATGATTCAAGGATGTCATGAGAAGGGGGTTTGCAATAATGACCCAATATATATTATTTGAGTTGTAATTATTTATCATAGGTTTCAATATATGGTTTTCCTTTCCCCCCATGCCAACTAAATCTAGTAGGAAGGGGAGCCTCATGTGGGCCACATATAGTGGTTCTTAAGATGCACATTTTCTTTCCTTTATATAAGATCACATTCCACATCAACTTACAAATCATATTAGTAGTAGCTCTGAAGATCCACATGTACCAATCGATGCTTAACATGTAATCCCACATTTGCTTACTAGTCATAAGGGCTATGACAAGAGTAAGCAATAAATCAATAACATTTAAGCAATTAGAATGAGCTCTCCTCATTTTGGATATTGTTTTTTTAATTCTTCAAGGATAAAACCTTTGAATTTTGTTGGTAGAGTGGAGTAGTCTCTCCAACATCTCATATAATCAAAGATACCCCTATGTTGGACATGAAATCAATGACCTTATTAAATTCTCTATAAATATGAGAATTGTTTTCTATCCCAGTTCACGAGGATATTCTGGATATCCACATTAATATCATCACAAGACCATCCAACAAAACCTTTACCTTTGATAGCATTAATGATATAGTTTTAGAGTCACCTTCCACCTATAGAGTTTTGCTCCCTATAGAGAAAGCTATTTTGATACCACCAAGCATAGCCATAGCTTCATATATCATAGAATATTGATCTGATACCCCCTACATAACCAACAATAAAATTTCCTTTGAAGTCTCTTATTATATCCCTCATAATACTAGGGCATGGGTTTCGTTTTGTAGCACCATAAAAGTTGAGTTCTTGACCAACCCAGTTGTGGACATCTCCTTCAGTGTTTTATCTTGCCATAAGTTTAGAGTTATTAAAGGAGTTTGAGTGTAGATGTAAACCCCAATTAGGGGATACAATGATATCTATTACATTGGGGGGCCTTCCTAGGTATTTCAAACAACATAAAGATACATTCTTTTTTAGAAGCCTGAAGAAAGTACCGATGATCCGTAAAGCATAAGGGATCTATGACAAATGTTGCTAAGTGATTATGCACAAAGGTGTAAAGACATCAACAATGGAGTAACAAGAACATTAAATAGAGATAATTCAAACATAGAACCAAGAGAGAGAAAAGAAGACACCAATTTGTTTACGAAATTCGTCTGAGTGGACTATGTCTCCGTGTCTATCTCAACTGAGTGACCAATCTATTGAAATGTTCTGAATTCGTAGTACAATATCCAATGGAGCCTCTTGCAACACTGCTTTACAATATCTGTAGCCTATCCACAAAGTCATAAAAAAATTCTCACTCAAACCCCTCTCAAAAGCTCTCCAGGCTAGGGATGATTAACAAATAGTAAGGAAACTGATTTTTCCTAAAGGATCTACTACAAGGTTATAACATCATTACATCACAATTCAAATTCTCCTAATTCCCTCTCAAATTCTCTCACAAAAGGCTCTCAAAGACCAAGAGAATGGGATGGAGAGATGGATACAATGGAGAATGATCAACTCCGAATGTGATGATCAACTTAGGAAGTGATGATTTGTGAAGCCTCCTAGCTCCTCCTTTTATACTTCAATTTTTCCCATTTGGGCCAAAACCACCAATTTTTGGAATTTTTCCCCTTTAAGGGAAAAGAACAAACAATTTCCCCCATTTACATAAAAAATCCAATAATACCTCCATAATAAAAAAATTAAATTGTTTAGAGCCCCTTGTTTATTCAGGCTAGTTGGTTGTTAGGGGGGTTTTGTTTTTCTTTAATTTAAATCCTAACTAATAACCTTTTAAAGGTTATTTGTTGTGAATTTCGGGCTTAAAAAATGTCAAATAAAATTGAGCCCATCCATATATATAAATGCATTGGTGGTCTAGCGGTGGATATTAATTTTAGTAACCGGCCAGTCGAGGGTTCAACTCCCACCGACCTTTTAGCCTTCCACCATTTGAACAAACTTTTAACAAAACAAAATAAATAAATAGACCACTGGTGGAGTATTGAGGGTGCTACGTGGCATCCTTAGACAATGCCACGTGTCAAGTTGCTATTTGTCAATGATGCCCATGTGTCTGATGATGTGTCACTAGCGGTGCTCTGATGTGTCTGCCAACTGTGTGTTGATGTGGCTGATGACGTGTCTGCTGACTAAGCTGCTGACTGGGTTAGGGATGATACGTGCCAACTAATGATTGCTTCGTACAAGCTGACGCATATGCCGAGTCAACCTGCCATGTCACCTGTATGGCTGACATGTGTCAGCTCCTGATTGGTCCACTTTGGCATCCGTACGATGACACGTCCACCAAGTCAACATGATGATGCCATGCTGATGTCATCAACTGTACCATATGGTACCCTAGACAATTAGAAGCTTTGACTGGCTATATCTCGCACATACGAGCTCCGATTAGCACACAATGAACGTTGTTGGAATTGTGACAATGAGACCTTTGCGATGATGCTGACTTAGATCAATTTTGATGATGTCAAATTTTGACCCTTTATGTCCTAGCTAGCTGAGTTGACCGAGCTTTGACTAAAGTTTGACTGGCGATATCTCACACATATGAGCTCCAATTTTGATGAAACAAACATCATTGGGTTCGTGTCGTCAAACTCTTCGAATTGAAACCACTTTTAGCTGATTCCAAGTTGGTTAAATTCTTCGCCTTCTAGACGACCTCCTAGTCTAGGGTTGACCCAACTTTGATTGCGTGTAACTTGAGAAAATAGATTCCTTTTTCGTCTATTCAACTTGGGCCAAATTCAGAATTTTGAGCTCTATGCCATGACACCACTTCTGAGAGAAACTAAAACATTTCAATTTTTAGGTTTTGAAGATCCACTTGGATCAACCAAAAACCACCTTAGGGTCTTTTCTTTATTGCAAAAGACCATATTATTCCTTTCCTTCTAGATGCACCAACAAATGAAGGGGGGACTTGTATCCAAATTTCCCTAATTAGGGGGTGAGTAAAAGGGGAAACTCAATTTTCAACAATTTTTTTGCCACTATCATTCATGGACCAGTAGACACCTAGTTTTTGTAGAGCAAAGGCGAAAACCTCAACATCAAAGGGGAAATGTAATAAAATGTGAGACATTAATTCCTCATCCATTTTGTATAAAGTGTATGTATTAGGGATATCAAACCCTCTCTTCCTTAGGTTGTCTTGGGTGAAGATTCTGTTGTGGGCAGTTGTCCACTAAAACAAGTTAATCTTTGGAATTAGGTGTTAGTTCTAGAGTTGTTTCCAAAATATATCACATGGACCATGCTCACATAATAGATTATAAGTTGATTTGGCAGTAAGGTTTCCTTTAATATCCTTATCCCAGAAGAAGCTATCTTCTTTCTAGAACATGAGAATTCTAGTGAAGGGAAGAGTTTTCTAGAGGGGCCAAGTTTTTTCTTAACCCTTGAGTGTTGTGGCAACATCTCGAGCTCCAACATTTCCATTTTTGGGAGCCTAGTTGTCCAATGAAGTAATCAACAAAATTCCTACCAAAGTAGCTTGAGGCAAGACCTTGAAGGTACTTGAAATTAGATTGGTTGAGGGGATGTCCCAAGATCCAGGAATCATTTTGTAACCATTCCCCAGTTTCTATCTCAGACCACCCTAGAGCAGTTGTTTTGATTTGATGACATTGTTCCAAATTAAAGATCCATGAGGGTGTTCAGTAGTGTAAAGGCTCAAGTGATAAAGGGGATGAATTTTTAGGTATTTGGCATTCAAGATAGTACACAAATCCTTATTGTTCCTCAAACGATCCCAACCAATCCTAGCTAGAAGAGATTTTATGTAGTTTAAATTTTTCTAATCCCAATCCCACCACTAGTTTTGGGAATATAAACAGTATTCCAACATAGTAGAGAACTTTTTATTCTCCTCTATACCATACTAGAGGAAGTTTCTTTGAATTCTTTCTAATTTTTTTACTATGTATCTAAGAATTTGAATAGGGATAGGAAATATATAGGAATCCTTTGTAAAGAAACAACAAGGAGTTGTAATTTACCCACACAAATCAATATAGATCATTTCCAACCAACAAGTTTTTTTTGCAACCTTATCGACATTGAATTCCAAAAAATTAGGGTTGACTTCCTTGGTCCAGCTAGAGGTAGACCTACATAGACTAGAGAGAGAGGGGCACTATCACAACCAAGATTAGTAGCAACCTTATTTTGAAGAGCCCATGTGGTGTTAAAAAAGCATATCATGCTTTTTGTGTAATTTTCATATTGGCTAGAGATGGAGACATAATTATTGAGGTGCATGTATTCCATTTCCTAGTTTCTACAATTAAGGCTTTCCCAAAGAGAATAGTATCATCTATAAATTTTTGGATAGTTGAGGGGTCCAAAGAGGTAGCAGATTTGATCCCCCTGATAGCACCTTCTTTTAGAAGTTTAAAAATATTCCGTCTTAATACATCCACAATCATGATGAAGAGATATGGGGATAGTGGGTCACCTCGCCTAATCCATTTACCCTCACAAAAGAAGCCATATGGAACACCATTAACAAGAAAAAAATACTTGATCATAGAAATACATTCTTTGATGCTCGATTTATAACAGGTTGATTGAAGCTAAACTTAGCAAGGACTTTTGGAAGAAACTTTGATAAATTTTTTTTATAGGATTTTGAGATATCAAGTTTAAATGCCATACTTGCATTATTACTTATATCCAAAGAATGAAGGCTTTCATGCACATAGAGATAGTAGCATCCATAATTAGATAGCCTTGGACAAAGCTTTTCTGACAATGGCTTGTCATTTTCTCTAGAAGGGGATTCAATCTATTAACCAAAATTTTGGAGAATATTTTATAGATGGTATTATATAATCTTATTCCTGTCTGAAGTCATCCATGGTTTGAAGGTCTAAATTTTTAGGAATGAGAGCTATAAATGTGTTGTTTAGTTGCTTCAGAAGTCTTCTAGATTTAAAGAAGTCTTTAGAGGCAAGGAAATAATCTTCGCCCACGAAGTCCTAAAACTCCAGAAAGAAAGCCACGGGAAACCATTAGGCCTAAGGGATTTGTAAGACCCCATGCTGAAAACAACTAATCAAATTTATTCAAGAGTAATAGGCCCAAGGATAGAGACACTAAATTCATCTATTATGGTGGTAGGGGTGCTATCCAACAACTATTCTTCCAATACATTAGAGTGGTTGACAATATACTCCATGAAAAAATGTTGGAAGTACTCAGCTCGACAATATTCTCAATTTGTTCTAAAGAAGTGCTTTCTATCCCATGATTATCTTTAAGTTTGGTAATTTAATTCCTTTTTTTGTGTTTGAGGGAAGAAGGATGGAAGAAAGTAGAGTTCTGATCTCCTTTTTGCTATTGTATTCTATATTTTTGTTTCCAAACTATTTCTTCTTTCTTGAGCACTTTAGACTAGTCTAGGTAGTAATCCTTCTCAAAGTGGCAAGTCAATTCAACCAAATCACCATTAGCTATTTTTGCCTCAATATCTTTGAGTTTAGCCATCAAGTCACATTTTTGGTGAAATACATCATCAATGAACCACTTTTTCCAACCTTTCACCATGTTTTTAATATTTTTGAGTTTTTGAGTCACTCGATACATTGAAGATCTATGAATGGGAATATTCCACCTAGTGGATAATCTCTCTTTGATTTTCTAAGTCACTGAGTACATTGAAAATCCTTGAGTTTAGCATGAATGTTGTTAGCAAGCTAAAACAAAAATTAGCTAACAAGTTTTTGATAAGGATCTAGGGGTTGTTAAGAAAATTCTTGGAATGATAATCGTAAGAGATAGGCAGAAAAAAATTATAATTGTCACAAGAAAAGTATATTGAAAAGGTTTAGGATAGGTTTCACAAGAAGAATTCGAAGATTGCTAGCACTCCTTTAGCTTTTCATTTTAGGTTATTCTCCAAGTCATGTCCTAAGACACAAGAAGAAAAATAATGTATGAAAGAGTGCCTTATTCCTTTGTTTTTGGGAGCCTTATGTACACAATGGTTTGTGCATGACTCAACTTTTTTCATGCACTGGGAGTGGTTAGTAGGTTTATAAGTAATCCTGGTAAGATTCATTAGCAAGTAATGAAGTGGATTTTGATATTTTAAAGGGCATTTCAAATCATGTTTTGAGATATAGAGGGAAATAGGCTCAACTACAAGGATTTTTTTATTCCAATATGATTGGTGACTTGGAAAAAAGGTGATCTACCACTAGTTACATGTTCACATTTTTAGGGGCAATAATTACTTGGACTTCTAGATTTCAACAAGTGGTAGCACTCTCTATTACCAAAGAAAAATATGTTGCACTCACCTAAGGTGCTAAGGAAATGCTATGGTTGCAACATTTATTAGGTGAATTAGGTTGTAGACAATGATTTTTTAATTTGATTAGTAATAGTAATAGTATAATTAATTTGGAAAAAAACAAGATTTCTATTCCCTCACTAAGCACATAGACCTTCGATATCATTTCATCTAGAGCATTCTTGAAGAGAGAAAGTTGAGGTTGGAGAAGATACATACTACTGATGAATCTTATTGATGCAATTATGAAGTTAGTCAGAAAGGAGAAGCCCGAGTTCTACTAAGATTCTCTTGATCTTGTCAAAATATGACAACAAGCCTTTAAATGTGCAAATATATTTGAACATAATTACTTGCAATAGTAATTTGGACTAAAATCCCCCCATCCCTTCACTTCTTCTTGTTGTCTCTACATATTTGGAGACTTTTAAAACATTTGTATCATTAATGTTGAGGATGTACGTGTATCCGTTGTAACAAATAATAAAATAGAGACTATCCTTAAGCATAAGAATTGTGCCTCCTCCCAAAAATACAAAGCCTATGCAATGCTATTTAGGAGGAGATAAGGAAAAGTGGCGTAAGATTCTTTTTAAATTTTATTTGGGTAGTGAACAAAAACACTCACATTTCAATTCTGAGTTGGGATAGTGATTGCCACTCTAGACTATATTATGAAATATTTATAGAAAATTGTTTCATAAATATGCGTATATTCAAAATTGGTATTTTTGGTTTCACAACTATAAGAAAGTTAGAGCATAATCATCCTATATAATCTACATTTATTTTATCATAGAATTTAATGATTTGTTTATTGTAACATAGTTTTATTTCTGGATACAAAAAGTTTCACGAGCTTTTTACTAGCTACCTTATAACTTAGTTTACACAAAGAAATCCCTACAATATACATTCTTGATAACTAGCTCTAATAGTACATGCAAAAAAAATCAACTAAAAAACTCCGAATCAATGCTTGTTACAAATCCTTTTACAAAAAAAATGTGAACAATTTTTTAAGTCAAAGTGGGTAGATTTTGTTAAAGTGAGATTTTATTATACTAGGAAGAATGACAACAATAGTACTAGGCAAAGTAGTTTGAAACAAACCCTTAACAAATAAAATTAAATGGGTGAGACTATGGGGGTGGTGAGACTATTTTTATTTTAAGTGGGTGAAGTACTTTTATGTTTTAGTTTTTATTTAAAAATAAGTTTGGAGTATTTAGGGTTATTTTTATATTATTAATCTCAGTTGTTCACATTCTAAGCTTTCATGACCTTTGAGACATTTATAAAAAAAAAGCTCCTTGCCTTGTTTGGGAAGCTACTATTTTCATTCCATGCTTCTTCTAGTTTAAATGGATTAGAAAGGTTATTGTGTTGTTTCTTTTGTTCGAAAAGAGGTTTTGCAATATCTATTGCTTCTTTAGTGTTGACCCAAGACAAGAATAAATAATACTAACAATGTTAAAATACCTTTTCCATAAAATGCAAATATAGTACACAATATTTTGCCAATATAATTAGTTTGATTTGAAGTAAAGATTACATAAACTTTAGCAATTTATAGAATAGGAAACTTTTTACTCATATAAGCATTAATATGAAACCAATGCAAGCTCTTACTAGCACAACCATAAGATTAACAATATATCCTTTCAAGAAACCACACTAGAAACTACTTTTGGAAGACCTATGGAGCTATTTTTCTATTATTAACCTTGTTGTTCACATTCTAGGCTTCCATGACCTTTGAGACATTTACAAAATAATTTTTCCTTGCTTTAGATGAGAAGCTACTATCTTCATTCTATGTTTCTTCTAGTTTAAATGGATTATAAATGTTATTGTGTCATTTCTTTTCTATGCAAAAAGGCCTTGCAATATCCACTACTTGAGTGTTGACCTAAGACAAGAATAAAGAATACTAAAAGCTATATAAAATACATTTTTCCATAAAATGAAAATATAGAACTCAATATTTTTCCAATAAAATTAGTTTGATTTGAAGTAAATATTACTGAAACTTTAGCAATATATAAGATAGGGTACTTTCTACTCATACAGACATCAATATGAGACCAATACAAGCTCCTGCTAGCACAACCATGAGATTGTAGCTCTTTTTGAGAAACCACACTAAAAACCTCCTATGGAAGACCTTAAGGGGCTATTTTTATACTGATAACCTTGTTCACATTCTAGGATTTCATGACTTTTGAGACATTTATCAAAGAAAATTTCCTTGTCTTGGTTGAGAAGCTACTTTTTCATTCTATGCTTCTTCTAGTTTAAATTGATTAGAAAGGTTATTGTGTCATTTATTTTTTTCTATACATAAAGACCTTGCAATATCCACTGTTTCTTGAGTGTTGACCTAAGATAGGCATAAAGAATATTAACAACTTTAAAATACCTTTTTCATAAAATGCAAATATAGAACACAATATTTTTCCAAATAAAATTGGTTTGATTTGAAGTAAATATTACTAAAACTTAAGCAATATATAGAATAGGGAACTTTTTGTTCATATGAGCATCAATATGAGACCAATACAAACTCCTTCTAGCACATCCATAAGACTAGTAATAGCTCCTTTCGAACAACCACACTAATACTGATACAAACATCAATATGAGACCAATACAAGCTCTTGACAACATAACCATGAGACTAATATTAGCTCCTTTCGAGCAACCACATTAAAGCAATATATAAAATAGGCAATTTCTGCTCATACTAGAGCAATATATAGAATAGGGCACTTTCTTCTCATATGAGCATCAATATGAAACTAGTACAAGTTCCTGATAGCAAAACCATTAGACTAATAATAGCTTCTTTTGAGCAACCACACTAAAAATCTCCTATGGAAGACAAGGAGTCACAACTTAGAAATCCACTTATTTAGAAACCAACTCCACATTAAAAATCAACTATGAAAAACCAAGAGTCACGACTTATATTTCCATATTAGATATTCTATTGATATTTGAACTTGAGTGTCCACATTGAAAACCCAATATTCTAACCAATTAAACTAAACCCCTTAAAAGTCGGTATCAATAAATTTAGAGGCACACTTATGGTGCAATAAGATGGGGTTCTATAATAAAAGCATTTGTTCTCTCAGAGTAGGCATTGATTGGATTGGGATCAAATATGGGTACTGTGAATCACATTCGAGAAGGATCTGCATACGGGGTAGGTTGTTAGGACCCATGACGAGAAGAGCTCTCTCCTTCAGGAAGAACAATCACCGAGATGTAGAAATTGCAGCAGCCAGGGATGAAGGAAGAGAACATCCATCTGAGTCAAGGTATCTCGGCCACAGGTCTCTGCACATCAATACATTTCTCAAAAGCTCTACAACCATTGACAGCCCTGTCAGTGAGTTTAATAAGAGAATCATTGTTATACTCACATTAATGAAAATTGAAATAGAACTAGAAGACATCCAATACTCAAGTAATCAAATGCGAAAGAAAGAGAACTAGAAACCATGTCTTAATATATATGTATTAGATTTTGTTCGTACAACAGAGAACTAGAAACCATGTCTTAGTATTAGATTTTGTTCGTACAACTCTCTCAAGAAATGAACCAACCACTTCTTACCGTATCAGAAAAACCTTCACCTTCTGTACCGAGAAAGAAACCACAGTGAAAGACCCACAAAAAAATTAACTTCAGTTTGAATGACCACAAATAAGGGACATAATTGATGGTGTCATCCGTAAGACAATGAATTCACAAAATGGATACATATAGAATAGTTTACATTTTTTTTTTGAATATCTGATGTTTTAAGTAGTTGATTGCTTAAAGTGGCCATTTTGGGTGGGGCCGCTGCCTCCCCCCACCATGCAAACAAAGAAACAAGAATCTTATTCTATTCTGAACTGAATTCCTCATGTCGAGCCGGACAACCCTTCTTTACCCCGAATCGCCAATGATGAAGCTTCTCCATAATCCCTGTGAGTGTGGTATTATATCAGCAAGCTAATTTTTCAAAGATCCTTTTGCGTGGCAGTTGTAAACAGGTGGTGGACCTTCTTTCTCTACCACTCATTCAAGGTGGCAGAGGCCATTCGATAGATAAAATGTGCTCATTGTACCATGACACAGGAAATGGCAGGCATGGATTGTGATAGATGGGATGGAGGAGGAAAGCGTGTAGTTAGTTAATAATTTAATCCGGCACTTGTTGAGCACCATTACTTGTTGAGCACCATTACTGGATGGATCCTCTATTCCTATCGAAGTTTTGGATTTTTCCATCATGACATGTCTTTATATAAAGCCTCTCTTTCATTTCCCCTTATTAAAGTTTTAGACTTCTACCTACTAGAACACTTTCTCCTAGGTCCTTGACTCTTGACTTGTGACATGTGTCATGTGATATCCCAACCCTAAAATCCAAGATTCTTTCTTATTTACATTGTTCACCTTAACTACCTCCCAATATGACACGAAAGCACCATTAATGCCAAATTTGACCCTACAACTTCTCTATAAGTGTTTTCCCACCTACAAACATTGTTTAAAATTAAAAGGGGTGTGGATTCACATGTACATGTGGCTTGAACAATGATAAAAACCATCTTTCATAAATGCAATGGTTGAGGTTTTGTTTCCACTTTAGAGGCTTTTTGAGGTCTTCGTTGAAAATGAAGATCTCTTCATCAAGCTATTTGAATATTGAAAAGGAGATATATTTAATGATTTTCGTTACTTCAGAATTATTGGCCATTCTCCAAGATCACATCCTAGTTGGAATTGTTCTAAACACTACTATTCAAATAATCATATCTAAGGATGAAAAACCTTAAATTTGTAGAGCCTAGAGGATAAATTCTTTGGTTACCCAAGAATGAGGATGAAACCCATTTTACTTGGTAGGACAGTCATTTGGATGTCTTGCACAATTTTTAAGGTTGAGTATATTTAGTTATATCAAGTTTCACAACATTCTAGTTTCCATGGGAGTGAGTGTTGTATTTGTTAGTTTGTTCTATAGTTGTAACATTGTAATTTATTTCATAATAGTAATACAAGAAATTCCCTTTTATTTATCTTTCATATTTACGAATCTAATTTATAATTTAGTTAAAATGTGTGGTGAAATGTGAAGAAATTTGAGTTATTAACATAGATGTGTAGATGTTGAATGGATTTTTGGGTCTTGACCAAACCTAGGTAAAATACATGAAAGGAAGCAAGGTAAGTGGAAATAAACTTCTGCAACAATGTATAGATGAATGTTTAGAGATGCACACATAAAACATAAATAAATAAGCAATACCCGTAACACAATGTTTACATGGGGAAAACATTTACAAGAAAAAATCCACACTCCAAAAACACAACCCAATGTATTAATTTGTAAGCAATATGGTTACAATAAAATTTTAAAGCCAATATTTTATAGTAGTCTTTGTAACTAGATTTTTGGAGCACTTTTTATATCATAACAATACCTAAAAATATACAAATCACTCCACAAGCCTCCAATCTATAGAGTTTATAATGCAAATGAGAAACTTATAGATTAGATGCCATATAAGGCCATATGGTAGAAATCCAATACTTGCATGTATGAAAACAACCTCCTTGAAATGTACCATTCTTAAATGGATGAAACAACCTTGCATGCATAGGCACCTACATAATTGGGTCCTGCATGACATTGCTTTTTCTCTTTCCCAACTCTTATAGTTTTCATAATCTATCATTATCATAATCAGTCATTAATTTGTCATAGAATCTTACAAATTATTCCACATTCCACAAATTAAGATTCACAAAGGGGCCCATAAAGTGGGATTCTTATTTCCTCAAATTAAGGGTGCATTTCATCCTAACTACCTTACGTGTAGGATGAAACATCATAGTGCTAGGTCCCACAAGATGACATCATTAGATGGGCATGAGATTACAAACATAGTCATAGTATAATTGATAAATCAATGTTATTATATCCAAAGGTTGCAATTCCCTAATCCTAACAATACATAAGTCCATAAATCTATTTGTTGGGTTCGTTAGAGCTAATTAATTTTTTTACGGATCTAGGTTTTTATGTAAGCATTGATGAGATATGGATTTTCACCAGATCTAATTAAAATGTATCTTTGATTGTTTGTTTCATTTGTGAATCTAGGTATTAAGGTTAATGTGAATATAAAGGAATTTTTTAGGTTTTGTAAAATTGGGTTAAAGTTTTAAATTTAAAGTATTTATAGGGGAATTAAAGAATATTTTCCATTAATATTTAGCCCATGATACCATAGTGGTATTAGAGTAGGATTTCTTTCCAACCTATGAATAATGGGACCATTCTTCAAATTTTTGTATGGTGGAATGACCTCTTCAAAGGATAGTCATAATGAGAACAAAGGCTCAATAAAAGAAGGAGAAGATATAGACCCTCTTTGAGAGGTGAATATGAAAATAGAGGATATGGAAGGGTACAAAAGAGAAGCTCCTCAAATCTTGGATGAGGATTATAGGATGTTTGATAGTATCAAAATTATATTCTCCCTTCATAGTTACTTGAACTTGCTTGGAGATAGGAATCCACATAAAAGAGGCTTGTATAACTATATAAGGAGGTTGAGAAAGGAAAAAGGAAAAAAATATACTAAAAGAGGTTGAGGAGTGTGAATAAAAAATAATTCTTTCAAAAAGAAATAGAACCAAAGCCTCAAGAAGTCATCACATGAAGTACAGAACTAGGACAATTAATTCCTAGAAACGAATTTCATTAAAAGGAACCTCCTCCAAGTTTTGAAAAAAAGAAGAGCTTTCCTATTGCAAAAGATGAGGATAGAAAAATGGATAGCTCTGAAGACAAAAGTTTTCTTTGCATGCAAAGCATTTTAGAATCTAAGCAACAAATGTTGGAGAAAATTAGAAGTATTTAAAATTAGTTAAAGAACTAGATAAATTTGAGGAATAGCTAAAAAGAAGATTGATTTATGATTCTAAGACACAAGATGTAGAGGTAGATATTTGTTTGACTACTAACAAGTGTAATTTATAGTAGAAGATTAATGAAATCAAGGAGGAAAATTTTGGATTGTAAGAGTTTGAAAAGAAATAGACTTTGGAGGAGTCTACAATGCAGGTGGATGGTATGAAATTTGATGAAGTAGTAGATATTTGTGAAAATGAGAGAGATAAGTATCTTGAGGCATAAAGATGACAGTGCTAATGTAAAAAAAGTATTGATAGCTCGAAGGACCAATACTTTGATCATTATTATAATTTTAGATTGGGAAATCAAGTAGCTTATGTGTTGGAGTTTGAGGAAAGTAGAAATAAGAGTATGGAATACAAGTAGTAAGATGAGACACATGCAGAGAAATGTAGGAGGATCACCTAATTATTTAACTAAATAACTACAAAGGGAGGATATTTAGAAATGGATGGAGGTTGATCTTATTGAAATGTTTACTGTCATTTTTGCTAAAAAATTCCTCATGCTATGCACTTGGACAAGTATACAACTTAATTCAACACTAGAAAAATGTAAGATATGTGGTGAATTATATGTGGGAAAACTGACATGATTATGAATTCAATTATTACATTTCATTAGTGACAGTCTATTTGGAGCTACCTCTAATAAATTTTTTGGAGTAATCATGGATCAAAATAATTCTAATAGAGGATAAATTGAGCATACAACAATAAACATGGTGATGAAATTCATGCATATTTTCTCTTTTTATGGTGAGAATATCCTTACCACCCCTTATTCTTCAAAGATTGATTTGAGAATAAGTTACAATCATATTTGAGATTGCAAGGAGTATATAGATAAGGCCTATTTCAAATATCTCATAGGTCACATTGACTTCTTGATTAAGCTATCCAATATGAGAAATGCACTAACTACTTTCTAATTCATGATAAAATAGGTGGATAAGAGGATTCAAACTTTTCTATCTAGGAATTCTCTTCTACACTAACTTCATTCAGAAGATTGTTTAGCCTATACAATAATAATAGAAAGGTTTTTAAGAGATTCTCACATACAAAATTTCAAATCTTTTAACTAACATGAAAAATGAAGGAGTTGTGTGGATGAATAGAATACACATAGCTATTGATTTAAATAATAAGGTAATTAATTCATTCTTTTTATTCTTCATGGGTGATCCCACAAAGCTGGTTTACAATTTATGAGAGATTTTAATTTTTGCTGAAATCACATATTTTTAGAAAATATAATGATTTAAGCCTTAAAAATTTCCATTTATAGCATTCCAATTGAAGAGGGTTTGATCAAACTACCTTAGATCAAACCCCCTTGGATAGAACCCTGCTAGTTTTAAACCATACCTATAAGAGAGTCTCCTTTACACCTATCAAAATGCTAATAAAAAACCTGTTTTGATTTACCTTTTGGGGGATCAAATGAATTCATTTAAAATTTATTTTTTGTAAGTATGTAGTCCTTATTGTAAGCTTCCTAAAAAGTATAATTTAAAAATATTTAATTTTATTATTATATTTATTTTCTATTTCTTGTGAATATAGGTTCAAGCTCTCTGTTCTACACATGTGGAAAAATAGAAGATTATATTTTTTTTTTTTGAAAAATATGAGTGCACTAGATATTGAAGTCCTTGATCCAACAAAAAAGCTTGAATTTTGATACATACAAAAAAGGTTATGTGTTATATAGTCCGCCTATGTCTGTATTGTAATTGGTTTGACTTCAAAACTTGATTAAGGAAACAATATTCAATAAAACACCATGAAACCAATTGGAAACACTAGATATCATAGTTAGAAATCTAAATTCAAAAAAATTAAATTTTATCCCTCATGGAAAAAAAGTTATGTTTTATACGGTGAACGTCAGTCCTTAAAAATGGTGTATACTAAAAAAACTAGTTTTTGAAGGAGATGGAAAAAGAAGTGCAATATAATTCCAAAATTTTAAATATATATATATATATATATATATATATATATATATATATATATATATATATAATCTATAGAAAAAATGTCACAAATCACTAGTTTGCATCATCTTCAAATTTCTCCCAGTTTAGTTGCTATAGGTGCCTGAAAGTGAATATTTAGTTCAAAAAAATTAGGTCAGTGTCCAATTTGGCCAAAAATTGTAAACCAGTATTGTGGGATCACCCTCATATAAGTTTTTTCACATCCAATTGTGGGGAGTGTGGTTTTTTTGAAGAGGTGTTGATTTTGTATTAATTCAAAAGAGGCACTCTCTAAAATTGAGGGCATGAAGTTCAAAGATCTAGAGGTGACCCTATATATGATGATTTGGTGTTTGACATCATCTACGTTTTTAGAAGATTCAAACATTCCATATATGGTGGATGTATATTAGAGGCATATTACAATATATTGGAGTTATTATTGAGTTAATTTTTTGGGAAGAAGACCAACAAAAATAGGTAAGGAAAATCAAATTTTATGATTATGATATATAAAACATAAAGAAGAAAAAGAATTTGTTTGTTTATCCCCACTCCACATTGCCACCTCATTACTCTATTGATGTCGCATGCGACAGTTCAAAGATCCTCATCATGGGAGAATATGTCATGAATATCTTGATTGCTAACATCTTAGATGGAAAGATAAGGGATAACCAACACATGCTACCAGACAATCCTATTTTGTATAAGAAAAAAAATATCTCAAGTGATGGATCATAAGATAGTAAAAGAAAAGATTTTTGAAGCTTTGTATGAAACCCACAAGGTGAAATACTTTATATCCTACAATTGTAGCACTATAAGGGATAGACTATCATAGAGGGCACTTGGAGAGGAGGATCTCACACACATCTAGGGGAAAGCCACCTACCAATAAAATGAGGGAGCGAATACCTTTCTAATAATTGTTGTTGCAACAATTACTCCATATAAAAATTGGAACAATATTCTCATAATATTCATTTCAAGGAATCCTAAGGTGACAAAAAAATTCTTGATGAGTTTATTGGGCTACATGGATTGGCTAAAAATATTACCCATGATATATGTTATCAAGGATGGTCAACTACTATTGGTAAAAAATATTTCATATGACAAATACAACTCACTCTGGGAATAAGTTATTAGCTACTAGTAGCTTGAAAAATAAAAATAGTTAAAATGAGTGGGTAGTTGGAGCATGGTGGAGAGATATTTGGAACAAAAATAAGAATGTTTTACATAGTTTCATTTGGACTTGAGTGTGGTTACATCACCTAGTAGCCATATCTTGGCATGTGTTTTAGTTCATGGTATTGTGTATCTATAAAACACTAACTTGTATTCATCTAGTGTTTGTAGATAAAAGGGTGATACTTAGGTATGTGTAGGATCATCATGGAAAAAATAGGCCCTTAAGTGGCAAAAAATTTAGAAAAATAAGAGTTAGGAAACTTGGCACAAAAATTTGAATAAGTTATCTATATTATTTCAAAAATATGTAAGAATAGAATTTATATCAAATTGAATGTAGTTTCTAAACTACTAGGTTTATTTTTAAAAAAAATCATTTTGGTGAAAATTTGAAATTTCAATGTAGTAGCACTTAAATTTCAGGGAAAAAATAAGTAGGTGTATGTTCGACCACCCTAACTACAATAAAATAATAATATTTTTATAATATTTTAGATATAGGTAGAGGAATCATATCCCAATGTGATGCATATTTTTTTGTAATTATTTTCCAAGTAAATAATTAATTATGAATTTTTTATTACAACTTTTAAAAAAATAAAAAAACTTGTATGTCTGACCACCTTAACTTGTTCAAAACTTCATGATGTTTTTTTTTTAATCCTATAGTATGTGAAGCATAGAATGTGATGCATGTTTCAGATTCAAAAAATGTGATACCGTTTGAAAGCTACATATGTTTTTCAATCAACCTATCAATCAAGACTTTAGTTGTAATTCAAATAGAAAATGAATAATAATAATTTATTAAATTAAAAGTAAAGCATAATTTATATTGGTGTAAATATGAGAATTTCCTTAAAAAACCCTTTTTGTTTCATCAATTTTGGGTAAAAAAGGTCGCCAGCCACATACCCTACACATACCCATCATATCGCCACTTTTTGGCCCATCATGATCCTACACATACCCACCCATATGGATAACCATTTTCATCATTATTATAAGGATGAAAAGACATAAAAGGATATTTTTCACACAATGTTTGGTTCAATAGAGGGACTTACCTACAAAGGTTACTACTAAGGAAGATTCAAGTGACTTTTGATATTGAATTACTTGACGCAAAGTAATTTAGAAAGGGTGGATTTACAAATATCCTCTTTTTAATCATTTTATGTTTGAGGATCAAAGGGCCAATCCTTATGTCTAGTGAGAAAATCCCAAGCCTAAGTCTGGTTCCTCATCATTTCTTCGATGCCTACCAATGAGTTAGAAGTAGCAAATGCCTCAAAAATTCTCAATGTGGGATTTTTATAGTCATATTTCTAAGATTATGTAGATTAGTAGACTTTTAGAGTTCATCATACTGGCATGCCTTTCCTTCTAATTCCAAATTCTCCTTAGTTCCTACCTAACTTTCATACTTTGTCCCATATTGCTATTCCTTTCTGGACCTAACTCTATTTCTCCTTTATTATTATAATATTTTTAAACTTTTCTATCATGAAATTCCTTTCCACCAAACCCCATTCTTTCCTTTCCCCTTATTAGAGTTTTGGACTTCTACCTAATAGAGTGTCTTCCCATAACTCTTGACTCTTGACTTGTGGCATGCATCATGTGGTATCCCTGACCTTGAACTCTGATATTCATACCAATTTACACTATTCACCTCACCTACATCTTGATATGATGCTACATCTCCATACAACATAAAATTCCATCGTTGCTATATTGGACCATACTTCTTTGGAAGGGTTTTCCTACCTATAAATATTATTTCAATTTAAAATGGTTACAAATTGACATGTATAGATGGCTTGAAGGATGATAATGCTCATATTTCATTAATGTGATGGTTGAGTTTTGGATGCCACTTTAGAGGTTCTTTTGGGCTCTTCTTTTCCCTAGACACGTAGATTGAAGGATGCCATTAGTTTTGATAATGTCAAGGGGTGATGATAGGGTATGTCTTCCCCAAGCCATTCAAAAATGCCAAAGGAGATATATTTTAGGATTTTTATTACTCTAGAATTTTTAGCCATTCTTAAAGCCAAAAACCTAGATTTGACATTGTTTTGAGCACTAGTGTTTGAACAATCATATTTGAAGATGAAAAATCTTATATTTGTTGAGATAAAAGGATAGAAAACTCTTGGTTACCTAGGTATGAGGATGAAAATACTTTAACCTAGTAGGATGATCACCCAAAGGTCATAGATCTTTAGCTATATCAAGTTGTACAAAATTCCAATTGTCATGAGAGAAAGCATTGTATTCCTCAATTTGTTATAGTTATTGTTGTAATTTTGTAATATATTTAAGAAAAATAATACAAGAAATTCCCCATTATTTATCTTGCATCTTTATGAGTTTTATTATAATATAGGTGTTAAGGTATGGTGGTATGTGGAGAAATTTGAGTTATTAACATAGATGTGTAGATGTTGAATATACTTCTAGTTCTTGTCCAAACTTGTGTAAAATACATAAACCTACAAAATCTAGTTAAAATAATTAAATTTGGGCAGTGTGAACATTGACAAGATTTGGGTTTTTATCAGGATTGATTAAAACATGTAAATATGACATTATCTTCCATTTTTAGTTTAATTTGTGAATTTAGGTGTTGTAAACAAAGATTTTGGCACCCTAATGCTCTCTAATTCTTCTAAGATTTTCAGGTCTAAAAGGAGAGAAATGGGCCCAAAATGCTAATGTCTACACTCAAAGTTAACGCAAGGATGGATGCAATATGCCTAATTATAATGTATAAAAGCAATAAACTGAAAAAGAATGGTGATTATTAATGTAAAACCCAAGAAATACAAAGTGCTGGAAAACATAGTGTTGTATGCAAACATGTGATAAATGACCTAGAAATGTAAGCAAAACTGAACAAAAAACCATGAAATAGGATGCGTGCACCTAGAGGTTGAAGAAGGATGGAATGAAGGTTTGGAATCTTGATGAAACTATTATAGAAGTCGACTGGGACACTTGTGCCAATCTAGGCGACTTAGTCCCACATCTAGAAAACCCAGTCTAGAGCCCGTTTTAGACAAATGGGTATCCAAATCTATAGAAAAATCAAAAAAATAAATTCAATGGGACTAATTCGCCACTATTGGTGACTTAGTCCACTTCTGAATTTCTAAAAATTTGAAAGTGGAAATAGAATCCCTCGGTCTGCACTTCGGTTCTTGACAGGTGTCCGCTTCTAAAACTCTGATTTTCAGGCCTAAAAGCAACTTTTTGTTGATATTTTGGCTTTGCAAACAAGGAAATTTCTTCAACAAGTCTTCAACCTACTCTTCAATGATTTTCAAACCCTCAGTTCCTAAATTTGCACACACACACAAAGAGAGAAAGAAATGGTGAATGTTAGGGCATGGGGGTTTGCCTTGGTCAAACCCCTTTTTAGGTAAGTAAACCAAAATAGAGAAATGATGTAATGAATCATGAAACAATGGGGTTAATACCTTACCATGATGATTGATCTTGATTTTTTGTAGCAATAGTTGAATAATTTTCCCTTGAATGTCTTAGGAAGCTATCTTGATGACTTGGAATGATAAAACTCTAGCTTACTTGACTTGAGAATATGATGAGTGATGAATGAATGATGAATGAATGATGAATAGATAAGAATTAGGGTTTAGAGACTTGTATTTATAGGAAATTCACCTTATTTGTCCATTAATTGGATCCCTAAGGCCAACATGAAAGAAAAATAAACTTAAATTCCAAAATTTCCCACTCAAACCTCAAAAATAGGCCAAATTGGACTAAGTCACCATGTGACTTAGTCCCAACTGGCAAGGAATAATTCACCCAGATGGGAAAATTAGTCCCATAGGGGCCCTTTTGATAGTTGGAATGTTGGAGAATGAGGAATTTCAGTTCTTATGTTGATTTCATCGGTTATTTGATCAAATTATACCTCAGGATGCACAATATGGGGTGATAGGGGCCTATTAATGATGATGTAAAGGTCAATTAGGGCTTGGGACACAAAATTCAATGTGAAAGTGTGACTAAATACACTTTACAACATTAAAATGAGGTCCACTTAGCCTAGAAAGTCACAACATACAATGTCAATGTGTAAAACATATTACAACACTAGATTAGAATTAGGTTTAATTTACAAGCCTTTTAGATTGATATGAGAATGACATTAAATACATTTTACAACATTGAATTAGGGAAAGATAGGTCCATTAAGTCTAGAGAAGTGAGAAAGTCTTTTACAACACTTTGTACAACACCTTTACAAGACATCGTTGAATGCATTTTATTCAGTTTGAAAGGGTCCAAGACCTAGTGTGGATGTGTAAAACACCTCACAACACCAAATAAAGGCCTCATTAAGTCCAAATTGTCATCAATTAATCCCAAATCAAGCAATCAGAAAGGGATACTTTTTCCATGTCCATAGGTGTTAAGGTTAATGTGTAAATATGAGAAAATGAGGTTTCTATAATATTAGGATAAATTTTAAATTTAAATGTAGTATTTGTAGAGTTTAAAGAAAATTTCCCATCAATTTAGGATACTTGAAAATAATTCTCCTATATAAATTAAAGACAACCAATTATCTAATCAAATATTTAAAATTTAATATAATACTCTTAAGACAAAATTTTATATTAAAAAAGATATAAATTCATTTGGATTGAGGGTATTAAAATATTCATGTCTAGAAATTGAGAGTCACATTGTGGATGGTAAAAATGTTGAGGAATGTATGTTTGAGAGACCATTCCTACATGTAATTATCATTGATATATTAATTGTATCACATGTAAGAAGGAGGTTCCTTTAACTCCATTATTCTAATTATCATCATTTATGCTTTCTTGTTGTTCCATTTTCCCGAGGGAACAAAGGAAAATTTTGTGTACATCTATAAAAATATATGGTTAAAGTTAGCCAATGTAAATAGATGTCACATGGATTTTAAGATGTAGATAGTTGGCTTAGTATGCATGGGAAAAGATCCTTGTACGAGTATGTGGACACTAATTTTGGATTGGCCAACTGCTTTAGCTCCTAGGGTTTTTCACCTAAAAGGAGAAAGGGATGGGGTCCAAAATGCAAATTTATACTCTCAAGATTAATGAAAATGAAGTGTAATATGTCTAATTATGATGTAATAATGCACTTATCTAAAAATAAAATGATTTAATGATGCAAACCCTAAGAATGTGAAGTGCTGGAAAACACACTGTGATATGCAAAAACACCTAAAAATGCAAGTAAATGATGAAATAGTTGAAGAAAATTGGAGAGGTACACCTAGAATCTACAATTTGATGTGGAGAGATTCTAGAATCTTGAGAAATTGATTGAAAATGTTGACTAGGACACTTACGCTAAGCTGAGTGACTTAGTCCCAATTTCGAGAAAAACTTGTTGGAAAATGAATTTGCCAAATGGGTACCCAGAAATGCAAAAACCACGTTTCAAGCCTGGCAGTAGGAATAATCTAACACTAGTGGAGACTTAGTCCACCTACAAATTTTAGGAATCTCGGGACAGGATCCTGTAGCTCTAGGTCTGCACTTGCTTTTCTGACAGGTGTCCACTCTTGATTCTGCAAAAAAATGGGATAAAAAGTGTCTCCAAGCTTGAATTAGGGTTATGTTGACTTGAATAACTTTGATGAATTCTTCACCACCTTTCAACATCTATTTCTTTGACAAATCTACCAACAAACGCTGCAAACACACATGAAAAGAGGGAAACTAGAGATGATTCACCTAGTGATTCTCCTACATACACATCTTCCTTGTTGTCAATACTAGTGGTCCAAATAGTAGGGTGATACTCAAAATTCTCAATTTGGATGCCACCATTCATTTATTTGATGTTATCACCCACAAATGACCAATCCGAATGAAAGTAGATGCAAACACTATCATCATCTTTTGTATTTTTGTCACAAAATACACCAACACCTTCTTCTACCCACTTGAAAACATAATCATCACTTGTTATGCTTCTACTTGATACCACCTCCATACAATTCCTATCCATAATAACAAATTTTTCATCACCAATAATGTATGTTCTTGAGGATAAAGACTTTGCAATCATTTCCCTTCTCAAACCGTCAATGAAATTGAGGTACTTGTATGCTTATTGCATGTTAATTAAAATAAACTCTTCTCGTATTGAATTCTAACATAGAGTATTATAATAATCTCTAGGAAACATATCAATATAGGTAGGTGTGTTGGGTGAGATATCATTTCGGATCTTGGAAAGAGAACAAAAAACTTGTGACTAAAGTCCAAGCTAAAGTCTCCCTCTTGCTACTTTATGTTTTATAATTATTGGACAAGAGAAACAGGGTCTAGGTGTAATACAAACACCTCTTAAATGCATCCACAAGGTCATTCCAAGAGGAAAAATAATTCTCAAGGAAACCATCATACCACCTATTTTCCTTTTGTTGTATGACCCAACAAACAACCTCATCCAAATGTCTTCATTCTCAAACTGATATTTTTCAATGGAATTTGAGAACACTCCAACATGTTCATCCCCCTCCAGATGATCATACTAATTAAACCTAAGAATCAATCTAAATATTAAAGTTCTCATTGTTTACCTCTCATAGTTGACCTAAGAAAGATCAAGATGCTTGTATATGGGATCAAGTAAAAAAATGGGGATTGAGAAACCTATTTTTCTTTAACACTAGGGTATCTTATTGACTATATGGCCTTGATTTGATTATTTCTTCACATTCCTGTCAATCTCGTGAAACCTTCCTATCCTTAACCATTTTTCAAGTATGAATTCCTATATTTTTAATGTGAATTTCTATTTCATGCTAAGTTGTATGAAAAAAATGGGGGCTTGTACTCATAAAATTATTGGACATTTACTCTATCATAACATTAGTATTTAAATTATATTTTTCACTTGATGAATTAACCCTAGGATAAATGCATCCATTCCAGTTATCCATTGTTGGTTAAACTACTTATGCAAAGTAGAAAATTGTAGAAAATGTTGTTTCTTTACCAAGAAAGAAACCATGCTTCAAATTTGGAAAGAATATGGGGTACCTTTATCCTTGGTTGTGGTCACTTTAATTTTTATTAATGAAATGTGAACAACAAAAACATAACTTTGTTCTTTGAAAACAAATTTTTCACCTCACAAAAGGAAGAAAATACCTTGAAGCACACAAATCTCCAAGGCATAATTTGGATTCTAGGTTGAATCACCAATATAATCTTTGATTTCTCTTCTCAACCTAGCAACCTTTTAAATATCTCAACATCATTCTATTGGCATACATTGATGGGATGCCAACTTCAACACACAAAAAAATCCAAATTGTTTACCACAGAAAATGGTAGAAAATGACCCTTAGGTTCTCATTAGCAACAATTTCATTATGTTACGATAAGTTAACAAATTTCCAACTTCAACAAACAACAAAATATGTACCACCAACAATAGTAGAAAACTGCCCTAAACTTCTCCCCTGAAAATGAAACCATCCTATTGGAATAAGTTGACAAGCTATCAAGCTTGAACTCAAACAAAATGAAATATGTTTTCTATTGACAATGGGAGAAACCATGGGGTGCTGCCAAGTGGAAGTGTTTTCCTAATTTCCTTTCAGAATTTGACACATTTTGACCTAACATTTGAAGCACTTAGAGATGGAATCTTAAAAATAGTTAGTTGTCATAAAATATAGTACTTGGAGTCTAGTTTCCAAATATGTAATTTATTTTAATACTCAGATGATACAAATTGATTTTCAATAGGTATGTCTAAACATCACTGTTTAAAAGTCATTTTTTTTACCATACCATGTACCTCTACTTACATCCATATTTTGAACTAAATTATCATATTTTTCCAACTCTTTGGGAAAATATTTAGGATCACCGGAACTCTGTTTTCAATATTTTTGTAATTTTTATTGAATATATTTTTTGTTAAATTTTATTAGGGCATATTTGTTGTTTTGAAAAATCGTCGTGTACGACATGCATAAGATGACCTAAACTTATCAATTTTTTATTTATTTTTTAAATTGAAAAGAATTATTTGAAGTTTGTTCTCGTGCCCGTTCGTCAAAATGTTATGTTGATCAAAAGTTATTAAAATAGTAAAAAATCCTTGATATTTAAAGTTTATGGATGATAGGCATGGTGTGATGGGTTTCATTGGTGGCATTGTTGTTCTTTCCCCAAGGTTCAAACTCCCCCGCTAGTGGCATTGTTGAATGGTTGTATCCGGGTTCATAGTTCCTGGGTCAAAAGTGTTTCTACTCCCTTGAATAAAAAGGTTTATGGACCTCGGCCATCATAAATTCAATTGAAAATAGGAAAAATAATCCAATTGCAAAAAAATTACATATTTGGAATTTGCATCATCTCATCTAAAATGGGTTTTAATTGGCCAAAAAATTCTAAAAAAAAGTCAGCTTCTACCATATGTCCAAATCCCTCGAGATTTTCTCTATGGACATTATTAGGACTCCTCAACTTGTGGTGGTTAAGCTGTGTTGAAGGCTTAGGGTTCAGATTCCCAATGATTTTCCCTAACCAAAACACAAACCAAAAACCTGATGACAAAGCAAATCCAATTTCATTCTTTTGGACATGGGATCCCGTTTTGTAAATCGGGATCTTGTTCCCCAATATTAAATGCGACTATTGAAAATGAACTGATCCCATTCCTTTATTTTTAAAAAATAAATACTATTATAATGAGATCCCACTATTTCGCAAAACGTGGATCCTAATTTTTATAAATCAAGATCTCGCTGTACTCAATTGGGATCTCGGCTCAGGTCTATCAATTCAGACCTCTTTAATAAATAGAAGATCCCAATTTTAGTAGGATCCCATTTGGCATTTAGGCTCAAGATCCCAGCTAAAATGAGATCCCATTTTATTTTTAAAAATCGAGATCCCATTTTTGCAATGCCGATTTCATTTTTTTGGATAAGGCAAAAACTTCCACATTTTGTGGACTCGACTTTGTACACTTACCCTATGCCCTCAAGTTCTTTCTTGAAAATGGTACCATTTTTTTAAGTCCCAAAACCACTACTTCACTTCCCAAAACTAAATTTCATTCACAAGGCTAGGGTTGTCATCATGCAAGTGAAATCAACTCATGTCAACAAATCATAGAGGGTTCAAGGTAAACTCTACAAGAGTAGGTAATCTCTCCTAGAATTTGAGCTCAACTTAGACTCAAGAGGGTATTCCTAGGGGTATACCTAAACAAGCATTGAAATGAACTAAAATAGAAATTTATAAATTAACTACAACCAAACCCAATCACACTCTCAACCCTAAATTTTATCACTAGGTCAAGGAATATTGACTACATAAAAGCCCTATAGAGTTGATACAACTGAGAAAGTGCAACCCACATGAGATAGATTCATTTGAATAGATCTCTTGAAGATAAATCCCTAGTTATATTATGAGGTTATGAATGTACAAGAAGGGATAATTTGAAACTATTGATTAATGTTTTTGATTTTATTTTGAGGTGTGATATTAGTTAAATGATTCTAGATTGGTGCCTATTCATTGGGCATGAAGTCACAAATATCAAATTAAACAATAAATTGGAAAAAAAGATAATAGATACACATTTATATGCACCAAAATAATGGAATCAATATATAGAACATACTTAATCATCCATAAACACACTACATAAATCTATTTGAAGATTGTAAAAGTCCATTACAAGGTTTGTGATATTTGAAATATTGTTAGATTCACCAATTTCACATTACAATCAGACCATCAAGTGTGGTAGGAGAAATCCTAGCCATGAAAAGCCCCTTGAAGATCTACAAGAGTCCATAAAATGTGCAACATAGAGAATTCAAGTATGTAATTTGAAGAACACAAATTCCTATTCAAATTGATCTAGATTGGAAAAGTTTGTTCCCTAGAAAGTCTTGGTGGCCACATAGACATCTCCCAAACCATTAACAAACTCTTCAAAAAATGATATAAAACAATAATTAACCACTATTAGGTGTGAAACCATAACATGTGACACTAAAGCAATGTAGATCCATGGTTGAGGATCATGAACCCACCTAAAATGGGAATCTCAAATTGAATGAACACATCTACATCGATCTCTAGTAGTTGGAATTATTTTGAATTCATTGTAGTAGGTGGGAGAAAATCTGGGCATTTAACTTTGGTTCCCAAAACATGCTTTCAAAATATAGTTTTTCAATGATTTGGTTCTTGGTAGGTAGTGGGAATTAGGAAAAACCAAAAACTTGGAACCATTGAGGTTCCTCATGGGTCTCTAGTGGAACATAGGAGTGAGCACCTAAAAAAAACTTATGTTGGTAGGTGTTGCGCCTAGGAGAGAAATAAAAAAATGGAATCATAAATAAATCAGTAGGAAGAGGGACTTGGGTGGAACCAAAAAGACTAGGTTCCAAGATCTAGATTGACCTTTTAGTTTGAATGGGGGAAAGAAAGAAAATAAATTGTGAGAATCAAGTGTTGGAAGGAAAAATGGACTTGGAACCTTAGGTCCCAATTTCTTTTTGTGGCTTGAGGCTTGATAGGTGAACTGTAGATTTTTGGCACCAATGCACTTCTCTAACTCTTCTAGGGTTTTTCACCTAAAAGGAGAGAGGTAGGGCCAAAAATGCTAATGGATTCATTCAAATTATGTTATGTGTGATGTTATCTAAGCTAAATGAAGTGAACTAAATGCAAGTAAGTGATTTATATGACTAAATATGAATGCAAAAATAAGATTTAAGCTATGTTGGAAAAAACACTATGATATGCAAACAATGAACTAAAATATGAATGAAATGCAAAACAGAAAGAGAAAAGTTGAATCAGAGTGCACATGGGCAAGATTTGAGGAATATGGAATGTTCTGAATGTTGTTTGAGATTACAAAAAATCAACAGTGGGACTCATTCGCCTAGGGTGGCGAATTAGTCCTACTACTGGTGAAATATGTCGTGAATCTTGTTTCTGATTATCAGGATCCAAAATCTGACAAAATCTATATTTTCAATCTTAAGGTGGGACTCATTCGCCAGTGGTGGCGAATCAGTCCTCTCCCAAAATTCTGAGAAATCAGGAGACAACTCTGCAACACTAGATTTGGAAATGTCTACTTGTCGGGTTGCCGAAGTCAATTGTGTAGGAAACAGACATAAAACCTTCTCCAAGCTTGAAATAGAGTTGATTTGACTTGAAGCACCTAGTTGACTTGTTGACCACTCTTTAATCACCTAAATTCTTGTAAAATTTTCATACCTAGGTCTACAAACACACATGCAAGAGGGGAAAAAAGGTCAACTAATGGTTAGCAAATAAGGGTTTGCCTTGGTCAAACCCCACTTTTGTAATCAAACCCTTAATAAAATAATGAAATGCAAGAGAATGATAAACTAACAACATGAAAATTCTATCAACTTACCAAACCCTTGATGATGAAAATATGAAGAAATGTCAATGGATGCTCCAAAATGATTGATTAGTGATTGATTAGATGTTGTAAGATGCTTGAATTCTTGAATATGATGTGAAATTGAATGTTTGAATGAATGGATGATGGTTAGAATGGATGTAAAAAAACTTATTTATACAATCTTGTGCCTTAGTAACCTGTTAATACGTCATCACAGGCCGTCATCAAGTGTTTTTCAATAAAAACCCAAAAGGAAATTTTAAATATTTTGAATTTGGAGCCAAGGGGGACTCATTCGCCACCCATGGCGAATGGGTCCCACCTAGAACCTAAAAATGGGTGTTGGGAATTATCTTGTATTTAATGTTGTTTGTCGGGTTTACATTCAAAAATACACTTAATTAAAGCATATAAGGGCATAAAGGGGTCAAATAAAGCATAAGAAAGGGATAAATAGTGACGTTATGCCTAGAAAAGCATGAAATCTTGTTACAAGACTTTACAACATTTTAAAATAGGATTTGATAAGTAATAAAAAGGTGATTTTTAGGTGAATTGTAATGAATAGAGTCTAGAAGAGTGTAGAAATGCTTTACAACACTTAACAACACCTTCACAAGACGTCATTATTTGAATTTTAGTACCTAAATATGCATGTTAAAGCCATGTTACATCATAAAATTAGAGAAAAATGGATCAAACGTTATGAAACAAGACCTAAAAGGCCATGAAAATGACAAGGGGCCATTTTTCTATGACACAATAGGGAACTAAGAATAAATGAAGTAGTGATCGAGAGTGGAAGATAAATCAAAAGTGAAACCTAAGGTTTTAGGTTCCAAGTTACACTTGGAATATAGGGCTCAAGGAAGAGAATTAGAGCAAGGAGCAAGAGTGGTTGAGGACTTGGAATCACAACCCAAGGTTTTAAGTTCTAGGTTGCACATGAGGCTTGAGATTCTATGGAAAAAAAAAGAACAATGGTGAGAATGCAGAAGGGAAAGTAACAAGGACCTGAAACCTTAGGTTATAGGTTCTTGTTGAGACCCAAGTCCTAGTAGGGAACAATAGGGGTTGGGATTCAAAGGGAAAAAGGGAACTTAGAATCAAAACCAACTCCCTCAAAATTTGATAGAGTCTCAACAATGCCTATTATTTTTCCTATGTGTATGTTGTGTTTGTTAATAAGTATTTTGGGGATGATGTAAATAGTAGGGGACATTTAGGTCTCTTTCATGTTGAACTATTTTTTTTCATTTTTTCTCTTTTATTTTATTTATTTCTTTATGATTATAATTATATGTGCCTTAAGGAATGATTATAATTGTACTAGTATCCGATGATTATCTATTTATTCACACATACTAACACCAAGGGATATAGGTCCATTTATGTGTCTTCTTGTAATGTTGTTGATGCATATGTGATAATGTCTTTACTGCTACTTATGTAATTTCTTGGACATGATATCAAGTGCACCATATTTTTTGTAGCAATATACCATCATCTTGCCTCTCGTTGAGAGAGACACATCAATGAACTTGGGTTCATATGATCTCATATATATTTCTTATATATCATATTTCCATTCCATTTATATACCTTAATTATTTGCATACCTTTGATTTATGTGATTATTTTTAAAGGGGGTATATATATCCTTGCAAGTACATATACAAAGACACATTATCAACATGCTATGAAAAGTACTAGTTTCTTTTGGCCCAATTAAAAATACATGCATGGATTTATCCACCCTTATTAGGATTACCTAGCAACATAGCACACTACTACATACAATTCCTAGTATTGTATTTGCATATGATCCACCTACTGATAGAGTACATAGACACATGTGATTCATCCCAACCAATATTATAATATTTGTGAATCACATAAGAATAGAATATTAATGTGCATGTGATTCATAGAGGTATTATATGGTTCCTAATAATAGAGCACACTAGACATTGAACCATATCCTACATTTTCTTCACAACAGAGTATTTTAGGACATGCATTTCTATTTTCTAGCAATAAAGCATGATAAAAAGTTCTTGATTTTTCTTTTTTGATTATTTTTGCATGTGACAGTTTCTTTCCATGTTTTTAATGTGTAGGTATTTTTTGTGTTAGGATATATGATTTATTGAAATATTTTTTTTTGTAGGTTATGTTTTTCTAACAAATATGTTGTGTAGGTTTTATATCTTTTAACATTGTTTTTGTTGTAGATTCTATTGTCTAACATGTGGTTTAAAAGATTCTTGACTTAGGGGCATGTATTCATCACTCAAATAATATTACATATCCTTTTATGTATCCTTAAAATATTATTAAATTGTTCATATTTTCATTTCTATACTTTTTGGTGGTTTTACCACCTAGCAACATAAGCTCATTAAAGTGGGGGGGGGGAAATTTAAGGTTGAAAATTTCATATCCTCAAATTTTAACACTAGAAATTGTCCTCATTTTAGTGTTAATCCCTTAGCATATTTTTAGGATTTATTTGGCCTAGCCTTAGCCTCTATTCCACTCCTATTGTCAATGTTATTTTATGTTTTTGTATGCTAAAGTATTTTTTGCATAAATATATATGTTCCTTATGTTTACGTATATTAATTTCTTATGCATAAGGCTTCTAGCCACATTATACTTGGTAAGTAGTACTAGCACATAGATGTTTGCATAGGTGTGTTGTTATATAGTGATAATATAGTCATACAACATTTATTTTTTGGCCAAATAGTGACTATTAAACACACAAATCTTAGGTGTAACTATTGTACAACCTATTGGATGAGATCCCAACAACCACCTTTTCCTTTTGGTGAATCTTGAGATTTCTTCCTACACACTCACTCATCTCTATCATTCAAATTTGAATATTCATGTAATATATAACACTATTATTGACTTCTTGAGTAAAACTTTGTGAACATCTTTGTGAGCTTGATAGTGACATTCTACAACATTATTTGAGTTCCTACTTGTTCTTTGAGTTGTTGACATGAGGAGCTAAGCATCTCACCTTTTCTTTTTTGTAACAAAATGTTTCTTTTCTCATTGTTGGAGGTTCTACATTTGAGGATAGATTAACATATTTAAGTGCAAATCTTCTTTTACCAACAATAAATGTATTTCCTTCATAATTTTATTAACTATATGGTAATGTTTTCATATTTTTTTTTCAAACCTTCTAATGGCTTCTAACCCTTTAGCTCAACTTTAAGGTTTTTGATATTTTGTAGCTTTCTTGAGTTTTTTAACAACTTTATTATTGATCTTTATTTCATTATCACTCTCTCCCTCTTCTTGAAAGAGACTGACAAATATCATTTTTTTTGTGATTTCAAACTTGTGTTTCTTGTTGGTGCTTTGGAAATCCATCTCCCATATTATTCTCCATATACACTAGTTTTCTTAGATCCCTATAGAGTGGATGTGACAATATTCATATACATTTTGTTTAATTTGTGTTATTTTAATTCTATAAGAGCTTAGGATTAAGATCACATACACCTTTTTATCTTCATTCCATTTGACTGCTAGTGGATGTTGAAAGACCAAAATAAGAGCTTAACTATTTTGGAAAGCTCTTAAGAAATCACCCCATGTGTTTATGTCCTATACATAAGTGTTCCAAATATTCATTTCACATAGAATTTTGTATTTCCTTAATCTTCTCTGCCATTTTATTTAATTTAAATAATATTTTATTACATTTTTTTTATTTTTTATTTTCTTATGTATTTCTAGTGCTCCATGTTTCATGTTTCCATTTTCCCTTCCTTATAGGAACTTTAATTTTCTATCACTCTTATACAACAATGTGAATTTGGGAAAACAATGTGAATTCCAAATAAAAGTGTGATCAAACTAGTATCTTAACTAATCATCTTCCAGGTTTATTTACCAAATTCTTTGTGACTCCAAGTTTGCATTTCTATACTTGATTTTTTCCTTTTAGTTCTTTGTTTCTAGTATTTCCTATTTGTAATTCCCAACTTAGATTTTTTGTCTAAAGAGTAAACATTAATTAAGAAAATATACATTTATATAAAATTAAGTATATTGTTAGTTAACTACCATAAAAAAATTGATTTCTTAGTCTTATCTTGTATAGGATTAGCTAAAATATTAGGCTAGTTAAGAAATCAAAATTTTCATATTACACATCTATCTAGGTCACTCTACTCTACCACACCAAAGAAGTTGAGAAAATTAAAAGCCATTGTTAAGATAAATGTCTTGCTAGCACAAAAAAGGTGAAATAGTTTGCTAAGCCTTACAAATACTATTAACTTATTATGAAACCCAAATCTTGATGAAGGAAGCTTATAAATTTTTATCTTGCCATCAAATTGAGGCCCAAGTTTTTAAGGCTATGGATGCTTGAATTAAAATGTGAATTTAATATCTTTCCGATAAGATAATTCTTGTAGAGTTATGGCTATCCATTCTATAACAAGACATGTTGCTTTTGTATAATGGTTAATGACAATATTATTTAGGTTGAATGTAGTGAGACCAAGCATAAATAATAATCCCATTATTGTTACCCCAATTAGAAGACAAGAAGATTTTAATGACTTTCGTGAGTTGATAGTAGCATAAATTAGAGGAAGCCAACATGAGAAAATATACACATAGATATATAAAAGGATATTTTTGGTAATTTGAGTTTTTCTTGCCATTAAAAGAATTTTTTTGGTCCAAGATAGTAGTTTTTTGTTTAGTTTTTCAAGATACCATTTCCACATATCGTTTAATGAAAATACTAGAACAAATGGGATTATAGGTTTTTGGAGATACAACCATACTTTTGCAACTTCCATTTTGGGGGAATCCACTTTGAAGGAGGTCCATAAGAGGTCATACAGTGTTCTATTTTGCTCATGAATAGTTGAGATCTAGAAGTAGTATAGTAAATATCTAAAATGTTACGAGTATTAGATATTTATTTTGCTAAATTTTTCAATAACAACATATTATCATCAACAAAATGGGAGTTTAAAGCTACAAAATTATTAGGCATTAAAATACCTTTGATTAGATTCTATTGATGGGTATGTTGTAGGACATAACCAAGGGCATCACCTATGAGCATATAAATATAAGAAGCTAGAAGAAATCCTTGTTCTCGATGGATCTTGGAAGATAAAATATTTATCTATAAGAATCCATAAATGGCTATTTCAACATTTCCATCCTTGTCCTAGCCACTTGAGAATTTTACAAAAGAATTACCATCTAATTCTATCATAATTTTTATTAGAGTCCAACTTCATTATAATAGAATTGTGAGGATTATTATTCTCATTAACTAACTTCCAAGATAAAAAAAAGATCATCTAGAATGAATCTTCCTCCCAAGAAGCTCATTTGTTCTAGTCAAACAATCTCTTGAGTGGTGGAATTATTTTGTCTTTCTACAGTTTTAGCTATGATCTTATATATGCATTATTAAGGAGTGTATAGGTCCATCTTGAAATCATACTATAATATTTACCTTTAGGAAGAAGTTTAATGAGCCCTTAGTTAATTTTGGGAATAAGAGAACCATGTTTGAGGGTTTCCAAGTACATTGTAAGGAATACATATTCTAATGTAAGCCCATGAATACTTGAAATATTTAGATGGAATTTCATCAATTCTTGGGCTTTTCTCATTGGGCATGACCTGTAAAGCATCACAAAGCCCTTCAATTTTAATTATTCTAGAATCTAGAATTTATTATTTTACATTTTCTACTAGCCTCTTCAATTAGATCTTGCATAGGACTAATTTGAGAGATTCTAAGAATGAGTGCAAAAAAATTCTTTAATAATGTTAGTGTCAGTGTATAATTGATTATTCATATTCTTAGTAGCTTCTATTTGTTCTTTTCTTAATTATTTTGTCTTAGAATCTAGAAGAAAAAAGTTCTTTCATCTCCATTTTTAAATTTTCCTTGAACTTTTCTACCTTCATGTCCATCCAATCTCCTTAGATTGTCTTATGCAATCATCATCTTCTTTTGGATATTGCTATTATTAGGGTATACAATTAAAATTTTATTTTTTTCAAGTTGACCTTGGAGAGTGAGTTCATCCTTCTTTTCCCTACTAATTTGTAGTCATAGGAATGAAGTGATGCTTATAGTGAGAGCTTGTTCCTACCATCGAATCCAACTCTCATTAGGTCTTGGATGTGGTTGTTCATTCCAAATAACAATGCAATATTTTAAATAACAATGATTAAGAAGATTGGAGGTATTAATATTGAAATGTAAGAATGTGGACTTTGATTGTTGATAGAAAAGAATGCAAGTGGTAAAGAGTGGGAGATGATTGGACAAGGTGGTACCATATCTAATTGAACACAAACCTATCTTTGTAAGGGGATATGGCAATTGAAGAGGAAATATAACAATGGTCAAGATGGCTAAGTTTGTATTGAGATCCTTGATGATAGTTAGACCAAGGGAACCAATGAGAAAGGTGAAAATCTTTTAGACCACATAGAGGATCAAACATTTATAAATAATTATGATAAAGTAATTGAGAATGGAATTTAGTTTGATATAATTTTCTATTTCTAAACCAACTACAAATAGAAGGATGCTCCACCATATTAAAACCACCTCCCATTATTAAATTAGCCAAAGGTAGAGAGTTACACATCTGAGTACACCATTGTATTCTTTCACAGGCATCATTCATAAATTGAATAAAATCCTATAGTGTGGCCTCAAATTAAGCATAAACACAATGCACACTAAGAAGTGGGATTTTCTCTTGAGGAAATTGAAATTGTGGCAATCTAAGGGCTAATGCCTAGAGCCACACCAATGCTTCCTTGGTGATTACAATGCATGCATGTTGCAACCTTCCAAATTGTCTCTAATTGGATTCCATTGATTTTAACTTTTCAAAGAAAATTTCTTTTGAACATTGTCTATTAACAATCTGTTTGAAATGTTGTCTATAGAAGGGTAAAGGGGGATTGACAGATCCCTCACATTGCACCATATTATTTTCCATTTCATGAAGAGTTGGGGATAATTTCCTCTTCATTCTTTAACACTTTGTATTGATTAGTCACAACAAAAGTTTAAGAGTTGTAAGGAAGTGATATCATTGACAAATCACTAGATAGAGACAAAAAGTGAAACCAAAAAATATTAAATTAATTAAGAGTTCTAGACAACATTTAGTTCTATATCATTCATCTTCAAACACATCTCAAAAAGAAGCGACTTTAGGAGGGTTTTGGACAATTCCAAAAGATGATGTATTCCTTTTTTTCTTAATAA
>VDFB02281492.1:292335206-292396405 GCA_007258455.2 Sequoia sempervirens
TGGAGGATATTTCGGTTGAGCTAATATTCTAGAATATAGGAGACATCCTTCTATATATATGTAATATGTATTGAATGGAAGCACGTATTATTTTGTGTTGTATTATTTGCAGCTTCATTTGTCTCTTCCCATATGTCTAATAAAAGGGACACTTGACTTTGGCAATCTGTATAGCAGAATCAAAGATCCTGGGCTGGTTGGGTTCACAGATTCAGATTGGGAGGGTTTAGTTGATGATAGGAAGTCCACTTCTAGGTATATTCTCAATCTTGGCACGGGTGAAATCACAAGACCCAGTAATAAGCAATAAGCAATAGCTCTTTCCTCGACCGAAGCAAAATATCGAAGAACCGTCAAAGCAGCATGTGAGGCAGTATGGCTTCGAAGGATGCTTTTCAAACATGCAGATGTCTCAAGCAAGACCTTCACCCTTGTTTTGTGCCAATCAAGGGGTGCTAAACCTTGCCAAGAATCCAATATTCCACAAGCATACCAAGCATGTAGAGCTTCATTGTCATTTCATACGGCAACTTGTAGAAGATGGATCAATAATGTTGCAATATTGTCCCACTGACGACCAGACTACAGACATTCTAACCATAGTTGCAAGACTCGCCAAAAACTCGGCGAGTTTACGAAAACTCGCGAGTTTTTTTGGCTGGCGAGTTTTCCAGGCAATTGTACGCCGAAAAAACTCGCCATACTTTCTGGAAAAACTCTCCGTACTTTTGGCGAGTTTTTCAATCTGAAGAACAGAAAAACTGTAGCGATCTGGAAAAATGCCGAATTAGCCCGGCTAAAAGGCATTTTGAGTTATTTTTTTCATTCATTTGTGTGCTCTGCTTCAGAAAAACACTAAAATGATGTGTTCCATGAAGGTTTGTGTGGCTTTGATGGTCTTAATTTGTGTTTTATTGTTAATGCAAAATGATGTACACCATGAAGGTTTGTGTGGTTTTGGAGGTCTTAATTTGGGCTTGGCGGCGGGGGCTCTGCCCCTCGACCCCGCCCTGTATCGCGACAGGGAGCGCGCCCAGGGCGCTGCCCCGGGACCCCGCGAGGGGCGCTGCCTCCAAACCCCCGCAAGGGGCGTTGCCCCCAGACCCCCACAAGAGGCGCTGCCCCCAGACCCCCGCAAGGGGCACTGCCCCTTGACCCCACTAAGGGCGCTGTCCCTCAAACCCATTGGGGGCATTTCCCACAAACTCCCATTGAATTCATTTGATTTTCTAGGTACTCTCCACTAGTTACCTTCAATTTTACAAAAACAATTTGCTATTTTCATTTTGTTTCAGACTATCAGTATCAGTGTATTGAGCATTCCCAAACCCATTAGGGGCATTGCCCACAAACTCCCATTGAATTCATTTGGTTTTCTATGTACTCTCCACTAGTTACCTTCAATTTTACAAAAACAATTTGCTATTTTCATTTTGTTTCAGACTATCAGTATCAGTGTATTGAGCATTCCACATGAGGATGCGATTTTGTATCTAATTTTCTTTCAAATCCATCAAATATAACTAGACTCAGCTTGTTTCTTCTATGTACTCATTTTATTGACTCATTGGATGCATCTTATCATTGAATTTTGCAAAAAAAATGCGTTTATAATGAAGTTTAAGCAGTTTTTTAAGTTGCCGAGTTTTTTGCCGAGATTTTTCCGAGTTTTTTCCAGACCGTATTTTCTGGGCTTGGCAAGTTTTTGCAATTGGCGAGTTTTTCAACTATGATTCTAACCAAGTCCTTGAATCCTGATAAGTTTGTAAAATTTTGGGATAAGCTTGGTGTAGTTAATAAATTGACCATTAAGGGAGGTTATTAAAATAATATTGTTATATTTGGTTTAATGGTCAAATAATATATTAGAATAGACTTTAGGTATATTCTTTTATTCTTTTAGTTACGTTTTTAAGTTAGCTTTCAATTAAGATCAGTTAATTTCAGTTACTTTCAATAAAGCATTCAGTTATCTTCTATTAGTCTATTGATATCTCCGCTATTATTAGCTCATTGTAGTTTTATATAAGAATGTGTTTGCTTCTTTTTTAATCAATCAATTATCTTGGCAATAATTTTGTGTGTGTGTTCATAATTATTTTAATTACTATGGAAAATATTGTGTAATTGTTTATTTGAGTTGTAATCCATTTCTGCTTCAAAATGAAATGTCTGTAAACTGTTTGTCAAAATGTTTATCTGATAAGGAATGAAAAGTTCAAAATTTCATGTAAGATCAAGAACAAGGATAACACAATGCCATCAAGAAAGCTACCCTACTTGGCTTGTAGAGGAGAAAATTCTACCCTTCATCAAATTAGAAGAATTTTCAAATGATTATGCCAAAACTTTAACCTTTTATTTTTTACTTCCATTCTATTTTCATTTTTGAACACTAACTTTGATAAATTTTCTTCTTCTTATTGCCTTTATTCTTTCTAAATTCCATTTCCTTGTGATGTGTTAGTGTTTTATAGCTTTGGGAGCTATTTTCCCCTTGTTTAAGGCAGGTTGGCCTTCCTGTTACAAATTATATTTTTTATTTTTTATTTATCAAAGAGGCCGACTAGATGAAGAGTCGCCTAGTTTGGTATATTTACAAGATGATAATCATTCATTCAATCATCAATTCATTCTCATTTTCATTCGCATTTTCTCAAGGAGTTTGCACTTAGTAGCAGATCACCATCTTTAGAAGCAGATCAGATTCAAGAAGATTTATATTCAGTTGTATCAAGAAGAGATTTTCATCATTTATTGTATCAAGTTCGCCCTTGAGAAGGATCTGATTTGTAAAGCAGATTTCTGCTCTTATTCATCCTTTATATAAGAGATATATTTTGCTGGGTTTTTCTCCCTCAAGAAGGAGGGTTTTCCCAAGGTAAACTGTTATGTTCATTTGTCTTATGTGTTGCATTATTTATTGCTTACATTTCTGATCTAAAACTAACATGATGAAACCTAAACATGTTCTAACAACCACCTGCCTCTAACATCTACTACCATTCTTCAAAAAGACAAAAAGCAACTTTCTAAAACTAGAAATTTGGATTTTTGAGCTTCTCTACTCAATATTGGAAATAGCAAAAAGAGAATGAAAAAATCAAAAAGCAATTTTCCCTAAAAATTGAAAATTATTTTTAGCAAACACTGAAACTATTAATTTGATTATTGGACCTTCCATAGTGGCAACCTTATGCTTGGAAGATGACCCCCATATATGATTTCCATTCAATAGGCTAGAGTAGATTTGCCTCAACATTAATCTTTCCTACCTCTGCCTATCTATCATGACAGTCAAGTTTGCAATTTGACATCAAAGTAGTATTTTCATTGTTGTTCTGCATATCATATGCATGTTACCTGGTTATCTGATCTTTCCTAATATATTTGTGATTTTTATATGTTTTTTTAACAGATGAACCAGCCCCCAAAAAATATTGGCTGTACTAGCTTATTGGAATACCACACTGGAACCTGTAACTTAGAGGAATATCAAGCAAGCTTAACCATCAAATTCCCTCCCCCTCTGCCAATCAAGCCCACTTAACTTGCCATCTTCTAAAAGCTTTACAATGTATTGGGCTACATGAACCATTCACTTTGGAGCTCCCTAGTTCTTAAACTTTATGTAATGGACTTTCTTGTCATGTCCCCAAAATTGTAGTACCAAATCTGCGGTATTGAAATACAAAGAATCAAACTGAATAAATATCAAAATATAAAATAAGTAATTGCCATTTAAACAATATTATTATTATAAATACAAATAATTACCATCCTAAATACTATTTGTAAATACCGAAACCTAAACATCGTTAAATAATGTAATATATAAACATATTACAAATAAATATATATTATTAAAATTAAAAATATTACAACTTATTATTGATAATTGAAAAGGAAACAGATTTGAATAATAATTAATATTAGTACTTATAAATATAATATTAAAGATTATATTCACAAGAAGAATAATATAAATAATAAATCTAATACATATAAACTAAACATAAAATATAAAATAAAATGAACAAATACTGTACAGCGATTGCTAAGAGCAGCGATTTTAAAGGAAACGTTGTAGTCAAAAGGAAGGCATCGGTCAAAGCATGTCTAAGGCAGCGCTCAAACAAATCTCTAAGACAGTGATTTAGCCAAAGACAAAGGGAAATAAACAAAATCTGAGTTGAAAGGTTAAGGGCACATTTAGTCTAAAAAAATGTGTCCTTTCATCTTGAGATAATGATATAAAATTAGATCCATCCCAAAAGAGGTGAGGCATCGAATAGAGGGGAGATTATAAGAAGAGACCAGTAAGTAATACAGGAAGGGGAATGAGGATTAAACATATTCTGCTCAATGAATAGAGGAAAGAGTAAAGAAAGAAAACAGGAATATATTCTGAAATCAGCAGACTGTGGTATGTCCTAATATAATTGTTGAATATAATTATTTTGCTGGTAATCGTCATAGTTACTATAAGTGAATATAATATGAGTGTCAATATATATATACTGATACAAGTGAATATATATATAAATATAGATGATATACATGTTCATGTCAAGGTGAGTATTCTAAACCTATAAATAATTAATAATAACTATATATATGTATATGCTTTATATTCAATTATGCAATACTGACACTTGCAGCAATTATTGAGCTTTATCAGTAATAATGACTCTTTAATACAATATGAATATATTATGTATATATATTTATGAATGTCCTCGTCCTATAATCAATCAATTGTAAGATCAAGTGGTAAAAAGGAGAATAGACACAGCAACATCGAAGGAAAGAAGGGAGTCTCCAGCCGCAAACGCAGCAAGGTAAGTCTGTCATAGTATTTTGTAAATACGTTCTGGCTGTAAGTAACAGTTTAAGTATTTAAGAATTGTATATATACTGTAAGTGCAAAGGAATCCAATAGCTAATGGTCATAATAATAGTAGGTTGTGCATTATCAATTATTGCAGAAGATAAATAATAGATCTGTGTTATTAATATGCAAGAAACAGGATATTAGTAGGTTGTGCACCTGTATGATTCTGAGTAATCATTTATTGTGAGTACAAATAATAGTTCTATGTTATGATATATTGTATAGACTAAAAATGGGTTGAATATGCATATTTACCATTGCATAGTAGTGCAGGAAAATCTGATATGTATTAATCATCTACGTAAATCTGTATCATCTATAAGAACTAAAGACAAATAAGGAATCTGTATTATTGATTGATGTAAATAGAATATGTGCCTACACTTATATTATGTCATTGATTCAATAATTGTAATCAGAATCTGTGCATTTATATTATGGAATAATGTTCATTGATTAGAGATTGACATTCATAGTATCCAATTGCAAACACTAGCCATAACAAGGGAGTTGAGGACCTACAAGGAGGGGAAACAGCGTGTGGGTCACCCTCTAAGTACCCCACCCATATGGATGGCAAGGGCCACATGGGCCAAGAGGGGTGTACTGCTCTTGGGCTTAGAGGGAATGACTACTCAGGACACCCTACTGTAGTTGCAACCTCAAATCCCCTACATAATTAAGCAATAATGGTTCTGATAATGGGAACGGTGATAGGATGCCTCACTAGGTACCCCACCCATATGGATGGCAAGGGCCACATGGGCCAAGAGAGGTGTACTGCTCTTGGGCCTAGATTAGAGAGTTTCTTGGGCACCCTATCAGGCCATTGTGTCCAAGGAAGGATGAACTAGAACATCTAAAACGTATTTTATTATGATATTGTCTCTATTCATAAATGTCTACTAACATATTTGCAGGTCTAAACAGGTAGTTGTATCCCTAACCATGCTCTCTTTGATTCTCTTATATGCATTCTAATTAATATTATCTTGTAAATATTCTCTAACTCTGTTTTGCAGGGGCCTATTTGCACTATAAACATTCCCAAACCCAAGGTGATTACTTGAAATTGATAAATTAGGGCAGATTTACGGTTACCCCAAAAAGGGGACATTACATTTCTGCAGCGCATCATTGTGTAATATCATTTTTCAGGAATTAGCTGCCTGATTGTGCCATATGAACCATTTACTTTGGAGCTCCCTTGTTCTTAAACTTTATACAATTGGTGTTCCCACAGTGCATCATTATGTAATATCATTTCTCAGAACCAGCTGCCTGATAATTTGAGTCAAACTTTATGGTTTATATTTAATAAGTAGTGATTCACAGATACCAAGTTCCCATGAGCATAAATGGTCCACTTAAAACTCTTTATTTTGGTTCAAATAGCTGTTAAGGGTCTCCGACAACAAATTTAAAAGTAACAGTTCACAGCAGATTGTTGTTCCAGACTAATTCAGTTTCTTCTGTAGCTTTACATGAATTATTAGTTCCCAGATTTAATAACACACCAGTGGTATTCGAAATTCTTAACCAATTACATTTCACATTATCTCTCTAATGTCCCATTCTAAAAGTTCTTTAAATTTGCCTTAAATATATATTTCACACTCATAATAATACTTGCATAATGAATTATAAATATTGATTTAACTTTAAACTTATAATTTTGATAATTATAAACTTCAGATTTGAAGTTTTAATACAAATTTGAAAATACTAAATATCTTGAAATGTTTCCTAAATTTCTATCTAAGTTAGGAGTTTCCATCCCAAAAGAAATTAAGGGTTTTTGTCCTTAAATCTCTGAATCTTTGAGGGGTTTCATCCTGGGTGGCTGAATACTTCACAAGGAAATATATTTAATATTTCTTCACATCTTGAGGCCCTCTTCTTCTTGAGTTATCCTTCCTATATACCCTTTTCTTCGATGGTCATAGCCTTTTTGATGCCTCTTAACTTTTAGTTAATTATTATTTATTCTTTTTCTTTTAAGGAAATCGCAGCTGTAAAAGTAATTGCTTGATTATAACTACTCATTGTGGATCAGCTGTCCTCTCAACTGCCGCTTAGTATCAACTTGCACCTATAATTGATTTTATTAATCTTTAAGACCTGCTGAGATCGATGGGCATATTATTTAATTGAGAATTTTTAAATTTAGGCGGGGACATGACAATCTCACTTATAACTCAACATTCTGAAGAGACCTCAGTCCAATTCTAGATGCATATAGTCAGTAGATGCTATGCTTTTCATCTCTTCCTTTCAGTTGGTTGGGTCAAAATTGTAATCTCCCCTTTTGAAACCTGTAACTTAGAGGAATATCAAGCAGGCTTAACCATAAAATTCCCTCCCCACTCTGCCAATCAGGCCCACTTAACTTGCCATCTTCTAAAACCTTTAGAATGTATTGGGCTACATGAACCATTACTTTGGAGCTCCCTAGTTCTTAAACATTATGCAATAGACTTTCTGCAGTGCATCATTATGTAATATCATTTTTCAGGAATTAGCTGCTTGATAACATGTATTGTGCCATATGAACCATTTACTTTGGAGCTCCCTCATTCTTAAACTTTATGCAATTGGTGTTCCCACAGTGCATCATTATGTAATATCATTTCTCAGGAACCAGCTGCCTAATAATTTGAGTCGAAACTTTATGATTTATATTTAATAAGTAGTGATTCACAGATACCAAGTTCTCATGATCATTCCTTGCTTAACAGCCCAAAGGTTTCTTGTTATCTCAGAAAGTCCCATGTAATTTATAAATAGATTTTAGAAGGATTATCTGAAATTGGAACCTCAATGGATTCCCTATGCTGTTTTTTACCTATTAAGGAAAACAAATTTGTGAGAATCTAACAACATTTTTCCATTATATGTTTTGCAAGAAAAATAGACAGATTTTCGAAGAAGAAAAGATATTGTTTTATAGAAGTTGAAGCAAATCTTCATGAAGCAAGTATGACAAAATATAGCCCAATACCAAAAATCGGCCCCCTATAAAGTTCCCTAGGCTGCTAAGTAGATCTGCTTTTAACTATTAAAAAATAAATAAGATAAAACAAAAACCTATTTTCTTAGGGAATGTATAAAACATACCTGTTGCCAAACACAGGGCATCCGGTGAAAAGCAAAGCCCTGTGACTGCATCAGCATGTCCCTTCAATGTATTCAGATCCAAAGGGTGATGGCGCCGGGCTTGCACCTACCATATTTATACAAATCAAAGTACCATGAAACAATTAAAACCCTGAACAGTTTATCAACAGGAACACAGTAAAATAAAAACAGTATTTAGGAAAGTGCTAACCCCATTTCAAACTGTTTAATGCTATAATTGATCAATATCAAGATTATTCTTAATAAAAACATTGAATAGAATAAAATTTAGTGGTAAAAACATTGGTGCATTCATTGCAGAGCCCCGGGTTAAATTCCCAGACCCCGTGATAAAATGTTAAGAATAGCTAAATTATGCATCCAAGTCTCCACATAAAACAAAACTCACCTATCTCAGCAGTATCCTGATTCCTTACTAAAAAGAATCTAAGTTACCGGTTCAGATTCAGGTTCAGGTTCGGTTCATCGATTCGATCAAAGAAAAATTGGGGATGGGTTCGTCCATACAAAAACATATAAAAATAAAAAAATATATACATATTTACAACAGTAATTAAGTTCAAAATAGCACACATAGCACCATATATTGTATAATAAACCAAACCACCATAAAAATAAAAAACATTAAAATGTCAATTAGTCAAACTCGAATGTCATAATATATATTATATTAAAATTAACTACATTGCTGCATTTCTCCTTGCAGGTAAACATTAGGGATGATTGTCCAATTGGATGACAATATTATAGATGAAGACTTGTAGGAAAACTTGGAAACTTGGGAACTTGGACTTAGAGAGTCCATGGCAAGTCAAATGAATTCAATGGGAGCTTGGGGGCAATGCCCCAAATGGGGTTGAGGGGCAACGCCCCTCACAAGGGTCTAGGAGCAATGCTCCCACCAAGGTCAAGGGGCAGCGCCTCTTGTGGGGCTCTATGGGCAACGCCCCCAACGGGGTTGAGGGGCAACACCGCCCCTCACAAAGACCAGAGCAACGTCCCTAGCACCACCAAGCCTAAATTAAGACCTTTAAAACCACACATGCCTTCATTGCGTACATCATTTTGCATTCACAATAAGACCCAAATTAAGACCTTTAAAGCCACACAAACCTTCATGGCAAACATCATTTTAGGGTTGGAGGGGTTGGTTAATATTTTTATGTCAAAAAAAATTGAAATATGCCACTTGGACGCATGAGTTGCCAAAATTGGCTGCGAGTCTGCTCGAGTTCGACACAGCCGAACCCACAGTCTATGGGCTCAATCCTATCCGAACCCACAAGGAACCAGACCCGCGTCAGACCAGACCAAGACCACCAAGGGGCAGACCAGTAACTTAAAAAAGAATGACATCATCAAATGGGATAAGCTCAAGAAGTTAGAACTCCAAAGCTTTTGTAGTGGAGCTAAAGGACTATAACTAACCAATCTCAGCAATATCCTTATTAAAAAGAATTGCATCGCTAAATGGGCTGAGCTCAAAAAGTAAAAACACCAAACATTCTATAATAGAGCTAGAGGAATATAGTGACCAATCTCAGCAATTTTCTTACTGAAAAGAATGGCATCATCAAACGGGATAACCTCAAGAGGTAAAAACACGAGGACTTTCATAACTGAGCTGGAAGTTTATTCCCACAAGAGAGTTGATAAATATTGAACTAAACTAAATAATGTTGATGTTATTGCAGCTGCGGGCTTCATACTTCCTTATTTATTTGTGATTATTTAATGGTAACATATCTCTAAGATGGTCGACCTCCTTTGTAATTATTTTTATGGTGGCCGACCTTGTCCTTGAAAAGGTGCGACCCCTCTAAGCAACATGTATATATAGAAGGTCACTTTCTCTCATTTGAGCATCAAGCAAAGTTCGATCTCCTTCTCCATTAAATGCGAATTCATATAGGAGCAGATTGTGAGTCTATTCAAGTGTGGATTGAAGGGCAGATTATTAGTGTGTGTTACAGCCATTGCTGGTGCTGTTTATTGGCCTTGTGTGTGGCCTCATTGTAAAGATACTTGTTGCCATTGCTCATATATAAAAGAGATATATTTGTTGCTGGGTTTTTCTCCTTCGAGTAGGAGGGTTTTCCAAGGGTATCTGCTGTGTTATTGTGTCTGATTTTGAATTTAATTTTCTGTGCATTAAATCTAATCATAAAACTAACAAATAATGCATCCAACTCGATGGGTGTTGTGAACCCAATGGGCAATGCCAACTGCGAGTCCAAAAGATATCCTATTACTGGCACCCCACAAGGATAATTTAATATCCTACTTAGTGGAACTCGACGGGGAAAATTTAGATATCCTTGTTAGTGGCACCCCAGAATTAAACATGACAAATGTTGAAATTGGGTAAAATACTATATCTCGCTTGCTGAATGTGATTTCAATTTTAGTCCAAAAAACTACCCTTCTTCATGGTTTCTTGGCCAAGGTACCCTACACTGGAAATTTACTTAATAAAAAATAGAACATAAATAATGGCATTGTTGAAACTTAAATCGATTGATCCAATTCAATTAAACAAAAGCAAATCGTGGAATTTACCAAATCTAAAACGAAAAAATAAAACCAAGGGCACAGTTGTTCAGTTGATCTAATTTTCTATCCATAAATATAAACAACTAAAGGGAGGGCTTTTGTTACCTTGTCAGCAGCTGAAACATTAGATTTAGGGTTTACTTTCTTCAAAGGCTTTGAATTTTTATGACTGGTGGTAGTGACCTCTGGATGCAATTCTGCTGCTTTTTTTACCTCTTCCCTTTTTCTTCTTAAATAAAAAGCAAAGAACAATGCCACGGATAAACCCCCGATAAGCCCTGATATGACGATACTCGTTGCAGCAGATCCTAAACCTTCTCCGTTAGCAGAAGCCATTAAGATTACTTTAATAAAAACAAATATCTTAGATTGGATAAGTATTTTTTATTTTCGGATCCTTCAAATAAAAACCCAAGGATCTTGGCCACAAGAAAAGAAAAAAAGTCAGAGATTTTGATCACAAGAAAACCAAAAGGTCGGAAATCTTGGTCACACAAAAACAAAAAAAGACGGTATTCTTGATTGCAGTAGGTTTTGAACTGCTATCATCGGATTTGATTCGATTGAAAAAATAGGGGCGCGAAGTTCGAATATGGCTGACGTTTTGAGCAAAAGAAGTAAGTCTTCGGCGTGTTCACGAATTGGAGAATTACAACTAGGTACCAATTATTAACCATGTTTCAATAGTTGTTTATTTTATGCTTATTGACTTTATTTTATGTGAACCCTAAAGGTGGACTATACCTAAGGCAGCTTGGGAGGATAGAATTTGCATGTTTTGTAGCAAATGGGTGGTTGAGACCGAATGGCATTTTATCATGGAGTGCACGGCTTATGAGGATATCTGTAGTCAATATGAAGGCAACTTGAAGATCAGCAACCTACACGAGCTATTTGACGAAGGAAGAATCAAGACTGCTAGTTTTCTGATCAAAATTCATAGTAGAAGATCTAGTATCGAAAAGATTTTGGAGACTCCGTAGTTTTGTGGTTCTCGGTCCCTTAGACTTTTTGGTCTCGTGGACGACATTAAAATCCCTCATTCATTCATTCATTCATTCAAATAATCGTTTATATTTTAGTCATTACATTGTTTTAATTATCTTAAAAATATTACCATCTTACACCTATATATGTTCACTACTAAATGTGTAGTTAACTTAAAAATATATATATATTCCGAGGCTGCTCACAGACAGAAGAGGTTAGAACCAAGGACCATTCCAACAATAGTTGAGGATTTCTTCTGCACATTTCAAAGATAACTATTAATGATGATAAATTATCTAAGCAATAAATTTATTTTAAACCCTTTGAGTTTTTTGAATTAATAATTTATTTACGGCATGATTGAATGTATTTAAGTGAAATTGTTGATCAATTCATTATATGCAATTTAATTTCAAAGTTTTTAATTGAGCTTTAAATATTATATTTTTTTTTGTATAAAATTTTATTTTTTAATCTATAGAAATCAATTTAAAACATTGCATTTAAATTTAGGAATTAGTCTTATTTCATTTGGTATGAGAGCCTTTCCCATCATCAATTAATTTCGTTGCATTTATTTTCTAAAATATATATATATATAAAATAATAATAATAATAAATAGATATATTAGATTTTATAATAGTTCAAATTGATTCTTATATTTTTTATCAATTATTTATTATGTTCAAAAGTTAAATAAATAGACAAACTAGATTTTATAATAGTCTAAATTGATTCACATTTTGAAACCTTAATTTCACCCTTTTTATCTTCTAAGTTTTCTTTTGCAAGTTTAAAAAGGAAACTTTTAAAACAATCAATATTGATTTAATTTCTTTACCTAAATAGATTGACCTACCACAATGACATTTGAGAGCAACCAAAAAGCTTATGAGAATTTGGAGAGGACCAACCAAGCATTAATGCAAGAAGTTGTTGCATTAGCCGCCCAAGTACAACAACTTAGGCAAGAAGCACTAGAACAAAAAGGACTCAACAATGTAGAACTATCAGAAAGCAAGAAGAGTTCAAAAACAAGAAGGAAAAGAAGCAAAATTAAATAACAAAATCCAAGAAACGACCAATATCATTAAAGGAAGACTCAACTTCTAGTCATAGCACTTCTCACACTTCTGAATTTGAATCCTCTGAAGATGATAACAGTAAACAAACATAAAAAGAATTAGACAACTTTGCTCGAAAGATTAAATTACCAGAGTATAGTGGCAATACCGGCACTAGAGAGGAAGTGGAACAATGGCTAACCAACTTAGAAAGATACTTCGAATTGCAAAGCACTAGTAGTTATAGTAGGACCCGGATTTCCATGTATCAACTTAAAAATAGTGCCTTGAATTGGTGGCAAGATATAATTCGATCTCAAAAACTAAAGGCCAACAAAGTGAAATAGTCACAATTTAAACAATTGTTTTCACAAAAATACCTTTTTGATTTATTCATACAAGAAAAGAGAATTGAGTTATTTGAATTAAAACAACAAGGCCAATCAATAAATGAATATAAACAAGGTTTTGAAAGACTCAATAGATTTGTACCATTCATTGAAGGACATGATCGAGTGGTTCAATTCATAAATGGTTTAAGACATGCATACCAAGCTAATGTGTGGTGTGGTAAACCCACCTCAATAAATGAAGCAGCCCAAACTGGAGAAAAGTTTGAAACACTTGATCAAATTTTAAGGCAAGCCAAGGAAAAGCGTAATAGAAAGCATAATGAATTTGGTCAAAAGAAAGTTCATTGTCGATTCACCAAGATAGTTAGACCCAACCAAAATAAACCAACACCTCCTAAAATAAAATGTTGGACTTGTGGTGAGAACCATTACCAACATTGTTGTCCTTGCAAACAAGAGGACTATAAACCCAAAAACAAGGGCACCACTACCTCTACTCCACAACCCAACATGAAGATTTATGTAGCCATTGATGCAGGTATGGTGCATTTTCAACCCTCCTTAATTGAAATTAAAGGATTCATACATGGTCATCCCATTATCTTTCTTGTTGATTCTAGTAGTAGTCATAATTTTATCTCTCCTAAAGTTGTCTCTAAACTAAAAATTACATCTAAGTTAATTGAGCCCTTAGCGGTGGAAATGGCAGATGGTAGAATAGTAAAACAAACTGGTACACTTATTGAAAACTTAGAATTTGAGTTAGATAACTTTGTAACATGTGATCATTTTCATGTATTGAATATTGGTAAATATGATGCTATTCTAGGTATCAGTTGGTTAGAAAGAAATAATGCCCTCCTTGGTTGTGAAAACAAACAAGTCATCATAAACTCTAACATGGGGACATGTCAAATTTTACAGGGTGAGAAAAGACCTCTTCACATTAAAACCATATCAGCTATGCAAATCAAGCGTATTGCTAGGAAAAATTGTAAGATATTTTGTGCTATGATTTTTCAAACAGGTGATAAATTCAAGTTAGGCATCAATATCAAACCTATAGTGCAAAAATTCAAAGATTTTTTTCCTAAAGATTTAGATAGTCTACCCCCAAAAAGATCAGTAGGACATGCAATTGATTTAGTTCCCGGAGCAAAACTAGTATCTAGAGCTCCCTATCGCTAAACTATCCCTTAATTAACATAACTAAAAATTCAGTTGACACAATTACTTAAGGAAAAATAAGACCAAGTGTCTCTCCTTGGGGTGCACCAGTATTATTTGTCAAAAATAAAGATGGCACCATGAGGTTATGCATATATTATTAACAACTTAATAAATTAATCATAAAAAATAAGTATCCCTTACCTCAAATTGATGATCTCCTAGATCAATTACATGGTGCTAAATGTTTTTCTAAAATTGATTTACGATCAGGATGCCATCAAATTCGTATTAAAGAATTTGACATTTCCAAAAACTGTCTTTCGAACATGATATGGTCACTATGAATTTGTAGTTATGCCTTTTGGTTTAACTAATGCACTTGCAACTTTTATGACCTTAATGCATAATATCTTTCACCCATTTTTGGATGTGTTTGTAATCATTTTCCTAGATGATATCTTAATATACTCAAAAAATGAAAAAGAACATGAAGAACGTCTCAGGATGGTACTAGAAACCTTATGAAAGAATAAGTTATATGCCAAACTCAACAAGTGTGAATTCTTCAAATCAAAAGTATCTTACCTAGGACATGTTTCTGAAAAAGGTATTCCGTCTGACCTTGCTAAAATTAAGGCAATTCAAGATTGCCCTATCCCAAAGGATGTGCATGAAGTTAAAAGTTTCCTAGGATTGTCTGGGTTTTACCATCGTTTTGTTAAGAATTATTCCAAGATAGCTTCACCTTTGACCGATCTAACTAAGAAAGAACAAAGCTATAATTGGACTTGAGAATGTGATACAGCTTTCCACACACTAAAGACTTTATTAACATCTACACCTATCCTTTGTATTACTAATTTTAGTAAGCCTTTTGTTGTGATCACCAATGCATGCGGTACAGGTATCGATGGTCTTCTAATGCAAGATAACCGAGTGGTGTGTTATGAATCTAGAAAGTTCTTACCCACTGAAATAAATTATCCAATCCATGATCTTGAATTACCAGGCATTATCCATGCCTTAAAGATTTGGCGTCGTTATTTATTAGGGAATAAGTTTATATTAAAAACTGACCATCAAGTTTCCAACACATCTTTACTCAACCTCACCTTAATATGAGACAAAGAAGATGGATGGAACTCTTAACTGAATATGATTTCACCGTCCAATATGTTCCTGGAAAAGAAAATGCAGTGGTGGATGCCTTAAGTCAAAAACGACTATGTGTTAATGCCTTGACCCTTGAGAGAAGTCAATTTGAACAAGATATAAAATCCAAGTTACCTATTGATGACTATTTTCAACCCATTTATGAAGGTCTCCAAAATACCTCCTCTAATGTCCATTTGAAAGATCGATTAGAATCTTATTTGTTGAGTAGCAATGGTCTCCTTTATTACAAAGGAAGGTTGTGTATTCCCCATATACCTAACCTTAAATCTCAAATACTGAAAGACTCTCGTGATATCCCAATAGCTGGACACCTTGGATTCCAAAAGACCTATCTCTCAATCAAAAGAAACTACTTCTGGCCACAAATGAAGACTGAAATTTGTACTTATGTTCAACAATGTTTAACTTGTCAAAAGGTAAAAGCGGAACAATGTAAACATCCAGGCCTCTTGCAACTGTTGTTTATTCTGACTTGGAAATGGGAGTCAATTAGTATGGACTTCATTACTGGATTACCTCAAACATGTAAAGGACATGATTTTGTTTTTGTAGTAGTGGATAGATTAACCAAGATGGCACATTTCTTACCTATTAAAATAAAATTGTCTGCTTCTAATTTTGCCTCATTTTTGTCAAATAAATTGTTAGGCTACATGGTATTCCAAAGAACATTATTTTGGATCAAGATCCTAGATTTACCTCCTTTTGGAAATCTCTATTTGCAAAACTTGGTACTCATTTAAATTTTAGTATTGCTTATCATCCAGAGTCTAATGGCCAAATATAAAGGGTTAATAGTGTAGACATCCAAATTTGGACACTTAATTTATCCAAATTTATCACTTTTCATCTAAACATCCTCTTATCATAGTTAATTAAATAATATTACTATTATTTAATTAATATCTTTAATTCTGCTAAATCCCTAAGGTATTTAATTAATAATTAAATACCTTACCCTCCTTAATCCTCTTTTCATCAAATAAATTAAATAAATATTACATTTATTTAATTCCTCACATGTCATTTTCATCTAATCCTAATCCATTTCCTAATCTTTTCATTAAGGATGTGCACATGCCTAATCCTTGATTAGAATGTGTCACATCCTCCAACTTTTGCAAGTTGGCTTTTAATCCTAATTAGCCCCTAATTACCCTCTAATTACTAATTAATTAAGCCTAATCATTCTCCAAGGAATTTTTAATTCCTTTTTATTCTTCCTAGATTCCCCTCTTTTATATGTAAATTTTTAATTCACATTCCATCCTTCCAAGGCTTCTAGAACCTTGGACTTGTCACAATCTCCACATGTGACCAACCTTGGACTTGTCACAATCTCCACATGTGACCAAGTCCCACATTTTTGGAGCCCACCTTTTATCCTCTAGATCATCCTAGGAATGTGAATTTTTAATTCACATTTATATCCCCAACCACCTTTCTTTTCCCATGTAGATTTTTGAGGAATTCCAAAATTCCTCAAATGTCTTTTCACTCCCACTTGGGGACAAGAAATCCCTTTTGTGGAAATCCTCTCATCCCCAAGGTGCATGTCTTTCCACCTCATGTACCTCTTGACAATCTCCACCTCCCATCATCCTCTTGTCCACTTCCACCCTCCCACGTAGCCGAGATGTGAGGGCTTGTGGGTTCTCAACCCACCATGGCCCTTCATCTTGACCTTGTTGGATCAATCTTGACCCTTGAATTCTCTAGAGAATTCAAATTCTCCTATAAATACCCCCTCCTCAAGGGCATTTCCAACACTTAGCCATCTTGCACCATTATGCTGCCAATTTGCATTCTCAACACTTTGCACTCTCATAACTACATGCTGTCCATTTGAATCCTCAAGCCTTTTTCAATCATTCAACCATCTTTGTTCATCATTTTGCATATTGAAGCTTGCATTTTAGTCATTCAATCCATCATCTAAGGAGCACACAACCAATCCAAGCAAGGGCCAATCAAAGAGGTATCAACAACAAGGGAGGTAAAAAATATTTGTGTTTTATCCTATTTGCATTCCTTTTCGTTGAACCACTCTTTTGGCTAATCTTGAGGTGTCCTTGGTATTTTGTTATTCATGTTTCTTAGTTATTTTACACCTTTAGAGCAGTAGGAATTCCAAGGTATACAAAATCATCTCATATTGGATTGGTGCTTCTATGGAAAGAATCCCTTTCCCAATCCTTGCTAAGATAAGCTAAATGATAAAATGCTTTGAAGATGGAGTAAGATGGGAAAAATTAGTTCTCCTGAAGAGAGTGACTTTACATGAATGATTGTGAAGGATTTGATGAAAAATGAAGCTTCTCATTTATAGATTTTCAAATGCTAAGAGTGCTCAAAAGGGACCAATGTGGGATAATGATTTGACCAATCAAATGGAGCCACTTGTCAACTTGTGATAGGTTGAGGGATGTGCAAGTTTTGGCCAATGTGCCCAAGAGGGGGAAATTCAAATTCAAATTTGTGAAATAAATGTTGAGAGAGAGACATGAAAGTGAGAAGTTAATGCAATGTTGGAAGGGACAAGTCAACTTGTCTTCATTTTCAAACTTGAGGGAATATTCTATTTTTATGCCAAGTTGAAAGAAAATAAGGAGTTTAATAAACCAATAAATTGATTTATTTGTGCAAGTGGGAAAAACTAGAGGATGTGATGGGTGGTTAGGTTAGCTTAATCAGGATTAGATTAGCTTAATGATGATTAGGATGTTTTTGACCTCTTTGACTTGAATATTTGGATTTATTTAAATCAAAAGGGGATGGAATATGCATTTGGAGATTTAATTAAATAAAGTTTGGTTTATTTAATTAAAAGGTTGATGTGAGACTTTGATTTATTTAATTTAAATGAATAACCTTAGGAATGAATTAAATAGTCCCGATTTACCTGATGAGTGGATTAATTGTGAATTTGATTTATGAATTAGCGAATGAATATGAACTAAGTGCATAATGCTAATTTCACATGTCTACATCCACTACCTACCCAGAAAGTGATGTTCCAAAAAAAGATACATGTAGCTGTGGATGATCGCTAGGTGGAGTATCAAGTGACTCCAATTGAAACTCCATGTATTTTGTTTGGCTTACCTATTTTTGTTCTAATTGATACTGGTGTAATTGAGAATTTCATTTCACCTAGAGTAGCTAAGCAATTATCTAGAAAGGTTAGATACATGGAAATGTCTTGGAATGTAGAGTATGCAAACCAAACAAGAGCAAATGTGGATCAATGTTTATTTGAAGCTAGGATAGAACTACTTTGTTTTTCTACAAAAGTGAACCTTTATGTTGAGCCTTTAGGATCCTATGATGTGATCTTAGGTATGAATTGGTTGTGGAGACATAGGGCTAAGGTATATTTCCATACTAAAATAGTAGAATGCCTAGATGATCTTGGTAACCAAGTTAAGTTTTAAGGGATACCGAGAGAGGTCAAGATTCATCAAATCATTGCAATGCAACTATCAAGGGCTAAGAAGAAAGGGTGTAAACTCTTTGTAGTCAAGATTGAAGAACTTGAAGAGAACCTTGATAACTTTAGGTCACAAAACTTCCAAGAGATGGAAGAGGGTGAAATGGATGAAACTGGAATGTCGGATATGGAAAGGTACCCTATATTGAGAAACTTTTCATATGTATTTCTAGATGAGTTACCTAGGTTACCACCAAAGAGGATATTTGACTTCTCTATAGATATATTTCTAATGTTTGAACCTATTTCCAAGGTGCCATATAGGATGACAACCATTGAGCTAATGGGGCTTAAGGCACAGTTGGATGAAATGTTTTCTAAGGGGTTGATAAGACCTAGTGTATCGCCTTGGGGAGCACCAGTCATATTTGTGAAAAAGAAAGATGAAACTTTGTGTTTGTGCATCAATTATTATATGCTTAACAAAGCAACGGTAAAGAAGAAGTATCTGTTGCCATTCATTGAAAATATTTTTAATCAAATGAAATGAGCTTCTGTATTCTCTAAGATAGATTTGAGATCTAGATATCATTAGTTGAGAATTAAGGATGAAGATATCTTTAAGACTACATTTAGAACTAGATATGGACACTATGAGTTCATAGTTTTACCTTTTGGTTTAACAAATGCACCTGCAACATTTATGAACTCGATGGACAATGTATTTAGGGATTGCTTAGATAAGTTTGTCTTGGTTTTTATAAATGACATCGTGATTTATTCTAAGGATGAGGAGGATCATTGCAGACATTTAGAGATAGTCCTACAACGTTTAAGAGAACACAAATTGTATGGTAAAATCTCTAAGTGTACCTTATTTAAGAGAAAAATGTATTATCTCGGGCATGTGATCTCAGCAGATGGAATCTCTATAGATCCAACCAAGATTAAGGCAGTACTTGATTGGCCAATACCCAAAAAATGTGTCTGAGGTTAGAAGTCTCATGGGTCTAGCTGGGTATAATAGAAAGTTTGTTGCAAACTTCTCCAAGATCGCCTTTCTAATTACTTCTTTGCAAAAGAAAGGGGAGAAATTTGAGTGGAATGAGAAGTGTCAAGAAGCCTTTGACCTACTCAAAGAGAAGTTAACTATTGCATTGATCTTGAAAGTATCAGATCCTAAAGGTAACTTTACAGTTATCACGAATGCATGCAAGGAGGGCTTAGGGTGTGTGTTAATGCAAAGATGATGAGTACTACTTGCAAGTCAAGCAAGAACTCACTAACAATCCTTAGATTATAGGTATGAAGGATTTCATTTTGAACCTAATGGAATACATAGATACAAAGGGAGAATGTATGTACTATTGGTAATATGTGCCTCAAACTATACAGGCTGAAACCTCCATTAGAGTCAAGTCGGTGTGACATTCTAATTGTCTGGCCGACTAGTAGGTTTGTTTTATTTAGTTCTGAACAGGTCGCTATGACCTTGCCAGTGTCTTGCCAAAAGGTTACACTATGGAGTCTATCGTTGTAGCATGATGTATTCATTATGTGCTTATAGCGCTCGGGAGACCTCTGGCCAAAAGGCCATTCAATCGTGCATCGAGGAGACTCTTGGCGACTGTGGTCTTCAGTGTAGCTAAAGGTTTTTGCTAAGATGTCTCAGTGAAGTGTTAATCTCTTGCCGACAGTGTTTACGTTGAGATCCTTGGGGTAACCCATATTGACTCGGTAAGAAGTCACCACAAAAGCAAATGTTGTGCCGACAGTGTTTGTTTTGATTCATCGGGGAGACTTGGCCGAAGGAAATGTCATCGGTAAGATGTCCTACTGATGTGGATATGTCTCAGCAACAAAGACTCGAGTGAAAGTCTTCGGTATAACTTAAAGCTATCGGAGAAACCTCTTAGCGATGGCGAACATCTTGCCAATAGCCGATGGCTATCGGGGTAGCTCTTGGCGACAGTTGGTCATCGGTGAAACATATGGATCTCGGTATGATGTCTCAGCGAAAGCCGATTGTCTAGCTGACAGGTGTATATCTTCGGTGTAACTCTTAGCGACAGATGAAGCTTTCGGGATAAGTCATAGAGATCGGTAAGTTCTCTCAGCGAAGAGCAATGTCTTGGCAATGGGTAAACACTTCGGGGTAACATATGGAGATCAGTATGAACTCTTGGTGATAGGTGTGAGTCTTGCCGACTTCTACTTGGTGCTCAGTAGGTATGGGGACTTCGGTATAACCTTTGGTGCCTCACTATGATCTCTTGGCTAAATTGATAGGTCAGGGCGACTGCGTGATGACTTGGTGAATCTCTTGAAGCTCGATAGAACATCCTGGTGATTACGATGACTCTTGGCAACATCGGTATGAAGTATTAGTGGCATGAGACACTGTTAGTGTCTCACCGAGATGCCAATACAATACGAATTATGTTGACTAGTTGACCATGTTATGTGGAGTCTCGTGGACGAATAGGAGAAGCCGAAGAGGAACAGTTGGAAGAAAGTCAGTTGCGACGGTTCTGTGAGGAAGTTCTACAGACAGAGTTCAACATGGATATACTCGGTGATTGTAGATTGTGATCGGTTGGTTAGTTGGTTGAATCGACAGATTGTTGAGTGATCGTATCAGTGGATTGTAACGTGAAGATTTCTGTACAAGAATGTTAATGGTGAATGTTGCTGTATAATGACACCAGAAAGATAAGTCTGGAATTTGTATGTAATTTCATTACTGTAATACAAAGTGATTTCTCTTGGTGTGGTGGGTTTTTCTCCTATAAGGGTTTTCCCACGTATATCTAGTGTTCATGTGTGTTTGTCAAATACTTTGTTTCTACTGTTTGTTTCTTAGTGCATCTTAAGTTGATTGTAATTGTAAATTTTAAAGTGTATCTACATTCTTTCCTGAGGTATTGACGTTAGGAAAATTGTTTTCTGCATCTAATTTTCCTTACATGTACCTGATGTAGAAAAGTTGAGAAATCTAGTATGGAAGGAAGTACATGAAGCACCGTACTCTGGACACCCTGGAGAGACCAAAATGATGGAAGATGTAAAGCCATTATATTTTTGGAAGGGAATGAAAGGAGATGCCGCAATATTTGTGGCTAGGTGTCTTAAATGTCAAAGGGTGAAAGTAGAGCATCATCATCCTGCAGGCTTGCTATACTTGTATGATATATTAGAGAGGAAATGGCAAGTCATAAGCATGGATTTTGTGCAAGGTTTGCCTATGTCAAGGAATAAGAATAATGCCATTCTTGTAGTTGTAGATAAGTTTACCAAAGTAGCACAGTTTATACCTATAAATCTAATTGATGGAGTGCCTGTCATAGCAAGAAAATTTGTGCAAGAAGTGTTTAGGTTACAAATTATCTTGGATAGGGATGCACAAGTCACTTCTAGGTTTTGGAAAACTTTTTTTTTGACACTAGGGACTCAATTGAATATTATCTCAACATATCATCTAGAAAAAAATGGAAAAAATGAAAGGGTAAATCAAGTATTGGAAGACCTACTTAGAATGTATTGCATGGATCAATAGTACAAGTGGGAAGACTACTTACCCTTAGTAGAATTTTCCTACAACAATTCTTATCATTCCACAATAAAGATGGCCCCTTTCGAAGAATTATATGGTCGAAAGTGTCAAACTCCTATAAGTTGGGATAAACTTGAGGATAGAGTGAGTGTTTGGCCAAAGATGTTGGCTGAAATGGAAGAGCAAGTTAAGATTGTTAAGCAAAGGTTGGTTGAAGCTAATGACCAACATAAAAGCTATTCTGACACTAAGAGAGTGCCCCAAATTTTTTTCGTAGGTGACAAGGTGTTGTAGAGAGAAAAACCTCACAAGAGCTCCATTAAATATGGGGAATCTTCCAAGTTAGCCCCGCACTATGTAGGACCTCTTGAGATTCTAGAGGGAGTGAATTTGGTAGCTTATCGAATTGTGTTGCCATCTGCTCTTGCCAAAATGCATAATGTATTCCACGTGTCCTTCCTAAAGAAGTATATACCAGGTGATAATCATGTGTTTGATTGGACTAATTTGTAGGTGCGGGACCTCAGAGTGGTAACTCTTAAGCCTGTCAAGGTGCTCAGAACACATAAGCTTCGCTTGTGTAACAAGGAAGTCTTGCAATGAAAAGTCTAGCGGGACCAGTATGAGGAAGACTCAATCACTTGGGAGGACTAGATGCCGAGATTCAACAAAAGTTTCCTCATATTTTATATGCTTTTGAGAATACTTGAGAAACAATATGTTGTTTGTTTGCTTTGTTTTATGTTGCTACATAAAATCATCGAGGATGATGATTCATAAGGGGGGAGTATGTTACACCCCAATTGTGTAATTAATAATTACTATTACTATGTTGGGTAAATGTGAATGTAATTTGTATTCTGTTGGTGAATAAATTGTGCTTGCACTCTGTTATCAACTCATTTTGAATGAATGTAGTTTCATTTAAATGATATGAAATGCATATATATGTGAAATGGATGGTTATTGAATTAATATTTTAACTATGGAGATGTATTATGTGTAATTCCTATTTTGTGAACAACTGTCTGTCGTGGGCATGTGTTAGTTGGATGTAGGTATATGTTCAATTCCTCCAGGTGGAGGGGAAGTATCACTTAGGAGAAGGTCTTGGTCGGGTAACCGGTAACATAACCTAGCTGAGCTTACACAAACACTCAGAGTAGTATGGTTGAGTCAAGTTATTTGTGTTGGGGAATTGGAAAGTCATCCTTAGTTTGTGTGTCCGCTTTAGTAATGGTCTTGTTTACTATTGAGTACATTATTGGGTGATATTTATCTGTTTAGAGTTTATGAGTTCTTCCCTATATTGCTATGCTTGTATTAGTGTGTCGTATGTACATGGAATATGCATTTATATAATTATTATGTATGACTCTATGTGCAATCAAAAGTGTATATATATGTAATATATAATATATATACATATATCCATATGTATATATGTATCAATACAGGTGTATGATTGGAAAATAGATATGCCCATACAAATGTATTGATATATGTATACATACGTATACATGTACATAGAGGAATATATATATATATATATATATATATATATATATATATATATATATATATATATATGTACACAATCAATATATTGTTAAATACAATGTGATTCCTATTTTGTGTGTATTCATTTGTATATCAAATATATACATAATTTCATGGCATATGATATATATAAATATATATTAACGTATATGTAAATATATGTTATATATTTAAATATGGCTTTATGCTGTGAGGTCGATTATCATTAACAATGCTTAGAGGCTGATTTATTACTAAATCATAGGATAATTATATACTACATATATAAGCTTTTTGAAGGGCCGAATATATCTCATTTTAGCAACAAATAAAGGGTGTGCTATGTGCAGTATTAAGCACAACCATTAAGTCAATACAAGAATGAGACTTGGTCGACGCCTAGTGTGTGGAAATTATCTTTGACTTAGTAAGCTATAAACTGCCTTGTCTTTGAGTAAATATCAACAATAGTTAAATGCATGCAAAGTTATGTTACAACAAGTCGATGAACTAGTCAACTAATTTATGAGGTGAATCGACTCATCTTGGACTAAGTCGACATAAGCTATGTGTTACACTTTGGTTATTGATTGATTCCAATATGTATTTAACCGTGTCAAATGTAGGGGATATTTGTTTGCTTTGGCGCCACCTTATGAATCCTATTTTCCATAGATGTTCATTGTGAAGGCAATTCAAATTACACCTTTTTCATCATGTGCTAATTGAAATAGTCTTATATTGTTGTCAACAATGAGGTCAACCTATAGCTTTGTTTTGTTGAGTATGCTCTTATTTTTGAACCACCTTTTAGTTAAGTCGAGTGAATGGTTATGAGTGGATTTTTCTGTCAAAACTCATGCCTTTTTTGTAGGCTGAGTGGTCTCCAATCTGTTGTATAAATAGTGAGATTGAGCTCTCATTTGAGACACATCTCTTTACACTTTTTTTATGCATTTTAGACACATTCCTTATGCAATCTTGAGCATTCTTTTTGTATTTCTTATCTATCTTATTCTGCTATATATTGAGAGAGAGCTTTGAGTATAGGTGAGAGTATTTAATCATATTGAGAGAAGTGTATTATCAACTTGAGAGATAGAGGTTATTGTGGCTTGTTTGGGAGATCAAAGCTAAGCTAGCTATTGTTCTGGGAAAGTTGAGTTGCTACCAATCAATTGGACAAATGTATTACAGGCATGAGGATAATCTTCCCTAATTTATCTTTACTTATGAATTATTGATTGTAGAGTGTTCTATTTAGTCTATTGTGAACACTTTCATTTAGGGAAAAAAAATATTTGCTTTGTAAGGAATTATAAGCTGTTATACTATTTTGTGATGTGTTTGTAATTACTCCATAATAGGAGGAATGTGTTTGTCATAGGTATTAACATACTAGATATGATTAAACAAGGGTAGCTTAAGAGTTACTCATAGCTAGGTTATTTGACTATACTAAATAGCTAGTGGGTTACTCTTGGGAATGTTGTCCATTGAAGGGGGGGAATTTGTACATTGCTTTATGAGTTGAAATACCCTAGAGTGTGTATAAAGGTGATAGGTTAATTCTAGGATAAAAGATTACCATGGGAAGGGTTACCTATGCATAGTTTATAGAGGCCTTAAGTCAAAATGAGCTTAAGTAGTGTAAGTGAATGTTGACCTTCACTCGAAGTATTGAGTGAGAGCACTTTGGACAAAGTAGTGTTGTTGCCTTTGGCTCCACTATTAGTTCCCCATGTCCATGTAGTACATGCTAGTTGTAGATTTTAGGGTTACAATTTCTAGACATGTAGGGCACAACACTAAGCTCAGTATGGTTTGTCATATAGGGTTACCCAACCAAGCTCTTCATCAAAGGCTAGAGCCATCTATCTATGATAGATGTGCGGGGGACCACATATGAGTCTATGGTTGGCGGAAAAGTGCTTGAGTGATGCTTCTCCTCCTCAGCAGGTGATAGAAGACCAATATTTTGAAAGACAAATCCTGGACCATCTATAACTAATACTTTGAAGCTCAGTTGAGCTATGAATGTAATTGTGTACATTCTTGGAATACTATAATTTGTGAAATTATTATATTGAAAAGGAATCCTTGTTGTATTTTGTTATGACATATTTGTTCATACATTCTCGATAAAGAAAATAATTTTTTTATTGCAATGGATTGTTACATAGTTTATTTACTCAAAGTGAAAACTTAGGAAAATTTACTTCAGTGAAGCGTTAGCATGTTACAACAAGGGTGGTGAATGTTGTACAATAAATTATTGGTTTACACATGTTCATAAGTGAACACCTCCACAATAGTCAAATATATCAAGAATTTTTGAAAAATGTGGTATTGATATTGGGGAAGAAATGCTAGGGAAATATTCTCATCCATGCTTTCATAAAAAGAAACTGAGAGATTAGGATTTTAGTGTAATATCTACATTTTACAAGGGCTTGATGAAGGATCATTAACAATAATTTTCAACACATACTCTACCAAATCAAACTAGGTTGACATAAAAGCCATGAATTTATTCAAAGACAACCTCAACTAAAAGAGCATGGAGATTTTTAACTTTTACATTGGCCATCGCCAAAAAATTCTCTCCTCCCAATAGGTGGAATGGGCCTTTGAGGTGTATGTGGGTCTTCATTTCCTAATGCATCTTAGGATGTTAGATAATCATGAGGTAATATGTATGATATATTCTAGAACAAATGTATTTATGTATTTTGGTTTTAATATATTTGGGACCTACACCATTGAAAACACTTACCTACCAAATATATGTGTGTGTTTGTATATGTATGCATGTATGTATATATAGATATATGTAGATAGATATGCATATATGTATACATAGACATAGACATAGACATAGACATAGACATAGACATAGACATAGACATAGACATAGACATAGACATAGACATAGACATTGACATAGACATAGACACACACACACATATATACACACAAATGATATTTTGAATTATTAATAAATTAAAAGTATTTTCATAAGAAAATATAATATATTTATATCTATAAGATTTTATTTTATAAATTTTTATTTAAATATAGTTTTCAAAAATAAAATGAGACTATTATTGAACTAGAATTATACTTTTGACTAACTACTATGTGTGCTTGATGATTGTGTAAGGTTATTGCCTTGGAAAGTGTGGTCCCTACTACTTATCTTCATCTCCTAGCCTCCTTCATTTTAATTATATGTCTTTGTCTATTGTGTAGTGAAAATTTTGACATATTTTATTTGAAGCTACTATTTCGAGTTATGGGTGATCAAATCTAGTTCAAAGAATTTAATGGCTTCAAATGCACATGTTCCTCACCTAGATTCTAAACCCATTATTGAGGTCACAATAAATCATATTAGCTATTATTTGGATACCCTAATTAGATAGTTCATTGAACTATTTCCAAGACCTAATACCCTAAAAAGATGGATTGCATCTATATGGGGTTTAAGAATTTCTTTTTGTGAACTATTGATTTGTAGTCAGGGATATTTCACTATAATTTCTTAATATTAAGAGGATATATATGTTATTTTCTAAGGAGGTCCCTAGTTCATGGGATCCACTTCCTTATTTCTGAATTTTGGTTTGCTTAATTCAATATGCGGGTAGATGTGTCAAATGAAGTTCAAGTCTAGGTAGGGCTTCATTTCCTCTCACTGTATTTATGGAATAAACCCTACTTAGAGCTTATTGAGAATACACTTAGGAAATTATGGCCTAGAATCCTCCTAAATATTCCAATATTTATAAATGTGTCAAATTTAACCTCAAAAAGGACCTACTTGTTCAATCTATTGGATTCATACTTATGTCTTAGACTATGAGTGTATTCCCTCTAAATCTCTTTCTTTCCATGAATACAATTTTTTTAATGGATTTCTCTCTATAAAAGGAAACTCTCTAAGGTGAATGGATTTTACAAATTCCAATGTAGGAGCCAAAGTAGGTGATTTAGAGTATTAATAACAAAATACTCTTCCCCCATAACATGACCTTTTTGCAATCTCGACCATGCTAGAATGTGCATTGAGGGTCTAAGATAACATATAGGGAGAACTTGTGTGCTTCACAAATACTCTCTCTACAAAGAACTATTCATCATAATTATATTAACTCATATGTACATCATAAGTACAATTTAGTGACTATATCCTACACAACACCTATACTGCAGTGACTAGAAAATAAACTTGTTCTCACTAGCTAATACAATTATCCTTAGTGTAATCCAAGTAGAAAATGAATGTTGGTATATTGCACACTACATCGTGGGTTCCATCCTTCCCTTTGGTTTTTACACCCTCAGACAACTCAGAAGTCGAGACTGTCCATCACTGACTCAATCATTTACCATAAGCATAATAATATTGCTTCTTAATTTAAGCTTTGTATCAACAAAGTTTCCTTGATCTCCTTTTTGATATATTTATTCCATTTTGACAACCTTTTTGATCTAAGTTTAATCCTATAATCAAAATTTCCAATAAGAATTGGTTACCTTGGTGAGTCTGTTCGCCATCACATTATGCCAGTTCCATAGAAAGATCAAAACTATTCCAATGATCCACCACCTCCTCTTTGGAATCTCATGAGAGTATACGCGTCTTGCTGATGATGACATCCTATCTTCATCCTTTGGCATTCTAGACAATAAATTGCTACATACCTTGTAGCATCTTACTCTATTCCCTTCCAAATTATAGTGGTTTCCCATTAGTCAAATAATTTTGTCATTCAGGTGTTCTATATATGACATCAATTTACCCCCTTTCATTCCTTAATCTTCTAGAAAGTTGGTACTTAGGTTCTTCCTTTGATTCATTATAGTCCATCCCGACTAAGTGAAACCTCTTCCATGGACTTATACCTCGTTTGATCTTCAAGTATAATGATTAGATATTTTGTGGAGATAAAACTCCTTCACCTTAGGACATCCATATCTTGGATTTCTTTCATCCTTTGGTCATTTCCAAAGTTGTAATTTGATTTTTCAGCTTAATTTATTTCTTCTAATGAGCATTTATACTAGTTTGAGTAACAATTACCCTTTATTCATGCTAGCTTGATATTATCTTCCAAAAGATATCAACAATTATTACATACCTAGTTACCAAGCATGCATTTTCCTTGATAACTCAAGATCATGAGTATATAATTCTTCCCTTTTTGATTTCATAGGCGATAATTTTTCCTTACATGATTAAGCATGTTTCCTATCCTTTTCCAAAATATTATTGATAATAACAAATTGATCTTCCAAAATAAATATGAATAAAATTGTGTCGAAAATAAAAAAGCGAGGATGGGAGACAATGGTCGACTGTAGCATAGAGGCGACACGACTAGGGTTTCAATCGACACCAACCCATTGAGATTGGCTCACCAAGAGAAGAATGGAGGTTGACGCTTTGGTGGAGTTTTTAGTAGCGAGTTGCAGGGGCGAGGTGATAAAAAAGCCAAGCTAGAAAGCTCTAGGGATGGTGTGGTGGTGACCCTGTTCCAATCGAAGGCGAAAAATAGGGAAGCCAACAAGGAATAATTTTGGACGTCGACGTCCTTAGGGGAGATGTTGGTGCAAAGGGCGCAAAGATGCCCTCTTTCAAGGAATGCAATGTACGGGTTTCTCAGATGCCGAGTGAGGAGTTAAGGGCTGTAATGACTCTTTCTTTACAAAGCCATTGAGATTGGCTCACCAAGAGAAGAATGGAGGTTGACGCTTTGGTGGAGTTTTTAGTAGCGAGTTGCAGGGGCGAGGTGATAAAAAAGCCAAGCTAGAAAGCTCTAGGGATGGTGTGGTGGTGACCCTGTTCCAATCGAAGGCGAAAAATAGGGAAGCCAACAAGGAATAATTTTGGACGTCGACGTCCTTAGGGGAGATGTTGGTGCAAAGGGCGCAAAGATGCCCTCTTTCAAGGAATGCAATGTACGGGTTTCTCAGATGCCGAGTGAGGAGTTAAGGGCTGTAATGACTCTTTCTTTACAAAGCCATAGGGAGGTGGCTTTGTGCATCGATTAGAAACCTTCAGGCACAAAGAGCGGTGGAAGCAGGGATGAGCAGGGTGCCAGAGGGAAGGTTGGGGGAAGTTGGTTAGAGGATGCAAAAGTCCCTAAGGAGCCTCTCCTTCAAAAAATAGGAATGACAACTGCAGCTGCCAAAACCAATAAACCATCGGTCCTCTTGCAGGAGGAGCTTGAGGAAGAGGTATTGCATAATGTTAAATTTTTCTCTCAATTAGGTCTGATCTAGGAAATTTCAGAGGCTTTTGGCCACGTCTGTGTGATTTACACAAGTGGATTTTTGAGCACTGGGAACCTATTGTGGATGGATGCATACAAATCTACCTAGCTACCAGGGGTTTGTTTATTATTTTTTTTGAAAATGTGGCTGATAGGAATAAAGTTCTATGTGATTTCTTTTGGAGTTGGGAGGAAAAATATGCACTTTCCCTAAAGCCTTGGCATCCAGATTTTAACCCTGCAACAAAGACCTTTGAAAAAGCTCCTCTATGGGTAAGACCCCCAAACTTTCCTCTACATTTTTGGTTTGAGTCTTGCCTTGAGGCTATTGAAAACTCTTTAGGGTATTTTTTGATGGTTGATGAGGGATCCTCAAATATTATGCATTCCACCTATGCACGAATTTTGGTGGAGATGGACGTTTCAATGGCACTCCCTGAAGAGGTCTCAATAAAATCCTCCAAAGGATGTTGGGTACAACCCTTGGATTATGAAGGGGTACCTTTTCAATGCAGGAGATTTTTCCAGACTGGACATATTGTTGCAAAATGTACAAAGCCCATATGGTCAAAACTATCAACTTGGTGGCAGGATGTCTTACACAAACACTATGCGGTGGATAAACACAGAGGAAGCAAGGAAGAGCAAGTCAAGAACAACACCCAAGTGGTAGGAAATTATGAACTGTCTGTGTCTTCAAATCAGGAGGGGGGTGGGTAATACAAAGAGGCTCACCTCAAACAATGTTGGAGAAGGAAGAGAAAAGAAAGATGAAGTAAAGCAAAACAATCATGGTGCTAAAACTCCAGAGTGTAGGGAGAAATCAAGCATGTTGAAGGTGCAGAAAATTGGGGAAAGTAATGGTATGGGAGATGGACAGAATAGGAAAGTAATGGTTGAAGAACATGAAGTATCATGGCAGCAACATGATGTTTCAAATGATTGGCCGAATGAGATGGAAAAAAGGAAGGGGGGCTTGTTGAGCGAAATAATTCTTATGACTGGCAAAAGGAGGCTACAAAGGTGGAGGATGGCTAGCAAGTCGTGAAGGGGAGGAAAGATAAGAACTTCAAGAAGAGAATTTTTGCTATGGTCCTTTAGTCGCAAACCAAAGAAAGACCAAGCTTCTCTTTTAAGGTTTAAACTTGTTAATAGGACCTTTTCGGGGTTTTGTGGATGTAATTGTAACTCTGAGGTGTCTGGTGTACTGGGGTGGGAATCTTCAGTTTTGAAATTTTGTTGTAATCTTTTTTAAACTTTAATAATAAAAAAACCCTTATTACTGATCAAAAAAAAAATTGTGTTGAAAATATTTCTCTTAATAGTCAAAAGCTTTTGACCTTTCCAATACCTTTCACTTACTAATTCCAATCGTTCTACCTTTTTGGTCAAGGAGTATAAGACTTTGGTTGAATCATGACTTATGAAGAAGTCAAAAGTTCTTCCAAATTGAAAATTACATCATTAAATTTTGTCAAATGGGGCACTTTATTTGAGTCTATCTACTCTCCTTCTTCCCCCCTTAATGTTTCCATGATATTATATCATCTGAAAGTTGAACTCTTAGCAAAAATTCGCTCTCCACAAATTGATTGAACTGGTTTAACATTCCTTGTTGTTGGATTTTGAATGAATTTTTCTTGCTTTTTTTACCCTCCATGGTATACCTTGAATATGCTTTTTTTAATTTCCAAAATTGCATTCATCATAGCCTTCTAATCTCTCAAATTCAATAGTTGGATCCCCAATAGTTTGAGATCTAATGAATAATTAGCAACTTTACAATCTAAGATGTACTCTAGTGTTTTATTCCAATTCTCTTTTCCATGTATAGTAATATCCTTTAACCCTAGTAAAAGATTATCCCTTATCCACAAAGCCCCTTTCATTGATGTGTTAAATGAGCTTGCCTGTGGATCCCTTATGACAAATGTGTCGTCACCTTAGTGCGTTGTTTCCAAATTATTCTTTCAATTTGACACCTAGTCTCCCTCCTTATCCAATTTCCTTTTGGAATCTCTAAACATAAGTTTACTTTTGTTGACAAGTTGGTAAGTTCATTTTACACTTCTACCAACTATGTACTAACTGAGCCCTTGGCGAATTAGTCCGATTTACTTTTTGAATTTTTTAACTTGCAATCATCTTTTTAAGTGTTTTTGTCCCATTTCTCGGTAATCTCATTTTATCATAACCTTAAACACTTTAAAGTTGTTCGGTTTCCTTTTCCCCATTTTAATCAAAACTCCAAATTGACCTTGCCTATTTTGGTCGGTGGAATCATAGCCACTTTTATTCTTCATAGGCCGCTTCTTTTTTTCTGACCATTCTAGTATCTACTTTTATTCTAAGGTATCAAACTTTCACTTTTAAATTAATATGCAAGATATTAACCTTGAACTAAATTAGGTCTGTCAAGGGTTATCCTGCCTCATGGATACCTCTCTTGTTGATTTTAATTCACAAAATGTTGACTTTCTACTTCGACTAAGTTTCTGATTTTTGCTAAAAATGAGTTCTTTTCCAATAAAGAATACTCATAGATTCATAGTATCTTTACTTGATCCAAATTCCTTGGCTCTTCACATCTACATGTTGCTATTAATAAGGGGGATTACTTCAATTCTTCCTATCCCTCAGAGTTATTTAATCTATTTCGAAGGGTGAAGGTACTCATTGGTAATCCTCCATAACCTTCCTACCAAACCTGGATGCATTATCTTCCACAATCCAAAGGTGTATCTTAATAAGTTTTTGGTTTAGGAGTTTTCAACTCCAAGGGTGACTCTTTCCTAGTTCCAACTTAAACAAGTTTTTAGGAGTCTTATCTTCCCTTTTTGTTTCCCCTTTGTTCTTTTCCTCTTTCCATATTGGCATAATAACTTTTCAACCATTAACTTCGATAGGGTTTATGCATCACTTACGTAATGAGCTCATAGGTTGCAAAGTTGAACCTGGCAATAAACTATGATGCCAACACTTAGCAATACAAATTTTCTTTTCATGAATAATATGCACATTTGAAATAAACATCATTCCAAACTTTCCCATTGCATTACAACAAATTATTACAACTTTTCAATGTATTGATTTTATATTACATAATTTTGTGATAATATTTTCTCTTTTACAATCTTCCATAGAAATGGATACATGAGTACTTACACAACTTCCATGAGCTTACTTGCACTAGGTATACGAATGGTCTAGGTACCCTCCAAATATTGGTCGCCTATTGATGAGGAGAAGCATCACTTAAGTTCTTTTTCACCAACCATAGACTTATTACAGTTCCCTACACATCTACCTAATTGGTAAGATGGCCCTCCCTTTGATGAAGAGATTGGTTTGGTAACCTCATAATAATAATGACCTTCCCCAAGCTTTGGTGTTGTATCCCACATATATAGATCTATCACATAGTGGCTACAACCTACATATATGACATTCCTTTCCTAGTATGTAAACTCGAATCATAGTGAACTGACAGTGTAAATAGTGGAAACTTACACTACTTTGGCCAAAGTATTCATCACCCAAAATTTAGAGTGGATGTCACATGCTCACACATCTTCCTAGCTTGATTTGTATTGACCATTCATATCCTATGCATGGGCTATCCCCTTTTGCCATGGAGTAGCCTTAACCCGAGGAATAACCTATTAATAACTCATGTTAAGAAGTAAGTGATGTCATAACATCTTGACTATCTAGGTTACACCCTTTCCTTGGTTTATCCTAACCCTAGGTATAACCTAATTAACCATACGGGTTTTTCATAATGACACAACATTAAATGAATATATTTTCCCAAAAGAAAAATCTTAACAATAAATGTCTCCATTCAATAGTATATCTCAACAATAAATGATTCTCATTAAAGAATAATCTCATCAATAAATCGACTCCAAATGAAAGTATAATCAACAATCAAATGATCAACAAGATCATATAGGTTAATCCAATTTTTTTTGTTTCAATCAATAATCAAATAAACAATCCTTCTAAATAGGTTATTCCCAACCTAGGGTTTCAATCAAAAGTAAAGAAATGTTCAAGTGAACATGAACCAATCATAAAACTTCTCTTTCAAAATACCTCAAACATTCACATGTTTTCTACATGTGTATATCATCTGGAGGACATTATCAACTTGCAAGGTGTTGGTGCATCTACACCCATAGTCTTCTCACAATATGGTTTTGGGTTACCGAAACATGAGTCCTCTCTTAGACTTGTTGAAGTGATCAACCCAAAATCTTTAATATGCAACACCAAATAACCTCCACAAGAAATAGAGAGAAGCAACAATGGAAGATGCTATTCCACTAAACAAGAATTGCAATATGATACAATGCTTACAATACAATGATATGCTAAATATGCTAGAGATTCCTTGCTTATAAAGGAAAGGATGAGAGATAGGATAAGACAAGATCATGAAAAGTGTGTTAATCCTATCACATGAGACAACTAACTCATAACTACCTAAGATGATGTGAAGTCTAGATAAGACAACTATGACTTGTCTAGATAAGATAACTAAGACTTCTAGAAAGAATATTTTATCCTAAGTAAACTTAACATGTGAACTAAGTTCCCTAAGTCCCTAGTAAAGAATTAACTAGGTACAAGACTTATTCACACCAATAAGACTTCCGTGAATAGGAATATACTCTTAATCAAAAAAGGAAAATAACATAATTAAAAAATACATTTCACAACCCTACCATTGAATATTGTTATAGCCATTGAGTTAATACCCTAACCCTAGGGTTAAGACTCTCTTCCTACTTTCAAGGAGATACAAGTATTCAATTAAGTATAAACATACTACATATAGTATAGATACATTGCATTCATACAAGGGTACACACACATCTATATAAGTATAAACCAATACGATAGGTTCCTCCAACATAATAAACAACCAAGAAACATGCAAGCATGTACAAGCAACATAATGTATACTTAAAACCATTCCTTTCCTACATAATAATCAAACTATTTAACCTTTCCAACATAAATGACATAGGTATAGAAACTAGCATGCCCATATTAAATATCTAATTGATTAAACTCTCCTCCTAGCTCAACTCCTCTAGCTCGCTTGATACTTCCTCCAAGATCCACTTAATTCCCTTTTCTATCCTCTCACTAATTTTCTCAATAAACATGAATACAAAATAGAAAATAAACTTTCATACTCACAAGATATCAACTCACTAACTTAAAAATCAAAACAGAATAACATCAAGATAATCATATTGATAAGTGTAGAAAATGGTAGAATGAACACCTCTTTTTATACTAAGTTGTGAGCAACTGAAGGCTACAAACAAGTTAATATTTCTGCCACCTTTCTATCATCATGCAACAACTCATCAAACTAACTTATAGGTTTGTAACACATAATAGTCCTCTCCAATTAAATAGATGAGTCAACTTGTTATAAGGGACAACAAGACTCTTTTACCGAATCAAATGAAAAACAAGCTCAAAAACATGTTTCCTAAATTGAATTCCTTCACATATTACTGCTAAGTTTACTTTTGACCGAGTTTATGCATATCAAAAGGTTTAAGACTCCTATTTGCTATATACTTTTCCTTCAAACTATGCTCAATAGACCACATAATCTATATATATTTTACTTTCCTAAGCGCTATATATGCGCTGCATAATGTGTGCAAGATTTGTTGTCATTTGGCCATTATATCCACCAACATAGTAGCTATTCCTATGCATAATTTCCAATATTTATTGTCACACATAACTTAAGGAACCAACACATATTTTATATGTTCTAACAATGCCTTTATGCAGCCTTGTGCATATGATGAATAACTCTTATCTAGCACAATACACTACCTCTTCATGTTATCATTTGCTTAGCACATGGTTCACACCACTAACTTAAGTGTTGACTATTCATATGCTGGTTTTTGGCTTTGCCAACCCATGGTTTCCAGATTGGCCTTCGTATGTGGCCATTGAAATGCTATTTAGACTCTATTCAATGCCTTTATATCTAGTGTGGTCTTTTCAACAACATAACATGTTTACAATCATTTATCATTCTTTTGATATGGTGCAACATAAAATTATAATATCCTTGGTTTTAATATAAGCCTATTAGCAATGTATGGTCCATGTTACTTATGCACCATACTACATAAATATTTCAAAATACTATTTAAACATATATAACAATACTTATATATATCATTAATATATATATGTATAATATAATTCACATCATTATAATATATATATATATACACACACAAATATATAAGTATATTGATATACATGTATATATGTAATTATATACATATATATACATTATTTAATATCTTTATACAAACACATATAATCTTATTACCATCGATTGGCATACAAATATGAACACACAAAGATGAAATTTCACTCGACATAAAGACTCAATCACAAAACCTGAAATAAGAACATTCAAAGATAAAAAAACACATACCAATATAAAACATACTCACACCTTGATAGAAGGTTACTTTACCATTTCCCAAGCTATTGAATCGACTTGACCAAACTAGAGGTGAGTGCGTGAAAGCTCAGTTAGGCTCATTAAGGGTTACCAAACCAAGCTCCCATCTTGAGTGATACTCCCCCTTGCATACTTGAGGGCTTGAATATTTTATTGCATCCTACTTAATACATTGCATAGGTAGTTAGCCATTCATATTAAATCCATTTGCATCATAAAACATTGGTGTCATCAAAGCATTAAAATATTCACATTGCAGTACATATTCTTTCATCGCATTTCATCAATATAAACATAATAATTCCTTTAAAATCAATAACATCTTAATGCTTATTTCAATATTTCTTTTAATAAAAATATTTAAGTCATAATTTACGTCTATCTTCATTTTCAATTATGAAGGTAAAAAGTAACTTGGTAAATATGAGATAGGGTGTAACAAAAAGCTTGGTTATCCTAGGCAAATATCTCACTGTATGACAGGAATTGATCCTCATCATTTTGTCAAAGTTGATGTGCCCCATCCTTTTATGCAACAACCAACTCTCTCCAGTCTGAGCCAATAGGCATAGTCTTCCATTAGCTTCCTTCAGATGATAGAGATTCACATTTTTCCTTGTTCCTTCAACAACTAGTTTTTCGTACCTCTCCTTTATGATTTCACATCCACTAGCATGAAATGTAAGATTGTAGCCTTTGCTACACATTTGGTTGACACTCAGGAGATTATGTTTCAAACCTTTGACATACAAGACATCTTTAGTTTTATTCTTTCCATCAATTGTTTATCTCCTTTGCCACAAATTAGTGTTGAATTGTCATCACCAAACTTAACAACTCCACCATTGACCTTCTTAAAACTGATGAACTTACTCCTATCACTAGTCATGTGATGAGAACAACCAATATCGATTACCCAAGAATTGGCTTCTTCCTTTGCATGAAAAGTAGTCCATATTGCCATAGACCTTCCACTAGTCTTTTTGTTTAACAGAGTGCAAAACCTTTTGCATTCATCGACATTGTTCTTTTTTCCATTCAAGGCCATGAATAAAGATTCATCATTTGAATCATCATCATCATCTTCAGAAGAGTAGTTTCCTTCCTTAGAATAGAAACTTCTTTTGATCATCTCTCTTTTATTATCATCAACTAATTCTTTATATCGACACTTAGATGCAAAGTGACCTATTCTTCCACAATTGAAGTTCATTTAAAAGGTAACTTACCTTTGTATTTGCCAGTGCCTTTCTTTAGTATTCTCACAATGTTAGTTTCAATATCATCAAGGTCTTCAATCTGATCAGGAGCCTCATCTTCAATATTTTCATTGGATTTGAATGCAACTTCTTTCTTTGGACCATCTTGAACAAACTCTCTCATTTCAAAGGTAGTTAGAGTATCAAAAATTTCTGCAACTGAATACTGATCCAAGTCTTTGGATTCTTCAATTGTAGACACCTTATGACTGTAAGATTTTGGAAGAGATCTCAAAACCTTTTTCACAATTTCACTTTCTTTCACTTCTCCACCAAGACCAGTAATGTCAGTGACAAAATTTTGAACCCGAAGCATATAGCTTGCTATGTCTTCATCATCTACCATTCGTAGGGTTTCAAACTTGCTCTTGAAGATTTGCATCTTGGCTTGCTTCACTTTGGAATCTCCTTTATAAATACTGTTAAGCTTCTCCCAAGCATCTTTGTAGACTTGCAATTCATCACCTTCAATAATTTTGAATCAGCTAATCCACATAGAATAACATTCTTGGCTTTAGCATTGCATTCATACAATTTGATTTTAGTAGGATTAGTGATAGGAGTGGTAGGAGCAACATAACCATTCATGATAGATTGCAAAACACCAAAACCAAGAGAGTTTAGGTGTCTTTCCATTCTCATCTTCCATTAGGAGTAATTAGTACCATCAAACCTAGGACCCTTGTATGATTTAATGGGAATTACAAAGATTGCCAACACAACACTCTGTTGACTGAGGTGTTATAACACAATTGATCTTTCCTTTCAAGATGATTCAACACTATCTTTGCTAGATACTCAATATGAGTCACACACACTCTTCTTCATACTTGTACACTTTTCACACATGTTGCATTTGAAATGGTCTTGTATTTATATCCATCGCAACACTTCAATTCTTCAATTAGGTCATCCAAGAAGAGAATAATCAATGAATATAACTGGTCGACCACCAAAGCACAATGTGGTCCTATCCCGAAGGTAGAGAGGACCAAAAAAAACTTAAAACCTCTTTCAATGTGATCCAAAAATGATTTATATGTAGGCGCACATCAACCTAAGTCAACACCAAGGAAATGTGGGGATGAAACATTTGAAGCACATAACCAGTCGGCCCATAAACTCTCTTTCAATTAAATTTTCTTGATGTGAACCTAAGAAGAATATGTCATAACCCAAATCTATCATGACACATCTTCCATTATTGGCGAAACCCCCCAAGCACATGGATCAAACAAAGGAACAAGCTCAATCGACCAGATATCCACAAATAACCCATAAAGCCAACTCAAGACACAATGCGGCACTGAAGCGACCAATTAGAAATATGCAGATTAGGGATGTTCCTTGAACATCCATTTAATTACTTCCATACTCTTCTTTAATATTTTCATGCTATCAATAACCATTGTAGATCAAACAGGTACAAAACACTTTGTTCAAGAAACATAGGATGCATGATCGCATGATGTAGCATTAGTAGAACAACTCATGGATCACTTCAACATATGATATTGGAATTGGGACATTGCACAGATGATGAGAGCACATTCACCAAGCCATAGGAGCAAGGATGTCAATGTGGAGAAATGTGGAGCATTTCCTAGACCAATCTGGACAACTAGCAACACTGCCAACCTTCTGCAATTCATAGATTTCTCCTTGACAACATAGGTGACCTAAAAAGATAGGAGTGCAACATACATAAAGCACTAACATTGAATACCAAACCACAAGACTAGAACTGCAATAGTAGAGGAATGTAGAGCATTCTTCTAGATAGAATTCAATGCAACTTCTTCAACTAGAATCAATTGAGGAACATGCAGAGACTAGATTTTTCTTTCAACAACACATATACTCCTAGGAACATCAAGAGAGAGAAAGAGACATACTATAGACCTTCAACAACATCTCTCCAACATTAGTCATGCTTCTATTACTCATCTTAATGCTTCTAATCCTCATCTAAACATATCCATATGAGAACAACTTTGCTGATAGAAATAATGCATTATATGAACATAAAAAATAATACTACTTTGGTAAGGAAAGAACTTCTTTAATTATTCTTTGATAAGGAATGACATCCAACCATGAAATCCTTTAATTGTTCTTTGATAAGGCATGACATCCAACCATGAACTTCTTCAAGTCTTCTCTTCATCACCAATATTAGCCCAAACTGAATGTAACAAAGAAAACCAATGCCAAGGACTAACAACATGTTACACAAGTGCTAACTTCAATTACAACTAGCAACCAATGTTGACAACAACTACCAACAACCATCGGTGTTGACATCAATGACAACAACTGCCAACAAAACCCTAGGGGATGTAAGATAGGTTCACCAAATTGTGATGGTTGGATAAATACACCCTCATATAAAAAGGTAATGCAATGAATGATTCAATAATTAATCTATGCTAGGAATGTAGGAGATAGAACAAGAACACTAAATAAAACACTTAGCTAAAATCTAGATAGAGGAATATGTTGTTGAATATGCTTGGGATTAATTCATCAAGGTGCTATAAAATTAGCATAAATATTAATGAAGGCCTTAGCATCTAAAAAATGAATTGTACCACAAGTTCTAATTCAAGTCCATGCTTGTAGAATTGATCTCTATGCACGTGGAATTAGTTTGGTGTATAAATTTGAACTTAGGCCCACAAAAGTGAACTAGCAAGAGGTTAGTGAGTGTTGTAGGTTCATCTTAGTTTGTTGTGTAACCATGTTTGAGGAATTTGCTATCGAAGGAATGATTCTCCTTTGGTCAAGCTCCTAGATGACCCAATTCAATAAATTTCGAGCAATGGTAAAAAATAACAAGCAAGAAAACATGGATACCAAAGATGATGTGTGCTTTGATAATATTTCTACATGAATGTATCATGAATATTGTATGAGAATCTCTTATTGATTCCTCACAATCATCTAAAAAAACAATACTAAATATCCTTAAATATAATGTTCAACATAACACAAAAGTAGACACAAACATGCACTAAGTCAACTTACAATGGCTAGGGAAAGAGGACCTAGCAAGATTTAAAATTTTAAATTTGAAGATTTGGACCCACACAAATAGAAATGATATAGGTCAAATTTGCATTCACATATCTAATTTGTAGTGAACTTAAATAATTTATAAGATCAAAATAGTTTCCTAAAGGTGAGTGATAATAAAGACACAAAAGATAGAATTATATAAGTCAATTTTTTGCAAGAATATAATGCTTATACACTTATTATTACATAAAAGATAAATTAATTAAAGTATAAACATAAGAAAAAAGAGCATGCGTATTCAAATTTTATCTTTATAAATACACATTTTTTTAAAATTATAAAATTAAAACATTCAAAGGCTTTCTACCTAAATTCCTCAAACTTATATAAAATAAATTAAAAATATATGTTTAAATGTTTCATTTTAGACTTCATCTTTTCTACTGAGAAAAATTTACTTCGAGAACACAATATAACACTTATACACTTATCATTGTATAAAAGACAAACTAATTAAAGTGAACCCAAAAACATAAGAAAAAAGAACATGAATATCTAATTTTTTTACTTCCAAATATATGTTTTTGTCATAATTTTAAATTATAAAATAAAAAATATTTAAAACTTTCCACCTAAATTTCTCAAACTTAAATAGTAATAGTAAAATAAAATAATTTAAAAACATATGTTTAAATGTTTTGTTTTAAATTGATCTTCCATTCCATTACAATGTCTCTAATTTCAAACTAGTCATAAGAAATGTTTTCTTCACAAAGACATGTTTTGTATTTGGTAAATATTTTATTTTTAAGAACATTTGTGTTGTAGTCAATTTTCGATACATTAGTCAAATTGAATGATTGTGAATGTGTTTAAGTCAATTTTGGGTATGTTAGTCAAATCGAATGATTGTGAATGAGTGGACAAGGAATTAAGTCTTGCTAAGTGTAAGACCCTTAATATTACAAGGGGCAAAGTTGAGACTATGTCTTAAGGAATTTTGGTATGATAGATACCTCTTAATCCTTAATTCTTAGTTGAAAAGATATCACCTTAGGCTTGCGTTTCCAAATTGAATTATGAAAATAACCTAAATTTAACATAAAATCTTTCATAAAATAAATAAATAAAATCCCATCAAATTTGATCATCGACCTTATCTATCAATCGATTTTTGACATTCAAAATTGTTATTAAACATTTAAATAACATTTAAAAAAAATATATAAATAAAAAATATATGTAAATAATTTATGAAAAATTGGATAGCTTATCCAGAATCTCTCTTCAGAAAATTTTTAATTATATTTTACAGCTAAACCACCTAAATACCGCCATCAAAATTAGGCACCGGCCCCGCCTCTGGCACGTGGATCAATGACGAAGGAATCCCTTTTTCAACAATTTGCAACCCAAAGTGGAACTGGAATCCCTTTTTCAACAGGTCGCAATCTGGAAATTAGTGTTTGCTCACGAGCGCCGGGAACCGTGGGGAACTCCGGTCAGCCCGCAGCCGCCGGGCTCTGTTAGCTTCTGGTGGTTTTCCCACGGTCTTATGAAATACTGATCCTATTTTGTTCCCTGGACCCCAAGTTTCTAATATGCTCAAGCCGATAAACAACCTGTCTCATGTACGGTCTGTCGTCCCGCTCGTCCGCCAGGCACTCATAGGCCAGTTCCGCAACTGCATTCACCATTTCCTTCACGTCATAGTTCATTTCAATCTCTAAATCAGGATCCACCAGCTCATGCAATGCCCCCACTTGGATCTTCGCTATCGCCAAATGAGCCAGACTAATTTCTCTTCTATTTCGATTGACATCCACAGCTAATTTAGCAGAAATGATCTCCACCAAAACAACCCCAAAGCTGTACACATCGGATTTCTCTGTCAGCTGAAAGGACTGATGGTATTCCGGATCAACATACCCCGGGGTGCCATGCGGCGCTGTAGTGACGTGGCTGGCATTTAGAGTCGCCAGCTTGGAGAGACCAAAATCTGAGACCTTGGCTTTGAAATTCTCGTCCAGAAGAATGTTAGCGGACTTGACGTCTCTGTGAAAGATTGGCGGGTCGAAGCAGTGGAGGAAGGCCAATGCCTGGGCTGTTTCTATGGCAATGTTTAAGCGGGTTCCCCAGCTTAGTCCCCCCGGGCGCTTCCTTTCCCCGTGCAGATGATCCGCTAGGGTCCCATTGGGGATATATTCGTACACCAGCAATAAATCTCTGCTGTTCGGACAGGTACAGCCGAATAGCCTCACGAGGCTTTGGTGATGCAATGATGAGAGGATCTCTATTTCATTAAGGAACTGTTCGACCCTTCTGGTGTTGTCCTGGTAAAGTCTCTTTACTGCTACAGATCGGCCATCTTTGAGGTAGCCCAAATAAACTGATCCACAGCCTCCGTTTCCCAGATGGTTCTCCTCGCCGAAATAATTTGTGGCTTCTTCAAGTTCGTGATAGGAGAAAATTGGCAGGATCCCTATCTTACGCCCTGCTTCTGTGCTGTGACCTCGTTCCTTGCAGAATTCATGGTCCTCTATGTTCCGCTTTGGCTTTAATTTAACGTAGAATAGTAGTATCAGTCCTATTGCTGCAATCACTCCCAGCACTCCAATACTACCACCTGTAACGAACAGGGGATATGGTGTTAAATAAGCAAAGTGTAAAAAGTTATAGTTTGCCGAATCATTAGAATCAGGATAAATAAAATTCGCTTACACAACGATTTATATACTCAAGAAGAAAATTTTGATGTGTGTGGTAGACTATATATGTTCACAATTTGAAACAGGGCAGGTGAAAACAAAAAACAGAAGAGGCTTTTTAAGCTTTTTAAATATTCAGAGCTTCATAATGATGGAATAGCTTATTTGTTAAGATGCTGGATGAGTTATTATGCGAATTAGGGCTTTCGAAGTTTTGAGTGAGCTCTCTCTATTGCAGCTGAATCTACTCTTAAGACCATATATATTACACCCAACCAAATGGAAAAAGTAACTTAAAGCTGGCAAGCTGCTCCTCTATCCCTCATTGTAAAATCTAAATTTTTATCCTACAACACCAACAATAGAAAAACAGGATTTGGAGCATGGAGGGTTTTATTAAAAGGGATTTTGGTCATTGTTTTGGTAAATTTTGATTGAGCTATGTCAGATTTTTTTGATTGAGGATGTTCAACATCAATTTGGTATCTACATAATTGAAAGATTATGTAATTCTTTGCCTTTAGCGGCAAGAACTAAACGGTATAATTTGAACAAGTTTACTGGATTTAATTTACAAAGCTTTATCAAATTTATGGCCGAATCCAAGCCTGAAATGGACCTGCTATGTCCCATCTCAAGACCGTAAACTACTTAAAAATGTGTTAAATGAAATTGATTAAACTAATATAAGCTGCTAAAATCTGTAATCTAATCTTTTCAGTCATCCTGATGATGGGTTACTACTAAATCTCGAATGCCTAATTAAAAATAAATAGAAATCTACCTGTATTCTGTTCAGTCATTAAGCTTGTTATGACAGGAAAAGAAGATTAAGATTTACTTGTCACTAAACAATTAGCTACATATCTCCACAAATAGATGTTTAAAGCAAATGGAAGCTCACTTGCTCACAGCAATGATGTAAATGATATCTCTGTTATGAAAATTATTTTATAACTTAGTGGGTACTGCTTGGATGCTTTGCGTGAGCAACCAACATATTCTGAAATCAAATGAACATTTCTTACCTATTATTACGCCAGGACTGATGGATTTCTTCCGGCGATATGGACTGACTATTCCAAGACCTGCTCACAACGAAGAGAATTAATTAAGAACATGTTCAAAAATCAAACAAATCAATAGGTAACTTTTATCTGACAAACAAATGGCCAATACGCAAAAGAATGTTACTGGCAGAATCTTGGTCACAAAATGCTAATCATCACAGGGCAGCAATATCTGTATAAGAAAATCTCCTCCTATAAAAGTGCCGGACTACCCATGTCAATTGGATCCACATTAAACTCTGTACCAATCTTCCAGTGAAAAAGACAGATGGAATAACTAGAAAAGCCCTTTTCTTTGGTAAGGAACAAGTTAAAAGATTTCCGTATACTAAATCACAAGCCCAGAATGGGACTACTATGATGTCGGACTACAAGATCTGAAATGGTTTAGACAGCCTTCTAAGTTTTCTCAGTAGAAAGTGGCTTTGATAGGAGTGCAGAAAGTTCATGTATGTAAAACTAGCATTTTGAATACCATGTGCCATGGTTAGCTGATAGTCTGTATTTACCAAAGCTTGATGTTGATAGTTAAAATGGAATGGTTGCAGGAGGATTGTAAGGAACACCTAAAATTGAACATTCAGGCTATCTTTTATTTGCAGTGTATCACAGTGTCGGAAGCTTCTTGAAGCAATTATATATGACAATTAGTGTCGGAAGATTGAAATCTTTCTGCTCAATCATCTTCAGGGGTGGGAAAGTTGAAGCCAATGCTTGCGACTAGGGCTAATTCTATCGGCTGAACATTCCATTTAGATACAAAATGATGAGGATATTAAAATTTAACTTCAAATGTAACCTGCGATGCCCAGAATGCTTCTATGCACTAAATAAACTACAAAAGAGATAAATTTAACTTACCATCCGAGCAATTAAAAAGATGTGTCTGGCCATTTGGGCAGTGGCAGCAGAAAGTTTCAGTATAAGGATAATAACCACACAGCCCGTTTGTTGCCTCACAGCTGCCACAATCTGGAAAGATGATTTTAGGATCCTGCCAGTCTACCTGGAATCCTCTCCGTAAAAGCTGTATAATCTGTGAGCTATTTTTAGGCACCGCTATAGGCTTTTCTAAAACAGGGACTGAATAGACTTCGGAGCAAGACTCGGGCTTTTCTACATCAAACCCCAAGTACCATCCGTTATATTCACCACTCCTATTGCAGTCAAGCTTAACGACTTGCTTGGGTATTTTCTTTCCACAGTCTCGAAGCTCTGTAACATTAGAATTCTGATGCGAAACAAGAAAATGAGAGTTTCTGAGATCATCATAAACGTCCGGGTCCAAGCGGCAGGCTTCGAAAAGCTTTTGGTTTACTATGGTAATTCTTCTTTGAGAGATCAAGGAAGCATTAAGTATCCTGTAGTCATTTCCGTGGACGTGTAACCCAGGGCTCCCTATACAGTCCACTTGAAAGCCCAGGAGACCACAGCCCTGGTTCAGAATCCCAAAAGGGTACGACATATTTATACCTGCGCAATCAAAGTTAGGGCTGTGACATTTTTCATAGGAACCCGCGAGGCAGACTGTGAACTGTAGGATAATAGCGCAGGGCGTAAAGAAACTATGTGGCCTCATCTTCGAGAAACAAGAAAAGTGAAGTAATCACAGTGATAAACATGAATTTGTACCCACCAGGTAATGCCCGGTCTTGAAACATTCGGCAAATAATGAAAGAGACTTCCGTGCGGGAAAACTCAACTTGTACTCTCATCAATCGACTTCATTTAAGTCGCTAATTCGAAGTTTATAGTCTGTTGAACAGTGAAACCGTAATCGGTTAATCTTGGTAATCTAGAATCTTGATACACAGATCTGGAGCTTCGGTGCGTCGATTCTTTTTGACTGGTACTTATTCAGCGGCAACTCGATTCTTGTTTGAACGCAAGAAGAAGCAGATAAGAATTAGGGAGCGACGTATCTTATTGTTGACTTGGGCTGATGCGTCCCCAGCATGCCCTAATCGTTGTCTGCCTTTTGCTGGATCAGTTTGACTTACAGAAAGAAAAAAGATAATAAATATCTATTGCATTGAATTTAGAGTCCTACGATTTGACGTTATAGTAAAGTATCGTATGCAATAATAATGCTCCTTTGATGGAACCACCCAAAATTTTAGTGCGAAAAACGCTGGCTTCTCTTTATTCTTTCAAGAATTTATTGAATAATTTATATTAATTTGTAGATAGAAGATGTTGTGGTGGTTGGTAGTTGACCTAGATAATGGGCACTTTGTACCACTAAACCAATTATAAACATGTCAATATTTTAAAGCAAAGCAAAGCACAAATGGAAACACTAACTTTTGAAAGACTAAATAAACTCAATCAAAGAAGGAAAATTAGTGGAGTTCAATCATGGTCTAACTACTCATTGGAAGGCGAGAAGTGCCCAACTCCCCCCTTTACTTGAGTAGAAACTTCTTGATTTGATTGGATAAGGTAATAATGAGTCATCTTTGTTATAATAGGTGGGTAAGTTCTTGTGGTAAGTCTTATGCTTGTTAAATTGAGTTTGAAGTTAAAATTTGATGTTTTTTTGTAATGCATGGAAGTTAATAATTTGATGTTTTTGGGAATGCATATGAAATAAGTGTTTAAAAAATAGAGATCAAGTTGTGGAGTAGTTTGATGATTGAGTTTGGGATGGAGATGTAGGTATTAAGTTATGAAAAGGTATTTTACAAAGTATTATTTGTGAATTTAGTTTAATACTATTATTTGATAATTGTTTTTTTGGTTAGAATAAAATTATATTTGATTACCATTATTTTGGGAGAAGAATATTTCTTGATGTCATTATAATTTCTAAAAGATTTTAATTATCTTTTGAGTGTCATATTCCATTTGATAGCACCATTGGGGTTTATCTTGAAGAATGGTTAGGACCAAATAAATAGAGATGAACAAATAATATAATAAATTATTATAGTGATGTTAATAGTGTAACTTAGAAGCCATCGTTTATAGATAAGAAGTTCCTAAGAATGTAGATTTGAAAGTTATCTATTTGCAATTTCTACCATAAGTTGGAACATGATAATATCTCTCTCTCTTGGGCCACATTTCAATTTAACAATTTATACAAAATAACATTCTCTATTTTGGGTCACAAGGGAAAATAGATTAAGTTTATTATAGATGACATGCTCAATATGTATATTTAGGTCTCTTAAACATTCTATGTGGTACCCTTTCCCCTTTAAGACACATGGAAGGATTTCATTAGTGTAGTGTCATAAAATTGCACCCCAAGCAATTTCACAATACACAACCTCCCCTTTAGCCTAATAAAAGACAATAATAAAAATTCCCCCTTTTACTTACCTTTAATTCCATCCTTAAACCCTTTGATTTTAGATTTTAAGTGTTTTTTTAAGCACAAATGCCAGTGTGATGCATAAACGTCTACGTGTAGCACAAACGTTTTGAAAAGATTCACGACTTTGCAGTTGTTGGGATGTTACATTTTTGCCTGCTCTGTAACACCTCAGTGGTTGTAGACGCCCTTGAAAATGACTTCATGCATGTTATTCTTCCATTCATACTCTCATTCCTTCAATCTATCTTTCCATTCTTCCATTATCTCAACTCATTCTTTCAATCTTTCATTCTAGCTCTCACTTTCTCATTCTACCCCATCTCTACACCATTTTCTCAAGCTTTCTTGCATGTTCTTGGCTTCCACATCGACGTCTTGACTCTCTTAACTTGTCCAAAGTGTTGCATGCTCTCCTTCGACATTGTTAGCTTGCTTGAGGGGAGGTATCTTCACTCTTTTTATTACATTATCGTGTTTTATGTCAAGTAGCATATCTATATTTTAGCTTGTCAATTTCTATATCTTGTCAATCTATCTAGCTATTGTCTACTTTCTTTTCTATTTGTCTACTTGGTTGTCCATGGAGGTGGAAACACCAAAACAAGGGTTTGACTAAGGCAAGCCCTAAAATAGCCCCAAAGTTTTTTCTTATTTCTATGTGAGCAGATTTTTCATTTGGAGCATTACAAGAGGTTGCATAGCATTGGACCTCTTGTGAGTTCATTCCTCTCTTCTCTCATTATTCTATTTCGTTTAGTTTAAATCTTTGCATGTTAGTTTTCTTTATGTTGTTATTTCTATTTTTTAGCATTCTGTTAGTTTAGTAAAATACTTAGACTTTAGTTTCCAGATAGATAGTAGACTCCATGCATTTCTTGAGCATATTTTGTTCTTGGATTGTACAAGACCATAATGCGCTAAGGGGACATCTACGCACCACATTGTTGTCTTTGGTTGAGAGCTAGCCAACTTGCTCTTGAGACCTATGAAGTCTGCTCTTTTAGTTCCTAAAGTCCTTTTTCTAAAAATCTATCCTAAAACATAAATTGCAGTAAAAACTCCTTGCCTTTCCGCCTTTGTCACCTAAGCTTTGCCTTTGAGGTAGTTGAGGACCATTTTCTCCTTCTAGACTCTTCTTGTCTTAGAGACTCGGGAGTAGCAAATATCCTCCTCTATATTTTGGTGAACTTGACGTGAACCTATTATTCCCTTTATCTTTTTGTCAATTTTTTTTCTTTTCTCTTATCAATATGTGTATTGGATAGAGCGTTGTGACATTTTTATGAGCTTTACAACCCAATCTGCTACCTCTGAGCATGTAGTCAGAAGGAGTTATCAACATCTTGATATGGGGTCTAGAAGACAGTTCAGTCCTCCTTGTCAAGGTCTAGATTTTGAGGAGTTCTCTATGGGACTGTTGATTTCTCCCTTCCTCCTATTGAAGTTGAAACACATACCCCACCAAACTCTCCTTCTAACTCTTCCTCTCCCATAATTGGAGAATCTTCTCTTATGGTTTTTGTTAATCAAATTCACTCTTTGGAAGTAAGACTTAGAGAGTTTGAATATTTTTTAATAAAAGAAAACTCTTACTCTCAAGTAGTTCCTCTCCTTAATGATCTGAGAAATTTACTTATTTTTGATCATAGAGGTTTGGAGTTACTTTAAGGGATTACAAATATTATGGAAATTGTTGAAATTTCATGCCTCTCTTTGATGACCCATCATTGATAATTGATTTGAGAGATCCTACATGGGCCATCTTGCATAAGTCTCCCTCGAGGAAGTCCTAAAATTGGCTAAGTGTCAAGTTTCAAGTTGTTTAGGTTTTCTTTTCTCCCTTTTCCCTTTCTTCTTCTAATGCTTTGGGCATCAACCTTTGGCCTTCTCCTTTAGGCCTTACCGCTTCTCATTGTAAGTTGTAAGCCTCCCTCTCAATCCCTAAAGCCTGACTAAGTTCTTTAAAATTTTCCTAAGTCTTTCCTTTTCAGACTTTAGTATTAGGTTTCCCTCCTATCACTTACCATTTTCTTTCCATTCACCCATCACCTCCCTCTAATCTCTGACTTCCAATGTTGATTTTGGGCATTAGATATTAGACTTCCACTTCACCTCTTACTTAGTAAGAGGTAGCCTCTTCCTCCGATCCCTAATCCCTGATTTGCTGTTTCGATGGTTAGAGATTAGGCTTCCCACTTTTGCCTTCCTTTTTCCTCTCGTCCAACCTATGACACATCGTTCAAAAGTTTTGGCCAACTCAAACCCTTTGGATGTTGGAGGTCGAGATTCCTTCTTTCACCTTACCTCTTACCTGGTAAGAGGTAACCCTTCTTACCAAGGCTCAACAGGTTCTAGCTTGCGGACTTGGTGGTTTCAGCTTCCCTCATTTCGGTCCTCGACATGTGGTGTGAGGTAGGCTTGAATCCCAACCCTCGACAGGTTCTAGTGAACACAATTCTCTATTTTGGCCTTCTTTTCTTTAGTAGGTAGCACAAGATATTTTTGATGCCCAACTCCTCGGCAATAGTCTTGCGGAGTTCCAAGCCATTTAATTCTTGAGCTAGCAAGGATTTCCTTTTGGGCCTGATGCCCCGACCTTCCGCACTTTGGCATGTTTTTTCATGGTGGCACCATTAATGCATGAGAAACCTTCTCACTTGTCTATTTTATTTTTGAGGCTCAAGGACAACATTTATTATGCTTTTTGATGGTTATGGTTGATCTCATGGGCACCCATGCTCATTAAAAGCTGATTTTTGTCCTCTCTTCTTGCCCCATACCTAGATCATTGATTTCATGGGGAAATTTTTGGAGGGGTTTTGGACAATATTCATTGCAGAGGCATGGTGTGTAGGTCTTTGTGCATCTTGAGCTTGCATCCTTCCACATGGTTTTCATGATCTAGTCACCTCGACCCTAGTTTGGATAGATTTATGCTAGTTTCTAACCTAAGGTAGGATTAGGGTTTGGTTGGGATCAACTAAGTTGTGCTTGAACTATAAAGGTAACACTTGTATTATTTCTAAGGGTTCTCGTTTTGGGATCCTCTCATAGTTTTATTTTGTAGACACTGTAATTCTTCCATTATAAAGTCTGGCGTTATGCCTTATATTAATGAAATCTACCTATCATTGGGTGAAGCCACAATAGTGGTTTACAGTTTGATGGAGGAAGGAAAACTGTGAAAAAATGACCCCATAGCAAAAAAAATAGTTTTAGGGGTTCAAATGAACCTACAAGTTCGACCAAACCAAAAAGGTTCGAGCGAACCCATTAATTACTGGGCCCACATTTCCCACCCAAAAAAAAAAGAAAAATTCATATTGAAGGGGGTTTGAATGAACTAGTTCGAACGAACCTCCCGATTCCTCATTCTCCCCTAAAACACAAAAAACCTAAATTTTTACTTTGAAGCTCGGGTTGAGGATGAAAATGGAGGAGTCTTCACAAACCCAACTGGAATCAAGTAGTTGTCAAACGAGCTATCCAACAAATATAATTTTAATATGTTTTGGTTTTATTATGTATTTGTTTTTTTAGTTTTACTAAACATAGGTTTTTCATCGAAAAATGAAGGTCTCGTTCTCCACATGTGGAAAACAACAGATTATCAATTTTTTTTTTGAAAAATATGAGTGCACCAGATATTGAATTCCTTGATCCAAAAATTAAAATTAATTTCGATATATACAAAAAAATTTATGCATTATACCGCCACGCTTATGTCTGAATTGTAATTGGTTTGACTTAAAAACTTGATTAAAGAAAAAATATTCAATAAAAACTATCTAACCAAGTGGAGTACTAGATATCGAAGTTACAAATCTAAATTTGAACTTGAATTAGAATTTAATCCTTCATGGAGAAAAAATTATGTGTTATACAAGGGCGCCACTTTTTTAAAATGTTGTTTTATGAAAAAAACCAATTTTCGTGGGAGATGGAAAAAGAAGTGCAATCTGATTCCAAAAATTTTGAAAAAATATTTTTAGAATCTACAAACAAAATGTGATGAGACTCTAGTTTGTATCATCTTCAAATTCCTCACAGTTTAGCCACTATAGGTGCCCGAATGTGAAGATTTAGTTAAAAAAAAAATTCAGTGTCCAATTTGGCCAAAAATTGTAAGCCACTATTGTGGGATCACCCCATCACAACTATTTCTTGCATTTTTTAGTAAACTTCTTTACCTTCATGTCTGAATATGCATCTTATTAATTTTGGTTATTGTATTGAGCAATCTAAAGTAAAGAAAAAATAAATTCTATCTTGGTGTATCACCTTCATTCTATTTCATGTTATCCTTCTATCTCTTTTCCTTGTGAGCTGTTAGATTAGAGTAGTGATATGGTTTTCATGTGTTGGGTTAAGATCAACACATTTGTACTTAGATTAGAAGAGGAAGTCAACCTTCTTTGGAGACTCAACCTCATTCGTGCAAGGTACCACACCTTGAGTTTGTTTCCATTGTTTCATTAGAAAATTGAACTCCTTGTTTAGTAGGTACAGTTTTATGTGACAACAATTTTTGGCACACCTAGTGAGACAAGAAGAAATTTCACTTCACCTTGTTGAGAGAGTGGTGCTTCTCTCAACATTCTATCCTTGAAGAGGCTCTCAAACAAAGTACTTGGTCACTTTGTGTTCAAGGGAGGATTCTACACCAAATTTGGTGATTGAATTGTTGCCCAGAACTCCTTGTTACGAGGCGAACTTGTGTATTCATTCCCCAAATTCAAACAAGGGCATCTTCTAGAGGTATTTATCAATATACTAAGTTACCATATTTACCATCTTTTTCTTCTATAAGAAGAATAAATATATAGTCTTTGTCACCCATTAGGAGAGATAGAAGCTCAAATCCATCTCCTAGAGCTTAATCTACACCACCTATGGGTAGATTGTCCCAAGCTAGAACACTTGATACTCATACACATATGAATTTATTCCATATGGATTTTCCCAAGAATCAACCCTTTTTGTGTCTTTTATTGGTAAGATCCCTTTAATTTTAGCCCAAAAGGATGATACACCAATCAATGCCCTCAAAAGTATCCCTCATTTCATTGGTGAAACATCCACAACTCCAACAAAGCATATCATATATGTGGAAAATATATGCTTAGTGCATGATGTAATAGAAGACAATGTGGTTGTTAGGTTGTTTTCCACTTCCCTTAAGGGTAAATCATTGCAGTGGTATAGAGGATTTCCAGCCAACTCCATTCACAATTGGGATGAGTTAGGTGAGAAATTATGCAAGCATTTTGAAGAAAAAAGTGACCACTTATCCCTAGTAAAACAATTGAAAAAATTAAGAGGACACCTCATGAATTCATGAGTGACTTCCATTACATATTTTAGAAGACTTGGGATAGAATCCCCACCTTAGTGAAACCTTCCACTAAGTATGCCTTCCTTTATTTCTTAAAAGCTCTCAAAAGTGATGCTGTTATGATTCAATATATGGGAGGTTTTACCTTACTAGGTGCATATGATATTGCCATAAGGGCATAAAATTGATTAATTCAAGATGGGAATATAGCTCCTAGGCCACCAATGCCTTTATTTCTAGAGCTTCCCTTGCAACCAACAATAGCTCATGTCCTAGTGGCTCCTATTCTAGTGGTTTCCACGAGCCAACCTTCTACTTCTGTTGCACTTCTAGAAGATTGGGGAACCTTGCTCCAAAATATGAACAATAAGTTAATAGTAATGGATAGGAAACAAGCTCAAAATAGTAGGCCCTATTAGCCTCAAGGTCAAGGTTATCAGCAAAATAGGCCACATTATCAAGGACAAAGTTAGTGGAATCATACCAAACCCTTGAATAGCATACATCCACTTGCTACTAGCACTTCTAAGGCTTTGGTACCAGTGAAAAATAATCTAGCCCAAGAGCATAAGTGGTGTTACCCTTGTGAGAAAGCTCATAATCAAAATGCTTGCCAAAATGGAGAGTTTGTACAAACTCTAGTGGTTCATAATGAAACCTCTACTTCATGGCAATAAATTGGCATAAATCAACCAACTGCTAGTGGTAAAAATCATGCACATGAGGAATCCTCATTGGTCAATTGGCATCAAGAACATTTATGTGGTGTAAATCAAGCAGCTATTGATACAATAACTTAGAATACAAGATCAAAGAAAAGAGCAATGGAGGGCGGTGCATCTTCCATGGTTGGGAAATCATTAGTCTCTCAACAACCTCAACAAAGTGCAGATGTTGGACCAATAGGTAGAACAATAGATGTTCCACAATCAAATCAACCTACTAGTAGGCCTAGGAAAGCAATATAGCAACCTATGGCCACCCAAATAGCAAGAGCAGACCTTACTGTTCCTAAGGTTCCTTCTAGACCCAGTCAGTTTCCCTTCAACATAGTGGATCAAATGAAAAAATCCAATTTGAATGTTACTATGTGGGAGGCTTTATCCATTCCATCACAAAGGGATTTGCTACAGTAGACACCTGAATTTGATCACCCCCATATGGTCAAATTCACCCCTTGTATTCCTCTATCGTACGCCCCTTACCAACATTAATTAAATAATTATTATTTGATTAATATTGACCTACATCCTAATGTCCCCAAGGTATTTAATAAATCAATTAAATACCTTACCCTTTCTCATCTCTAAATTAAATAAATACCCCAATTTATTTAATTTAGTCACTTTAGCTTTTATGAATTAATTTTTTTTTAATTCATTTCTTCTCTCTCCTCATGTCACATCCTCCATAACCCTCTTTAATCTAGATTAATTTAATTAATCTATGATTAGGATGTGCACACCTCTAATCATCATTAGGGTCACATCCTCCATAATCACCCACTTGCCTCTAATTTGTCATTAATTCTTCTAATCAAGTATTTGCAAAACCTTAATCACATGCTTAGCCTAACCTAATCTCCATGCCATTTATGGCATGTGTCCTAAGTCAATTGCATTAAATGCTTTCTCTTTTTGAGAAGGCACCCCCTTCCCCATGTGAATTTTTAATTCACATTCAATCCCCCAAGGCATTTTAAAGAATTTAAAATTCTTTCTCCCATCCCCATGAGGATTTTTGAGGAATTTTTAATTCCTCACATGTCTTCTCATCCACATGTGGAAAAGGACCTCCTTTATGTTTAGATCTTATCCCTTCCCAAGGTACAACCTAGTACCTCCACATCACCTCCACATCATTCCTTTCCTTCCCTATCACCCGCCACATGTCAAGATGTGAGGGCCTGTGAGTTTGTTGGTGTTTTTTTCTAGTAGAACGAAGCAATTCTCTAAAAAGTAGCCCGATCTTATGGTGAAGAACTGCAAGGTTAGTGGTCAACACAACGAGTATAGGATGTTTTGATCCTTACTCCTTCACTTTAGGCTCTATGAAACCTGGGAGGGTGATCCCATTTGTGTTTTCATGAAGTATATTTGATTAGTAACACATTTATACACAGATTGATTCCTATTTATTGCAAATAAAATCTTTCTCATTGAAGATTTGGCGGATTTTTGAATGAGTGACCATCTATTTGCTAGGAATTGGGGATACTCCCCACTTACACTACCCTTGAAAAGATTTTAAATGAATATTTTCTTATCTTAAGTCCAAGGCCCATAACACTATTTATTCATTTTATGCAAGATTTTCCAACAAAATGATCAGTGTCTCATCAATTGGAACAACAAAGTCAAATATGTAAGGATCAAGAATATGTAAACTACTCAATTTAGAGATAATCGAACTATTTTCATACTGCTTTGCATTTATGAAAACTCACCGTTCCTAAAACATTTACTTCTTATGAATCCTATCAATTCCTTACATAATTTATAACCCTATTCAAGCATTTTAATTAACTCCTTGAATTAAAGATGCAAACAAAGTAATACATTCAAATGGAACATCTGAAGATAAATGATAACAACATTAGTATTTCTCATTTGTAACTTGTAAGGAACATACATAGGAGAGTATTTGCTTCTAGACTGATATTTGTTTCAATATCAGTAGTTTCTATAAACTCATTTAAGATCACTACATACATGATTTCATATCCAAGACAAACTACTAGCCTATTATCAGTATTCTATCCAAAGTGCCTTTTCTAAACTTAGCTTTCACCTAAAACCCTATTGAGACTTCAAAATTTGACCTCCTAATAAGCCCTGATATCCCTTTTATAGAACAAGGGAGCAACAAACGCCATACTTAATTACATTTACATTTCATTTCATTTGCCCTAGAATTCGAGACATTCTCAGTTTATTATATGCAATCATTAAGGAAAATGGAAGAGTAAGAGACTGCATTCCATATTCCTCGAATGAAGACATGCTAGCTCCTCAAAAGGAAGAGTTTGTTGCAATCGTGTTGAATCCTCATCCTTGTTGACCAAAGAATATTCTCCAATAGTAGCTCCAACACAAACTTATATACCATCCAAAAACAACATACACACTTCCAAGGTCCTTTAGTTTGACATTTCTCCTACACACCAACCCGAAAACTTTCCACATTAGCACTAGAAACAAGAAATCACATGAGTGCTAAATAGGAAAATCCTAAAAAAAGGGGCATGGTTTTGTAAAAAAAAAAGGGTGTAGTCATCACTCCGAGTCATCAATCTTAGAGGATACTCGCCCATGTTTTGCTCATGGCGAGACTAGAATAACCATCACCTCCTCCTTGTCAGAATCCTTAGATGGTACCAGGGAGAGGGGATAATAATCACCCTCTGGATTAGTGTCACCCTCACTGTCTGAAGGGTTGTTAGAAACCTCACATGGAGAATTACGTCCTTCCAGATAAGCCTTACAATGCTTATTCTCCTTTTTTTCCTTTTTCATATTCCACCATCCTCTTCTCTTTGTTTTTGACTAATTCTTCTAAAACTATCTGGCCTTGTTGACGGTAATTCTCCTTGTCACCATTCTTGAATTTATTGAGTCCCATTCTACCTTTTGGCATATTATGAGCTCCTTGTGCTTCAATTTCATCCTCAAGAGCATCTTCCTTAGACTCAAACAAACTCAACTTCTCAGAATCTCGAACTACCATTGCAAACATACTCACTTAAGACAAGAATGTCTACTTCCTAACTCAGGAATAATTAATACTCACACAATTCTTTACTAACCCACACCTCTCATTCACTACATACTAAATTATGACAAAGGTGAACAACAAGCAATCTATATTAAATATGCATTTTGAAGTATGCAGAATTAATGATTCAAGAGCTCCTCACACGAGGGAGTTGATAACTTAACAGCTTGGCTTTGAGTCTAGGCCGTTGATCTTAAAGCATTTAAAACTTCATCCATGGTGATATGAGCCTTGTTTTTTATTCCTTTAGCAACTTTCTCATAGAAAACAATGATGCTAGCTCAAGCATTACGATCTATCAATCAACATGTATCATCAACCTAGTCTGTGCTTTTTCATTAATATCGACGAAGTACACAAAACAGTTCCTCTTAGAGAGAAAATTTCCTCATATGCTTCATCACTCATCGTTGATCTTCCCCAAATTTTAGGGTGCAATCAGCGATGAAAGTATTTATGCAATGAAGCTTAGTTTGTTGGATAATCCTATTTTAAAACTTCATCAATGGTTCTCTAGTTCTTTCACTGCTTCCCTTTTTACTTTACACGAAATCCTCAGGATCCTGCCACATTGCTTGTTCTATCAATAATCATCACCTATCGCAGATGAATCTCATCCTTCATCGACCTCATCGATGATGTAAACATACCTGCAATGATTCTCAGCCCTTGGACCTATGACCTATTCCTTGATTACATCCATCCTTCCATTGCGCATCACTATTTCAACTTTGCACTTTGGATCCTATCAGTGACAAGAGATGTAGTGAAGGCATCAGATTTAGACATGTACACCTACATGAAAATAAATGGTACAAAAGATGTCACACATAAGATCTTATCATATTAGCGAAAAGAAACCTTTCAGAGAATACCATCGCTCATTTCTAATTCTCCTCATATAGTTTGCATGCAATTAGTGATGGGAGGATTTTACAAAGTTTACAATGTGCACTGTGCATTGCTAATGTGGAGCCTAGCATTTAAAACATATCTGTGATCACATGATGTAAAGAAAATCTCATCATATCGCTCGTTGCTGATCTAAATTTATCACTTTATGACCATTCACGATGAGCGATAAGAACAAAAAAATGAGACATCACTTATTGCTATTACAAATTTGAAGGCTCAAAAGCCATTGGTGATAAGCAATCCCTTAAGAAACATTACTCATCGCTCATTCTATTTAAGAGCTCTAGCAACTATCTGCGCTGAGCGATATCAAAGAAAACATTGTTTTATTGCTTGTCGCTAATTCAAAAATGCATTTATGAAGAAATAAACGATGAGTGATAAAGTATAATGGTCATCAGGACTTAAGTGGAAACTTTGAGCACTTGCATTTAAGTTGTTCTAATGAAGGGGATCCCATAGGATGACATGAGAAAATGAACTCGAGAACTTCTAAGTCATGAAATGAAAAGAATGTAAAGGCTAAAAGGTCCTTTACTTAACCTTATAAGAAATGAAAAATTTAGACCTAGACATGAGGGACCGATCACTTGACGTCAGTGAATAACATAAAACATAACTTAGGCAACCGAAGATCAGGAACACAAGTCACTACAATAATGCAACGATCAAGGGTTGCAACATTTGTAGACCACTTCTGCAAGGTTTTAACCAACATAAAAACCCTAATATAGTGATGGGGACACAATCAAATATCAGAAATGAGGACCCAAGCCAAGATTTTCATAGACTTAAGGTGGAACCAGGAAATTTTTTGAGGGGTTCCATTAGAGTTCTCAACTCACCCTGGCCCTTGATCTTATGCATCTTGGCTTAATCTTGACCATTCATTCCTTTCGAGGCACTTCCCCTAAAAATGGTGGAATGGCCCCCATTTGTACTATCCACAATCAAGAACACTTAGCATTCTAGCACTCAAGCATCCAAACATCCACCATTGGTGCAACCATCATAGAGCTCCCATCTTGCATCCATCCAACTACCCACAATATCCATTACATTCCTCATCTCCTCACCATCATTTAGAGCTAGGTTTTATGCTATTTTACCATCAAGGAGCAGACATACCAAGCAATCAAAGGGCCAACCAAGACCATCGATCTAAACAAGGTAAAATGTTCTAATTTCTTGTGTTTTGTTTAGATTTAACTAAGCCAATCTTGAGGTGATTGTTTTGTGTTTTTCCTTTGTTGCATTATTCATTTTTTAGCATCTTAGAGTAGGAATTTCACATTGCAAACATTTCTGGCATGCCCAGTGGGACCAAAATCATGAGTCTACTTTAATTTTTCTTGTTGTTTGAATTTTGCAGGTTTTGGTTTTACACGCAGGGGTGAATATGCCCCCTGAGGGGCGAACTTGCTTGACACAAGGGTGAATCTGTATTGATAACATGAGGATTCATATTCACCCTTTCTAGAAAGGGGCGAACTTGCAACCTTTGATCACAACTGCCAAGTTTAGAGGCAAAAACACAAAGAGATACAAGAAAGGGGCGATATTGCTGAGTACAGAGGCGAACACACACTAATTATAGAGGCAAAATCAAATACACCCATCCACTTGAACAAGTGACTATGACTTCACCCATCTTCCTAAACAGGCAATTTTGACCCATGGACAAGGGTGAGTTCATCTCACATAGAGGCGAATCTATGGTTATCCCAATCCTTAAAATTTTCAATTTGAGCTATAATTTGATTTTGATTTTAGGTACTGACCAACTAACTTGCTCATTGGTGACTTGTGGAATTTTATCTAACCATTTGTGTAGCTTGTTCCCCTCATTTGTCCAAGATCAAAGGTCGAAACTACTAATGCTTGTGCTGTAGGATGAGTGGTCTAAGAATTTAGTTAGCTCTATCTATTTTTTTTCACATTAATTTAGGTACACGTAGCTTAATTAAAGGGTCAATAAGCCTTGTTTGCTATGTTTAGGGGTGAATTGTTGACGTATCTACTCCCCTTGCACCTTTCGGTGATCTTGGGTGATAAGAAATGGCAATTCATTCCAGTCCAGTCTAGTCTACCCAAGAAGTACTAGTGTGTCTAAGCTCTCCCCTTGCATTATATGCGAGTCTGGGGACCACCTGAAGCATCTAGTATTTCCTTCCTTTAGTGAGACCTGCCTGAGATTTCATCACCCAGAGGACAATTCCAACCATGTGTTATCGGTGGGGTATATAAATGGGGAGAAGTAAAGTTTTACCCCAACCTAGTCATGTCATGTTTAGCAAAGTGTCGAAGCTAGGGTGATACTTGGATAATACATGCAAGGTTGGTTTGAGTTTCTAGTAACTTGTTGGGGATCTCGATCCACACTTGTGATGGGCTGGTGTTCATGGTTGTGCCTCACGTACCTAGCATATATCGAGGACACATGAGATAGCTTGTATAGCCTAGATAGAGACCTGTGTTTTAGCCACAACTTGGTGTAGTGTAGGGGATACACACAGTACCCCAAAGTTACTCATCACATACTCCCTTGGGTTGAGATATAAATCCTCATGGTGGACTACGATAGTCTCTGAGAGAGAGTGTGAAGGTGAGCTCGTGGCATCTGTTGATGAACCTGTGTCACTGAATCACTAGCTATCCGCCTTTGCGAGAAAGGGTGATCCAGAGAACCACCCCGATATCATGGAGTATTATCCTTGGGTTGTCCCCCAAGGTGGTGGGCCTACATCAAGTTTGTAAACCCTTATCACTAATTTTAGGATTGTGCTGCCTGATGTGTTTTCTTTGTGTGATACTAGTGCTTGTCGTTAGTCTCATTCAGTTCAACCTTTTTTTCTATTGTTTGTCATGTTTCCTGTCCTTTACCATAGTCTATCCCTGCCCTCAGTGGCGAGTTTTCTTCTCACTGAGGTGAACTTGCATTGTGGATAGGCGATCTTGCCCTATAAAGGGGTGATTCCATGTCTGAGTTCGGTCTAGGTCATCCTTTCAGTGAGTTTTCCCTTGTCAGGGGCAAATTTTCTTGTGGGTCCCTTAGTTAGGTGACCCCACGTCTGCCTGTTCCCTAAATAGGCTAGCCTGTCTAGCCCATAAGCGAGTTTGTGTGTAGTCTATACCT